>JANZXV010000008.1:1353627-1368316 GCA_027576455.1 Erythroxylum roigii | reverse complement strand
CATATTTTATTTTATACTATGTTTTTACTTATTCTTATAATTTTTATTCTTATTTGTTATATACTAGTTTTTTTTAAGAGGTTATATACTAGTTTTATAGCCGTTAAATATTAGTTGAACCTCTAAACCTTAAACCTTTGCTTTGATTGGTTCAATATCTAGTCTGGTTTTTAAAACACTACTTATGACATGTTATAGTCAAGGATAAATCAATTGATAGTCATTAGATATACCATAAGTTATATTGAGGTAATCAAGTGATCAATATAAGATTCATCTCTTTAAAGTGATTAGAGAAAATGTTCCACTGTTCTCGATTAGTATTGATTTAGGAAATCCTTAGCCAAGATAAAATGACACTTGAAAATAGATTTCAAATGTCATTAAATAAATAAATTACTAATGGTAAAGAATTAACATGATTGGGCTCAAAATAAAACAAATATTAATTCCATCTAATCTGAACATTGTATGATGAAATGATTGAATTGTATGAAAATATCATGTACGAAAATGTTAGTCAAAATGACTTTGATATTCTTAAATATTTAGGAGGTGATGACATTCCTAAATTTCATGTTCTATGTTTAATTTAAACATTATATGATGAAATGATTAAATTATACGAAAATATCAAGCACAGAAAGGTCTGTCAAAATTACTTTGACATTCATAAATATTTGGGAAGTCATGATATGTTGCTAGATGCCAACCTTCATCTATATATATAAATAGGTTAATTAAAGAATTAAAGATAAACTAAAAGAGTTTTATCTAATCCTAAATATGATTTAGGTATAATTAATATTTACTTCCAACATATTTGGGAAAAATATGTTTTGATCAAGTTGCACTTGATTGTAAAGTTTGAGAAACTTTATGATTAAATATAAGACATTTAATAAATAAAGATCAATATGAGTTATTGGATCTTATTTGAGCATAATTAGTATTTAATTAGAATTATCTGTAATTCTAATTAAAGTTTAATTGAAATTAGAATTACATTAAATTACTAAAATGTTCAAAACTTGTTATAAATAAGCTTAAGCTTTAATAAAGGTAACACTTCTTGCCTATCTCTCTTTGTAACAGTTGTAGAGTTCTCTCAACTTGTTCTATAGATACCGTTAGAGGTTGGATAGTTGTGTAACTATGATGGTTGAGATGAGTCAATTCCATAAATGTTTTGAGAGATAAGACAAGAATACAATCAAGCTTTGGAATAAGATACAAATTAAGATTCTTGCTTTATTATAACTTATGTAGTAATCATTTTATAAAATTTTAAGTGATCTTGGCTTTCAAGAAATTAAAAAAACTTTCATAATTATTTTACTATGTACAAGATCAAATCCCACTCTGATCTTCCTAGAGTGATATGAAAGTTGACCTTAATTATATAATTTTATTAAAAATGTTTGATTGTTATTATTTAAAATTGTAGAATTAAATTACAAGCCTTGAATTATTGAATCTAGAAAGTTCAGATCAACATCCCATCTCAAATCTTTACTCTTCCCTATAATCACTAGACACGTTTAAATCCAAAGAATTCCATGTTTAGGTTAATGAAACCCATGACTACATAACACTAAACTATTACAATACTTGAGATGAGGGATCGAAATTGCCAATTAGGTTTTGTCCTGATGGCTAGTAAGTTACTAATTAGGTCTCATTATGAGTTGAGTTTTGGTATGGACGTTGCTAGATGAGGAGCTATGTAGCACGGACACGGGAAAATAGAGTCGTGTCCGTGTGTCGAACACGTGTCCGTATCGAACACCCACTGACACACAGTGGATACAGCTCGGACACGTCTGAAAACCGTTCAGACATTGCTTAATGGAATATATGCTCCATAGAATATATGCTCCATGTTTTTTTAGAGGAGCTTATAAAATATCAAATATTTATAAACTATCAAGTTGTTGGAAGTCTTGAAATATATCAATCAATATATATCATATTATGAGTTCTGAATTTTTTTCTTAATTTTAAAATTTATAATATATATATATGCCGTGTCCGTGTCCGTGTCCGTGTCCACTAAATTTTAGAAATTGGTATATCCTCGTGTCCGTATCTATGTCGTGTCTCATGTCCGTGTCTGTGCTTCTTAGATGAGGAGTGATATTGGCTTTGAAAAGGAAGTTGCAACTCTCAGGATTGTGCTAGAGATTGAGATGCATCGTAGGCTTGCGAATTTCCTACAATTGTTACGTTTCTTGCCAATGGTGAGCTGTACGTTGATTACGACAACTACAAGCAGGAAAGAGGCGGCAGGAGGCTTCCTCCATGGTTTGAAACGCTGTCACACACACATGGAGGTAGCAATTGCTGCGAGCGGCGGACTGCAAATGGAGGTAGCATCTGGCGGTATAGACTGCATGAGTGACAGCGAGAGCAACCACCAAGCGAAGGCGTGATGCAGGCAACGTTAGCGTAGTTTATGGATGATTGGGGGCGGCAGATTTGTAGTGGTAGCTAGAGTTTGTGTTGGTGAGATTAGGGTTTCAAATGGAACAGTGGATAAAGTTATCCTAAGTCTAGGATAGGCTTATTCGTGGGCCAGAATAGAGGATACTTGGCAACAAGGATAAGCATATCCTAAGCCTAGAATAAAGACTGTTTGGATTCAAGAGTCTAATAGGGTTTCTTTAGATATAAAGATATCTTATCCTATGGTTGGAATATGATGTATAAACTAGGCACACTAACTAAACTTTCGAATTTAGGTGAGAGAGGATCAATTATGAATTGTTAAGGCTTAAGAAAACGTTAATAATTGAGCTCCGAGACCAATCAAATGTATAAACTAGGCACACCAATTGAACCTGGGTTAAAAAAAATAGTAGGTTAATTTGAATGAATGTAAAATATTGACAATCGAAGGGAAAACCAAGATAATACCACAACATTTGATAAAGTCAAGCACCACAATTGTTGATAAAACTCACAAGGGTGTCACCAGTCAAATAGGTGTAAAGACCAACACAATATGACGGAATCAACTTCGAATTTGTGAAGAAAAAGTATGAACTTTTATTTCTGAGTCACACACATAAATATACACCTTAATTATAACCCCCATTTAACAGAACTCCTTTCTTTTCTATTTGAACGGGAAAAGGGATAAAAAATAAAAAAAAAAGTCAAAAAAAGATTATGTCCTTCTTCATTGTCTATCTTTAACTCTGGTAAGAGCGAGTTTATCGAAATAAAAGATTTAGTAAGAATTGAATTGGGTTGGAGTCCATTTCCTATCATTTCTATTCCTTTTACTTTCAAAATTTGAACACATGAATCATTGAAATATTTGTTGGATTATGATTAAAAAGGGGGTATTATTATTAGAATACATTACTCTACTCGAATTACTCGAATCTAGTAGAATTTAAAAATTGAATTCAAGTAAAAAAAAACTCCTATTCATATTAGGAAACAACCTAAACAATATGGAATCATACTAAAGATTTGAAAGAAAACTCCTAATACTATTAGGAAACAACCTAGACAATATGGAATCATACTAAACACTTGAAAGAATAAGGAAACTAATTTTGGAAAGACAAAAACGTATCTTATGCATTGTTTCCGGCTATCAGACTTGGTGTCCAAGTAAATTACTAAAACTAATTGTAGAAAATTCAAAAAATTATGAAAATTATTAGAAGATTAATTTTACGTGTCTTCTGCATGCTCCTAAAATTTCATACCCAACGGACAAGGCTTCACTTAGTTTTGGATCCAAAACTTACAATCATATTTGTACAGCCGAACATTGCATTATTTGTAACACGCTAAAACCCATTACCTCCTTGCAAAAAATTATCACGTAAATTCAAATATAATGGCTTAGAGACAAAATCTTCTTATGTCTCAGACATCAGAATGAGACTTGTTTGGTAATAAGTTTAAGTTGACTTAAACTAAGAATAAGTTTTTATAAGTCAAGACTAAAAGTTGTTTGAGAATAAGATTAATGTAATCCTAATAAAATTGTTTTCAAATATGAAATAATGTATTCTAAACTAGAATAAATTAAAATTTATACCAACAAAATTTTAAATTTATTTAAAATTCAAAATCAATTCCAAATTATATCAATTATTTTTCTTAATATAATTAAGATTATAAATTTGATTGATTCTTAAATTTAGATTTTAGAAAAGTTGTTTCTAAAATTATAATTAATTAATTTCAATTAGATTGATATTAATTAATTAGACTTCTTAAACTTTTTAAAAAAATCTTAAGTGATTAATAAAGGTGTTATAATTAAAGTTTATTTATTTTAATTTGATTTAAATAAATTAAATTAAATTTATTTAGAGAATTATTATTTTATTTATTTATAATTTTTTCCTTATTTATGAATAATAATTTTCTTGACTTATTAAAAAAAGGTTTTTTTTCTTTGTTAAATTTTGAAAAGTGTTTTCATCTATTAATTAAAATAAAAATGAGCTTTCTTTAATAATTTTGAAAAAAAATTTCTAATTTACGAAAGAATGATTTTCTAATTAATTAAGACATCAATTTTTTAAATAAATAATATAAAGAACTTTCTTAATTGAATTTGAAAGTGTTTTATTTAATTTTGAAAGAGTTCCTTTTTCAATGTTAGAAAACAGAATTTAATTTATTTAAAAATTGTAATCCAATTGGAAACTATTTCCAATTATCTCAACTCCTTTAACAAAATTTAGGGAGTAAAATTTAATTTATTTAGGAATCAATTGGTTTAATCTAATTTTATTTTTCAAATAGTTGGAAATATTATTTTGGATTATTAAAATCAATAACTAGAATTAAATAAACTTGATATTTTATGCATATAATTTGATTATGAGTGCATAAGTTGCATACTTTATTTATATGTTATATATATACATATGTTGGATGCATGTTGGATGCATGTTTTATATATGCGATATTATTACATGTAATTTTGTGTTTGATGAGACGAATAACATTAAATCCCTCGTTAAAAATATTAATTGCATATTTTGAACATGATTACTACCTTGCATTATTATAAGAATTAACTAGAGTTTTGTCTATTGTTAGGCTTGTTCTGCAAACTCAAGACCGCTTTAACCTTAATATCTTTAGTCTTATAATAATGGGTCCTACGTAAATATATTTGTGTGATTTAGATAAGCAAACTCATGATCACATAAATTTAGAGGCAAGGTTAGGAATAACATATGAGATATATTTTGGTTAGAGTTGTCGCCTAACAGATCTAGGAGTCATATGAGATGTGATTGATAAAGTTGTTATCTACTTAATTTAAGGTTAGTTAGTTTATTGAGCAAACTCAAGGTTAACAAAATTTGAATGGGCTTTATAAATAAGAGCGAGGGTTATTACTTCAAATAAAATAGTAGAAGCAACCAAATATATGATTAAAGTCATAATCTTATTTGGTAGTCATGGCATGTAACCAATGCTTTTTTTCGTACATGTATATTTTGTTTTGAGTATAAATTACTGCTACTTCTTATAATTGCTACTAAGAGTTTATGAACCAAATTTTTTGAACATATCTTACGTTTGAGAAAGTTAGATAGAGAAGTTATATGTCCATTCTGCAATTTTGCTATTAATCCTTGTTGAGAATTTGATATTAAAGTTTTAAAGATATGTAAAAATCATATGGATGATAAAATGTAATGACATTTTAAGTTGAATAACATCTCACAAACTTTAAGGACATCATATAAGATGTATGTCAATACCATGATAGTAAGATGCAAGAAGTTGCATAAAGTAGATACTAAAAGGTATAGTATCTTGATGAAATTGATTCATTCAATTTAGCCTACTAAAAGAATAAATATGGATTACAACTGAAAGCATTTATTATAGAATGATAATAGTTGTGATTAGAAAAAAAATAATTGCATGATTTTTCTTGCTTATGCTTGATATGATAAAGATCATATATATTTCTAATTTATGCTTATGAGTATTTGATATTGAATTTAGATTTAACATTATTTCAATGTTCAAGGCATAATAAGAAATACATTGTTGAGCAAAAGTAGTTGATCCAAATTTATACAAATATTTTGTATGTATATAGACCACAGGAGACCTATGCTTAACATAAGTGGCAAAAATACAAAGATAGATAATTGAGAATATCTTATTATGCCATAATAGTTAAATCAATGTAATGAGAATCAGAAAGCTACATACAAGGGTATATATATCTGTTTGACTATGAATCATATTAAACTTATGAAACTTATTAAGTTAAAAGAAAATTAAATCAACCTAATGATGATAAAGGTATCGAATTATTAAATCTTATACATATGATGTATGAGATGTAATAACAATTCATAAAAGGATGATAAATGTATTTCATTAGATTATTAATGACTTTATGTGATACAGTCATATGTATTAAATGAAATATTAATTTAAAAATTTTTAAAAGTTTAAATTGTTTAAATCTAAGTAGAAATTAAGCAATGAGAATCCTAAATCAATTTAATGAGATTGATGTGGTGTGATATAAATTTTTCAGTTATCTATAGGGAATGGGATTCTCTAGTAAATATCTCTATAACTAAAATCTATAAGAGTGATTTATGTAAGAAGGAATATACCATACGAGATATTGGATAATGTAATAATATTTCTTTTATAGTTATTCGTAGTACAATAACTTACCTTCAATAATTTCAATTAGGCCAATTAGCAAGAATTCATATTAGATATGGAACGTTAAGACTTTAAAAGAGTTTAATGATTTTGGGATGTGAAACTTAGTTAAAGAATATATTATCTACTAACTTTAGAACTAAATTAGATAATAGAAGATTATGAGATATACAAAAGGTTGTATGTAACCTTACAAACCTATTAAGCAAATTGTTTGTTTTCATATATACTTATAAGAGAATAGTTCTCAGGATAAATAGTGGGAGTAAAATAAAATTTAAAAAGTTCAAATCTTATAATAATACATTCAATTGAAACTAGTGCCTTTATTGATACATTTAATGTATAATTGAAAGGATACAAACATTGACATATTCACTTTCATGATGAATTTGAAGAGTTTGCCTTAGAGATAATTATGAATTTATCATGTATGCAAGAAGGTTAGTGGGAGTATGTTAGTAGGAGTATGTAAAGACTTATTACACGTAATAAGAACAATAATTTGTATTTTTAATTATTAAAAATATAATTTTCCAATAGCAACTCTTATTGCATATGAAAAGTTAACAACTTAATTATAGAAATTAGATCTACAGAGATAGATACAGAGGTTATTTACCTATTCTAGTCCAAATATATTGATAATGTACTGAAGGTATTTAGTATTTAAGATATTCTATAGTCGTAAAGTATTAAAGATATCTATTATTCTATGTGTGAGTTGATATTTGAGTTTAAGGTTATAAATATATTAACTTTAAAGGTGGTTGGGTTGGCTGTGCTAGGCCCAGGCCCATCTTCATTCGTCCACGGCCACTCGGCCCATCAGGAGTTAGACTCTCATGCAAACACAATGACTCACATAAAGACCTAAACCTAGTGGCAACTCCAGGTATATAAGGTACTGTTCTATCGTGATTCAGGTATGAGAATTCAACCCTGCCTTTCTCTGTTACAGCAGCCCAAAACCCTACAAAAATACTGACTTGAGGGTCGGAGGGGCCTCCCGAGAAACAATTCCCGGCCCACCGTTATCTGTTTTGCAGGAATCTCACAGCCAGAATCGCACTGACTATGGATCAAGTCAACGACGTTCAACCTCAGCAGAATCCGGCTGAACCAGATCCCATCAATAATTTTTTTAAAAAATAATTATTAATTTTATTTTTTTTAAATCCGTTGGTAAGGTTTAATTCTATAAAATTTTATATTTATTGAAAATCTATTTTTAACATTTTAAAAATATTAGGCTTGAACTTTAACGCTTTAAAAGCTTAAGCTGTATTCTAATAAAGATCTTAAACGATGTTTTAAAAATTAGATTAGAAATTAAACTGGTAAGATAAAAGTTTTAAAGTATAAAATATTCAATTGATATTTAAAAAATTCACAAATCAGCCAAATGTTAAATAAATTTAAAATTTTTTGAAAATAGACATTTAATTAAAAAAAGAGATTATAAAAAAATTGGTTATAACAATTAATTAGTTTACAAAAATTGATCAATTAATTGATTGATTGACTGATTTTTAATAACAAAAGTTATTAAAATAAATTAAACTAAAAACTAAAAACTAAAAAAAAATTAAAAAATTGACTAATTCAATATTTTAACAATTAAATCCGCCAACTGATTTAATTTTTTTTAATCATTAGTCTTAAGATTGAAGGCATACAGATCAATAGTCTCGGGCTCGATAAGAAACATGCATGTAATCTAATAATCTCACACTAGACATGACGCGTAATCACAAACGTATAATCTCGCACTCTATAAAATGTATAGTCTCAAACATGTGATTTTGCTTTCTCAACAAAGCAAATCTTATACTCCCTTCTATCCGAAATAAAAGTCATTTTAGAGAGATGCACAGTCGTTAAGAAAGTTAATGAAATGTTTGATTTACCCTTATTAATTGCATATTGAATTGTCTTGAAAATGTAATCTGTATAATTAAGATGTGAGAAAAATTAAAGGGTAATTTTGGAAATAAAACTATAAACATGCATGAAAAATAATAAATGACACTTATTTTGAATAATTAAAACCCCTCTAAAACGACTTTTATTTTGAATAAGAGAGAGTATATGCTTGACAATTAACGAATCTACAAACATGTGTGCCAGGTTTTAAGATAGAGATCTGCAAGCATGTAGTCCTGATAAACAAGTCTCATAATTATACACTATGATGTCACAATAAACAAAATAAAAAAAGTACAATTAAAATTGTTAGGAACTATAGTCGGAATCTGATCCCACGCACAACAGAATAATTATGAAATTTTTTGTATTTGGTGTTTTGAAAGTCAAGATTACCTAAATTCTATAAAATAATTAACGCACAAGTCATAAAAAAAAGCAAGAATCGTGATTCGAACCTTATTATGAAGCTTAATTATATCCATAACGAGGACTCAAGCATAAAAGGTAGAAAATGCTCATGAGAGTGTATATATATACATCTTGTTGATGTAAAGTGTCTAACCTTGTAAATGGATTTTTCTTGAATTCGATGGGACACCCTATCTAATTGGAGGAGAACTTACCAAGTTACATCTGATGAATGCGTTACCACCACAGGAAGTTATGATTGCTAATATATTGAAGTGTGTGGAGAAATTGGTGTGAATGAGTAAACTATGGAATAGGTCAACACGAAATATGAGGAACGTTAAAGAATGGAGAAAATTATTCGGGAGAGATAAATAAATTAGGAAATTGAGAATAGCATGTGATAACACTATCTCACTGAGAACTTAATCACATATTAATTTCGAGAAATAAACATAGGCACAAGGAGTTTTGAGTTACATCTAGTGGAATAAATAATACCTTAATGGCACTATAAAGGTTAAAGTGACCCAAACAAAGTTATATCAGTTAATGACTATGATTATAGATGGTATTTCAGGTATATTTGAAAGGTAAAGAGAATATATTAAATACTGGTGGAAGAATTTGTAGACCATATGGATGATGATTGTATAAAGAGTGTTTGAGGAGGATGATTGTATACAGAGTGCTTGAAGAGCTATAACCCTAATGTTAACTATGCCATTCAGATTTGGAGATTTGGTAGTATATATATAGTAGAGTTTCCTAGTAAAGATTGAGGTAAATATTGAATTGGAAAGGATTGTGTAAATGCGTCTCCTAATAAAGCTAGCGTTGCAATCAGATTGAGGAATTAAAAACGGATCCAACCTTCGAGGAAATGATGTTGTGATTGGATTAAGAAGTAGGTGTAATACCTAATAAAGAGACTGTTAGAGACAACACAAGAAAACAAGAGAAGCTGTATGTCCAAGTAAGAGTTCATCGAAAGAGCAAAGTAATGGTTAAGGATATAAGACCGAGCGATTACATGTTTGAGCTAGAGTTTCATATGCCCGTTTAAGTCCTGTCAAGAAAATAAAAGGAAAACAACTTAGAAGTCATATAGGCCAATAATGTGCAGGAATCATTTAATTAATATAAGTCTAAATTACTAAAATAATATTCAAATAATTATACGACAAGATTAATAAAGTATCAAAAACTGTGATCCTTTCTTTAGTTTTGATAAATCAGTCTCGTCCTTTTTTAATCTCTGCTTCACTACTTTAAAAATCTTTAAAAAAATTTTATTGTATGAATAAACTCTTATCTTTATCATATATTAACTAATAAATTATGTCTATCAAATTAATTTTGTGAGCATATATTGACGTTAACTTTTAACATATTTTGGCAGACTGCGTTGTTGGATTTTTGAAAAAAGAAAGAAAGAGAAAGAAAGATAATAAAAGCCAAAACTTTACTAATATATTGAATTCAAAATAATGACAACCTTAAATAAATATAGAAATAAACTAACCTTCCTAAATGCTAGCAACTAGGAGAATAATATGGCGATCAAGAAAAGGCTCACTACCCCACAAACTTCACAACTAACTCATTAGATAAATATGGCCACATAATTAATAAAAATAATAATTTTGAATCAATATTCAACATTCCCCCTTGATTAAAAATTACATATATTATCTTGTTGGAGCACATATCTCCAATGTTACATGCTATATTCATAATGTGAAGAACTTCTTTTCAATGGACGATGCACTTCTCACCAATCTTCAACTGTTGATGCACTTCTCATCAAACTTCAACTAGTGATGCACTTCTCATCATCTTGTTGATCCCCTTCTCACCAACTTACAATCATTGGAGCATATCTCTCCAAAAACATCTTGGTGCACATCTCACCAACTCTCAAAAAAGAGTTTCTTCACCAACCAACGCCACCATATTTGCTTCACCATATTTGCTTCTCGCAGTCCCTCAAGGATCTATGGCTCTGATACCATGTTGGAATTTTGTAGAACAAAAGAGAAAGAAAGATAACAGAAGAAAGAAAGATAATAAAAGCCAAACTTTTACTGATCTTGGTTAAACTTAAAAACAATGACAGCCTTGCTTAAATAAACATAGAAATAAACTAACCTTCCTAAATGCTAGCAACTAGGAGAATAACATGGGAATCAAGAAAAGACCCACTACCTCACAAACTTCACAACTAACTAACCAGATAAACATGGCCACATAATCAATAAAAATAATAATTTTGAATCAATATCCAATAAAATAAAATAAAACCTATAGACAGTGACATAAACTTCAGTCGAAAGGAATCAAACGAATAATATTCCAAGTACTTGGCAATATATAGACAAAAAGGACATTACATGCATATTGGATTTAACCGTTGCTGATCAATGGATAACGACTATACCATCAATGACAAAAAGTCAAAAGTGGATCTAGTGAAACAGAAATTTACAGCAACAGAGGACAACAACCAGTAACCGAATATGGTTTGATCCAAGCTAACCAGAACATGACAAATACGTCGGCCAAATAGGATATTTTTGGTGAGCTTCCACAGATCATGACACACTTCCACCAGAAACTCTGAAAACCCACCAGCAAACAATAAACCCACAAATCTCGACCAATAACAGAGAATTAAACAAAAAACCCACCAGTAAACAATAAACCCACAGATATCGACCAATAACAGAGAATCAAACAAAAAACCTACCAGTAAACAATAAACCCACAGTTCTCGACGCCTCAGGTCTTGATGCCTTGCAAAGTGAACAAAGAGTCCTAGCAAGATAAGGAGAACAAGATTCAGGAACGAAACTTGTAAGATACAAGAGAAATGGAAAGAAGAAAGTAGAAGAAAGCAGAAACGGTCGATATCAGAAAAAAGAAAGCAAAAGAACCAAAACATGCAACCCCAAGTTGGAATTTTTAACGCTATAGGACGAAGAGCAATCGCAATCGCATTCAAAAATCAAAACCATGAAACTGATCCGTTGTCGCGTATCTGGTGATCTGAACAGCGGAGAGAAAACGAGAGTGAGAACATGAGAGAGGCGTAAACACGAGAGAGGCGTAAATTCCGTTGGTAAAAAATTTAAGGGCAAAATTGGTATTATAAGAAAAAATAAACAGCTAATTCTTGAAACTCTGCTCTCAGTAGCTTTTTAATTTTGGCTGGTTGGGTTGGCTGATTCAACCCAACCAGCCAACAACCAAACACAAAAATTAGCTGATTGATGAAGTCAAACAGCTCATTTTTAGTCAATCAGCCAAAAATTGGCTGATCAGCTATTATCCAAACATGCCCATTAACTTCTTTAGTTTTTAGAGCTTCAATGTTGGCCGGCCTCATTCCTCGAAATGTGTGAGAGACTCCCGCAAGCTAGAATTTCATAGCTACTCACTTGTAATCCATTTCAATTGGACCTAGAGTCTCTTAATATTGTGCACCTATAACTACATGGTAAGTTGCGACGAGAAGGACATAATAATATGTTGTGATGGGTTTACCTTAAATGGTAATTATGAACACTTAACATTGTCCGTCACAACCTATTTTTTCCCGGTTGGTGATTATAACTCAGAGCTTCTTACTTTAAAGTACTAGTAATCCACACTTGGTAACTATGGATTGACTTATAAAGTTGTGGGTACTATCACCGTTTATAAGAACAGTCACGTTCTTATTTTTCACCTTCCCTAATACCCGTATTGTTTAAGGGTGATTAGTCCCAGCTACGACATATAAGGAAATTTCAAGAACCACTTCTTCACTTTGTGGTTCAAGTTTAACAAGGTATTCTTCCTCGAGGTGTGGTTGATGTGAATCCTCTATCATAAATAGTTGTGGACATTTACATTGATAGCCCGAGGCAAACTTCTCATCACAATAGTAACATAAGCCCTTTTCTCGAAGCTCTTGCACCTCCTAATTGGTAATATGTCAAAGTTCTTCAATTAGTCTAGCGACACCTATTGCTACTGCTAGGTGCAAGACTGTTTTATTTTTACATCTAAGCGGATGTCATTACAAAGTCCAACAATAAAACAACCAATAAGAAAGGTTTTTGGTAAGCCATCAACTTTATGAGAAAGCTTTTCAAAAGTCTCTTGATAAGTTGCTACAATTGTAGTTTGTCAAAGCTTCATCAAAGCTTCTGATGGATCCTTATAATATGTGGGTCCAAAGCATAGGCGGATTGCTTTGGTAAACTCATCCCAAGTGAGTGGTCCACGAGATTTCATCAGCTACTTGTGACATTATAAAGCGATGCCTTCTAAATGAAAGGAAGGTAGCTGCAGTTGTTGATCAGAGGCAACATTCTTAAACTGAAATTATTGTTCTACCTTGTAAACCTAGCCAGATGGGTCCTCACCATTGAACTTTGGAAAGTGTAGCTTAAGGCAATAGTGACAATGGTCATTTGGCTCATTAGATTGCATAATGTTTGGAACATTTGAAGATTCTCTGGGAAAGAATGTGTTGATTTCAAGATGGGTATTGTGTGTGCTTTGCGAGATTTGTAGAGCTTGTAGCTCGGTTAACACTCGTTTTAGGATGGCATTAACTTGGTCAAAGCTATACCCATGTCGAGCTAAGATTTTGCTAACCTAGTTGCAAAATTCTGCATTAGTTTTGCTGCAAGTATCTATGGCCGTAGCCAACTTTGATATCACTGATACAAGTAGAAATTTAAGAGAGAAAGGGACGAAGAGAACAAGAAGATTTCTAATACAAGTAGAATTTTGAGGGAGAGAGGCGAAGAGAACAAGAAGATTTTGAAAAGTTATTATTCACTGCCCTTTTCATCTAAAAAAGAGTACAATTTATACTGCTAAAACATAACATCTAAGGCTAAAAAACATGAAAAAAAAATATTTCATTCAACGTTACAACCGACGTAACTAGCCGCTAATTCGTTCTTATCCAACTTAGCTAAAGACTATTGTTATTGACCTGTTAAATGAAGCAGCAAAACAATGGTTTATGATTAAGTCAACCTAAATCTTCAATCACTTATTCAAAATGTAATTAAAAAAAAGTTATATATAAATGCCGTATATAATTTACAATGCATTACGAGTTTGAATGATATAAACATACTCGTTCCTAAGTTCTTATACCATGCATGGAACTTAGAAAATGCTCAAAGTCCGAACAATCAAAAGAAAATTGACAAGAAAGCTTCGTTCCAAATGTTGGTGAGTTGTGGCAGAGAATATACGGCGATGTGGTCCAGAGTACAAATGCTTAAGAGTGTTTCGTTTAAGGTGCATGCATTCTTGGGGACCTGTTACTTCAGTCTGTCTTCTAAGTCCTAGGATGTGACCTCTCACAATTCAAAGTAAATAGGAATGACGCGGGATGCTAAGTTCACTGGATTTTACGTAACCCGAAGGCTCTTAACGACGAGGTTGGGGTCAATGGATTAAATTAGTCGTCGTAGTCATTTTTTGAGTGATGTGATAAGGACATATCACAGGGGAGAAGTTTCTGAGTTTCAAAAGAGTTGTACAGCAATAAATGTCTGAGGTGTTAATTTGCATTTAAAAGTTATTTTTTAATAAGGAGAATTTTATATTGATTATTTTTCTTATGCATGTTTTGATAAATTCTCAAAGTAGTAATTCA
>JANZXV010000008.1:1327716-1350969 GCA_027576455.1 Erythroxylum roigii | reverse complement strand
GCTTCTTGAATCTTTAAAGAAACGGTTATTCAGTTGAGTTCTGTAACTAACTCAGACTGATACTTCCGTCTTCTTTTCGCTTTCGTCTGTTTATTGTATCGTCTTTTTTTTTTTCTTCGAATAGCTTTCGTCTGCTTTTCTTCGGATAGCTTTCGTCTGCTTTTCTTCTGATAGCTTTCGTCTGCTTTTCTTCGGATAGCTTTCATCTGCTTTTCTTCGGGTAGCTTTCATCTGCTTTTCATTAATCTTCTTTTTGTTTGTCATCAAAATTATTAATCGCGTAAAGTCATTTTGACTTAACATAAAGTTCAATACTGTAAAGGAAGAATATGCATAACTTCTGTAATAACATGCAAACCCACTTCAACCATTTTAGACCTTAAAAAAATGTATCAAGCCTTCATTCATAATGAGTATCATTCATTCATAATGAGTATCATATATATAATCATGATAGCACATCTCACTACCTTAGGAGAACTTTCAATACCTTTAATGTCCAAAAGAAGATACCTTATTATACATACACACATATAATATCAAGTAAAGCATTTATGCATCATCATCACTTATATAACATGATATATCATTTTTGTGATAAATATGGGTATGTATATAAATTTTGTTTTATCAAGCAAAAAATGACATGCAAACATCAGAAAGTGTGGTTTAAAAAGGAGTCTAATAATCAATGAACCAATTTTATGTAGGTATTTAAAACATATTAATTGCCTTGTTTTGTAGAGCTTTTAGAAAAGAAAGAGCAAATAATATTTAGTAAAGATAGTAGTATTATTTTTAAAGATTTTGTACTTTTTATGATAGTAATATTATTTTTAAAGGGTTTATACTTTTTGTCATGATGAATCTAAGCTTCTTGTATCTAAGAAAGTCCTGAAAATATTTATGTAGACTATGAGAAAATTAGCCCTCAAAGAGAAAAATAATGATAACTAAAAACTCTTTAAAAGAGCCAATTGTTAAATCAAGTGAGGATGATAAGAAGGATGAGATGCGTCCAATGAATTGAAAATTCAAAGAGAATCCTCATCCAAATCATATCATAAGCAATGTTCAACAGAAGGTAATTATTATTTCACGCTTTATAAAATTGTTACACCTTGCTTTTATTTATTAATTGGAGTATAAATTTTAAGTGTTGAATGTTTACATTTGCAATATGAATAAGGAATTGAACAATTTTTGGTATATTATAAACCTTAGACTTAGAGATTATATGCAAAATAAAGATATTAAATTAAAACTTATTAATAAACTAGACTAATTGGGATATAGTTTCACTAAACAAATGAAGGGTATTAAGAGATAATTAGACATATTTGTATATAATTAAAGCATCTTTTAATGATTACAGTTGTCCTTGGTTGACATTTTCATGAATTATCAAGTGTTTTAATGTTTTAATTTGAGTTTTGCGTTTGATTTACATGTCTTTAGGTTATACTAATACACAGGGACGGAGCCACACCACCGGGCCCCCCAAAATTTAAAAAAATTAAATATTTTATTTTTAATATATATATATACACACACACATAAGGACGGAGTTATTTGGGGCTCAGTGATGCACTGGGCTCCCAAGATTTAAAAACATTAAATATTTGGGCTTTTCTATTTTAAATTTCTAGCTCCGTCACTACTAATATACCATCTTAATTTGAACGACCAAAAAGCATCGTAAATCACTAAAATTCCACATACAATGAGTTTGGTGTTCACTTACTCACATTTTCGACCAGTGTCTTCGAATGATTAATCAATGTCTCCTTGCCTAAGAAAATTTTTCTTCTAGTGAGTTTGTAAGAAGATTAGTTGCGTGAATGGTTGACGAATATAGAGCATCGATCAACCAATATCTCTTTCAGGAGAGAAAATTAAGTCACAATGAGTTTGTGATCTATTTGGTCAATAAGAATGGTTGATCAAAGCCTTTAAATAGTTGATTAGTACATACAATTTAAGCTCTTCTCCTCCTCTTTTCTTTTATTTTTCATCTTTGTTTATTATCTCTTCTAAAATCCTAGACAATTTACCCTCTTCTTTGAAAAAAACCATCATCCAATTCATAAAAATCTCGTTAGATTGCATCAAATTGAAAATTGTCATTATTAGGTTTCAAAGTTGGAGACTTTCAAAGCATTTCTTAATTAAGAGTTATCTTTTTAAATCGATGCTTCCACAATTAAATTATAAAAGGATTCAGGGTTGTTTCCTTTTCAATTATATCGATACATCTTTATTTTTTTAATTTTGACATTCTGGGTATTTTTTATATTGCTATTTTTGAAATTGTTTAGGACTTTTAAAATTATGTACTCCTTTATGAAATTGATTGTTGGATATTGTACTTACGCTTATTTTTTTAACAATTTCAACCTTTAATTTTTTTCAAAACTTGTCATTTTTGCTTTTATTTAAATTTTCAAATTAGGCATAATATCAAAATTGGATTTATTGCTTTCTATCAAAATTAGACCTTTTGAGTTTAAATGTCTAATAACACTCTTAATTGAGAAAATTTATCAATCTTAATCAAAATTGTTTTGATCTCTTAACCAAGTTCGCTTGATACACGACACTTCATATTTTGCTTTTTTTAGATACATGATTTCATCTTAATAATTTCACGAAGGGAGAAAGATTGTTGATATTAGATTTAGGGGGATTGTTGATGTTAGATTAAGGGGGAGTGATGACATTTAAAAGGAGTGACTTTTGTATGTGGTCACTTTTGTTGATATGATACTTTTATGATTGAGTAAATTTCTTTTATCTATATATGTGATCTTGATATTGAATTATGTTTTATAAATTAATTAAGGGGGGAGGTAATCATTGTCTTGATATGGATAATTATTTATGTGTTTACTCTTATTATTACTCTCTAATATTACAATTTTTTTCATCATTAAAAAGGGGGGGTTTTTAAACTAAGAGAGGTTCCACTTGATGTTTTGATTATAACAAAACATAACAACTACTAATGAGTTTATTATTTTGATGACAAACAATAAGAGAACAAAATATAGTTATAAACTTAAGAAGATACTCTATGAAGATTATAAATGAAAAAATGAAGCTTGTAACTTACAAAGTGAAGATCAAGTCAAGAATAAAAGAAAGTCAACTGTCATCAAAGTAATTTACATTTTGTATTATTAATTGCAATCACACTAATTGGTAATCTCAAAGGCTCACCACACAAAAACATTTCTCTTTTACTTCATTGTATGAGTCTTTTCATTCATTAAAAGGTGTTAAAGCTTTTGTTTTAGAGAAAAAGCCTTTTAATTTTTTATATATTCTTTAGGGAATATTTTAGGAATTATTTAAATCATAATTGCCTCAAATAAATTGAGTTTGAGGATTTAAAGTTGTTAAAACTATTTTTTTAGGCGGTTCGATTAACCTACATAGGTTAATGGTCAACTAATATAGGTGAAAGTTGTCAAATTTGACATACTAAGATTTTGTAGTAACATTAGTTGATATAATGGTAGTCTATTAATATGCCTTAGTTATTGACCAATCTCATAATGGCGAGTGAATATACACTTTTAATGCATACTAGTTGAACAATATATCAGACTAGTCAACCAATTCTCTACGACCATCTATTTTAACAACTAGTCTTTGGATCCAATAGCTAATAGTGGTCTTAAAATCCTATAAATACATGTTTTCTTATAGGATATAGCATCAATAAGTATTTAAGTGTGTATTTACAAATATTTCTAAATGTTTTCCATTCATTTGAACATCATTATCTTGTATTTGTGTTAGTGTGTCTTTTTGAAGTTATCAAACGATAAAGTGAGGTATTATATTATTGTACTTGTGGTTGTTCATATGAAATCAAGGTTTCTCTTTGTTGTAAAAGAAGATTGTAAAATGATTCCTTTTTATCAAGAAAAGATTGTACAAAGATTATTCTTCGTTTTGAAAGAAGAATTATAATAGAATTACATGAAAATCTAAGAGGAAATATAGGAAAGGGTTATTTGTCAAATTACTATAAATCGGTTTGCGTTGTCTCTTCCCTATCATCTTTAAGTTATTATTCAACTGTTTGATTGATTTATGCTAAGCAATTTCTTTATTCTTGTATATACTTATTGCTATTAAATTGAGTTATTTTGTTGGAAATTTTCATTAAATTTGTAAATGCCTAATTCACCCCTCTTTTGAGTAACAAGATGATTAACGTATGTCTTAACATGGTTTTAATAATAAAAAATACTATTGTGAATAAATGATCAAGACATCAAGTACCATAGAAGAATGGACTGAACAAATGATTTATTGAATAAATTGCACAATCAAAGAACAGGCAAATAAGCAAAGTAAAGGAAATAAAGTTTAAGAGAATTTTAAGACAATTTAAGTCAAATGGACCAAAAATAAGAAACAATATCATGTATAACAATTATTGTAATTTTTCTTATAATTTTATCATTATTATTTCCAATGAATTAGGAGTTCAATCATTGTGTGATCATTTATATGTAGGTAGACACATACTTTATCATGATAAAGGGAATTTTTTAAAAACCTATTAATTTACAAACAAAATTGAAAGAGTTGAAGTTTGAAAATTAAGTTTAAATGACTTATTTTGTGAATAAGTATTGTTTGACATGTACATAGATTAGGTTGTTCACTATTGAATATTGTACATCAGTTGTACTAATTATTGAATAAAACATTATTCACCAACTAGATAAAAGCTGTTATTCATTAGGTAAATAGGAAATCAGATCACTTGTTCTCATTATTCTGTTCCTACTTCCATAAAAATTCATCTATTTAATAAATGGTACTCACAAAAATTAGATGGCTGAGATGAGACGAGAATAAGGGGAATAGGGATGTAGGGAATAGAAAATCTATTCCTAGTAAATAGAGGGTTATGGGTGATTAACTATCGGTAGGTCTACAAAGTGATTAAGAGAAGTCTTGTTGTCTAGTTATCCAATTAAATGTAGGTGATTGCCCAAAATTAACTAATGTAATGACTAATTTGTATATTTAATGATCATTCATTTAATATTAAGTATAAATATACTATAATTAAACTGTAGAGAGAACTTTTAAAATATTATAAAGTTGTTAAGATCTTTGAGAACTTAAAAAGAGCAATTGAGTGAATGTGTGCATACTTAATAATTCATTATTATTATATTTATTATATAATTATTTTTATGGATAATTTATTCATTAATTATTAAAATATAATAATAAATAACACAATTTATTCCCTTTATTTCATATGAAAACCAACAATTATTCATGCAGGTAAATTAATGTATTGGAATGGAGAGAATGGTGTAGAGACAATGTTTTCATCACTTGAACTAATGCAGATGCAACATGCAAAGGTACAAAAGTTGATGTAAATTTCTTCGAGGAGCATGGCTTCAATTATGACTTGGGAGTTGTTCACACTTTCTTGATATCATTGACAAATGTGGTTTGTATAGCTGAATTGCCAAACTCTTTGATCCTCAAAGTTGAGTATATAATGCAATTTGGTCGGGTCAGTCGTATTGGGCATGGACTCAGTCATGACGACCCGTGGGTCGATCGATCCATTCATTAAAGAGGTCAAACCCAAGCCTGATCCATGCCCCCCTTTAGCCCGTCCACATGAGAGAGACTCCCATGCACACGTCAAAACCTAAACCTAAACCTAGCTATTGCTCCATGTATAAGGTATAGTTCTACCGTGACAAAGGTACGCAATCATAACCTAGCTTCCTCTATATTCAGCAGCCTCACCTTCACCAAAAGACTAACTTGAGCGTCGGAGGGGCTAATCGGGACATAACCCCCGACGTGCCTTCTTTGTTTTGCAGGGATCTCAACGTCGACGTCACCACAGAGAACAGCCGACTCATGGATCCAAACGGCAACGTTCCGTTCTGTCAGAATCAGGCGGAACTAGATTCAATTCATAAAAACAAAATTTTTGTAAAATAAAGGAAGACTGTATATATTATGACCATCTTCCTATGCTGGTAAAATAAAGAGCCTTGTGTCTAAGTACTAACTTTCAAATGATATTATATGAGGGGCTAGACAAATTAAATCTTATAAATTTATTTAAAAAATGTGGATCCATACTCAGAACGATGTAAAGAAAGGTCAGGTGGGTCAATTATATTTACGGAAGTCTCCAAATTGAGCTTTAGTTTTGGTGATTACATGGATGACGCTAGGTAGAAGATTCTGGTAAGTCCACGCGCAGAGCCCTCTTCGTGGACTTAACACGGAATTGGAACTCTCCATCAGGAGGAACTTACCCAATTTGAGTTTTCCTTTTGGTGATTACATGGATGACGCCAAGTACATAATTATGGTAAGTCAACACGCAGAGCACTTTTAATAGGCTTAACAATTTTAATTTATTTCGACCTAATTTAAACTCTTTTAAAAAATTTTAAATAAAATTATTTGTAATTATAAAATTAAAATAAATTCAAAAATAAATTTGAATAGCCTATTTAAAACTACCATTTCAGTTTCAACTCGTTGTTATGTTTATTCTTCGGATTTTTTTAAATATAAAATTGAGGTACATGTTTAAGAAATTAAAAGAAATTAATATTTAATTTATTTATACATAGTGTTATTTATATCTTGCATATGATGGTTACTTTTTAACCAAAACGAAAGGCAGGCGTATGATCGATGATGACGGGTGGACCAACAACCGAAACTCCTTGCATCACCGTCGTTGCCCATGCCAGTTCCACAGTCAGGTGTGGGTCTCTTAGGATAGTTACATTTTGTACCTTATTAGGTATTAACATATTCGTATATTATTAGGTATATCCTTCGGTTATTTTTCATTTTTTATTTATGTACATAATTATTTAGTATATTTTATTTATTTACTCTTTAGCTTGCATCACTTTTTATTGTTATATGATTTATTAGAAACAATCTTTCTACTATGTAATGGTAAGGCTGCGTAGTGGTGGAGCCACAATGGGGGCAAGTGGGGGCACTTGCCCCTACTGCCCCCAAAAGTTTTCCCCAATATTTCTAAAATATACCATGTTTGCCCTCACTGCCTCCAAAAGTTTTTCCCAACATTTCTAAAAAATATCATGTAAAAAAATTATTATGTTAAGTTTTGTCCCATAAATTTTTTTTGCTTTCATTAAAATTTTACCCCTATTCAAAAAAATTTCTGAATCCACCATTGAGACTGCGTATTATCAAACCTTCTCAAATTTTACTTTATTGCCAAATTTTGGACGGAATGTGACGTGGATGCACCTCTGTCCAACTTGGACAGTTTCTTTTCTGTTTTTGTTTGCATAAAGTTTTGGACTGGTTGCTTTTTTACAACTCGTAAATGATGACAAAAGTATACATTTTTACGTTCTAAATTTGTCATGGATCATGCTCGGATGTGACATTACGATCTCTTATCCATGGACGTCCTACCACGTAGACTTAAAAGAAATGACGAATTTTATAATTTATTAAATTCAAAACAGGTATACCACTCGCACCTGAAAATATATTTGTTTTTAGGAAAATTGAGACCTTAATTGTTGTTAAGAAGAAAATGATAAAAATAGAGTTAGTTAGGACATTAACTCGAACCTAACTGGGAAATAGGTTAGACGTATGCCCTCATTTTGATTGAAATTCTCACGAGATGAGTGTGTTATTATATTGTAGGCGATGATCTTGAGTCAAGGTTAAGACGTTCAAACATGGAAAACACGACCTAATGTAATAGTACACTGAACTCTGTAAAAGTTTTCAATATTTCTGTCTTAATCGAACCAATATTTAGTTTGAATGTATTAAAGAGAATTAGAAATATCAATAAATACAAGTTAATTAGCTTTAATTCCCAGAGAGAAAAAATTGGAGTCGTCGGAGTTGCTATAATGGAGCAATTTGAGTGTTGAGGGATGATGGAGGAGTTCCTCTGAAAGAAGAAAGAACTAGCAATTTGAGTGTTGAGGGATGATGGAGGAGTTCCTCTGAAAGAAGAAAGAACTAGTAATAGTAATTCATCAGAGGATTCATTAATTGGTGTTTTGAATTATGATTACTTAACTGAATATAGTTAATTAACTTTGGGTTTATGGTCGGCAGAAAATGTAAAGATTTACCTGTATAGAGTCAATTGGTTAAATTCAGGTAGAGGGAAAATCAAGTAAGCGTAAGTAAAAGAGAGTCAAATTAAATCGAATTGAATTAATTACAGTTTCAACTTGTTATTATACTTAATTATTAACTAATTAAACAATTTATTTTTAAAATGTAACTTAAAAAAATATGTAAGTTTTTTTTAAAGAAAATTTTGAATTAGTAAAGAATGTAGTTAAAAAATATCAGATGTTATCCTTTAGAATTCAACGCAACAGACAATGACCACTAAATAAGAGATAAAATAATTGATAACTTTGTTGGTCGGTCTAATTAATAAGGGTTAATGGCCAGGTGGTGCATGGTTCTGCAGGAATAAGAGTTCTCCGATTCCTCTAGTTATTTCAGCGACAATTGTTCCCGTCGTTTTGCTAGTGGTCGCACATCTTCTGGCATTTCTTTCTTTTTCAGTTGGACTGGACTGTCAGACCCATGGCTATGATAAATGTCCCTCTTTCAGCTTTTGGGATAGACGATTATGTTGCTAGCCCCTGGATGGTAGAAATTAGTGAGTTTTCAGAACTATTCCAATTACAAAATGATTTAACCTGTCCCGAAATCAAGGTAGCAGTCGAACATAAGAAGAAGAGATGGTCCCTTGATTCATCATGCGTTAAACAGAGCGGACAAGATCTATTAAGATCAATGTAGGATAATTGATCAGCAGTGCTAAACTTATTTTTCATGCTTAGCCAAAGGAGGAAGGATAAGCAATCGGTATGGATCCGATGGCTCCATTCTTACTTCCTCAAAGGTTGGTATATTTAAGAAATTAATGTGAATCCTTCTCATTCTTATTTTCTGAACCAACTAATTCTTTTGAAGAATTTAGTATAGTATGATGTCTCCTGTGTAATTGCAAATGGGGAAAAATCTCATTTTGTTTTGACAATTAGTCAAGGTATGGTTCTTTGTTTCAAATTCAAAATACTAATCCTAACCTCCTACCTTTTCCCACCGCTACCAAACTAAGCTCTTGCATCAGGGGGGAACCCGAAGGGCACACAGGAAAAGTACGATAACTAACTAGCTAAAACAACACCTTTGAGCAGATTATCGACTAACCAAAGTCAGATTGTAGGCTACTGTAGTGTTTGGTAGACTATTGTGGAACAACATCAGAACCTTGTGACTATCGGTAAGTTCCAGGTATGATGGCCAAGACACAAAGCCTTTTTCTCCACGGGCACACAACTCTCAACTTTCCTCTTAGGAACCTTACACTCTCACAACATCTTTTCCCCTTTGAAACAATAGTCGCAACAGTACCTACACTCTTTTTCCGTTAAACTCTAATCTCACAACGAAATTGTTTTATACAATCATAGACTATTTTAGATTTTCTGATACACAAGATCATCAGAAAAAGCGAGTGCAGAGCATACTTGTCTTTGTATAATGACAGATAGTAACATTACTCAAGACATGCTTTCAGGAGAGGGAGAACTTAAAGAGAATGGAAAACACACAAACTGATATTCATTGAAAATAAAACTTCTTCAATCTCATCGTCTGACATAACGCTCATCATTATCATCACTATTTGACTCAGGGTTGAGACAGACTTCATAATCAGGTTCGCACATATATGAGTTAACATCTCATACAAAGTGTCCACGATGATGGCTTACATAGAATGGATCTCCATTGGATTTAAAATAATGGATAGGAGGGTTAGATTTACCTTCCGTATGAGAAAATACGGGCTAAATCAGCTGGATGTAGAAGGTCCAGATGGAACTTCGTTGGGCTTTGCATAAATGGACTTCACCATTCCATCTTTTAATGTCTTCAGAATCGGAGGAGTTGTTGTATGAAAAGAGTTTTGTTAAATCGCATGGAACACCTTTTGGTAATTGGTGATCCATTTAGTAGGCATCAAATTTTCAAGCTCCACAGTTGGTAATTGTTTCAGGTTCTGGATGATAATAGTTTGATCATTAGAACGATCAGCAACCATATAAAGAGCATCTGAAGTAGAATTTGGAACGTTGAGGTTCAAAGCACGATTTTGCATACGAAAGATCATTTGGTGATGTAAGGTAGCCATGATAGCTGTAGGATCTTGATCTGCTTCAGTGATCTAAATCTAAATTTGCAATCGTTCAGACAAAGTGGGATTATCTAACCTGATGTTGAAATCAGGTGTTATTGTCAGAATGACACTTCCATTATTGATAGTAGTCAGCAAGGTACCAATTAAAGCATTTTGGTACATTGTGTAGGCAGTGTCTAGAAGAGATATCCTAGCTGTAGCATGTTTTCCCTTTCTTCCATAAAGTGTGAGAATAAGGCGTATAGCTCCTATATAAAGATGTGTATGACTGTGTTCTCTCCAAAGAGAGATCAACTCTTTTGAGATCTTAAGCTTTATGTACTGTTCTGTTATGGTAGAACTAAGGCCATACTGTTCCAATCTAGAACTTTGGATTATTTCTTTGAGTTTTGGTCTAGATGTAAACAAAATAGTATGTATACTTCTTGTCCAAGAACGACAACGAAAATAAATACTGTAAGGACTTAACAAAGGTAAAGAAGACTCACAAATACGATTTTCTATAGGAACATGGGTAATTTCAACGAGATTTTCAATATGATTAGATAAAACACGCTTAACACCAGAAGGCAGACTAGACATAGACAAAGTTGAAGACAAATGAACATGGTCATTTGGTAGTGTTTCCATTACTTTTAGGCTCTCTCCTTACTCACTCTTATCAAGAGACAATGTTACCGCCAACCAAGACACGAAAGATGGCTTCGATACCAACCGGGGGACCCTGAAGGGCACACAGAGAAAGTACGATAACCAACTAGCTAAAACAACACCTTTGAGCAGATCATCGACTAACCAAATTCGAATTGTAGGCTACTTTATTGTCTCGTAGACTATTGTAGAATAATATGGGAACCTTGTGGCTATCGTAAGTTCCATGTATGATGGCTGAGATACAAAGCCCTTCTCTCCACGGGCACACAACTCTCAGCTTTCCTCTTAGGAAACTTACACTCTCATAACACTTTTTTCCTTTTGAAACAATAGTCGCAACAGTACCTAACACTCTTTCCACATTAAACTCTAATCTCAAAGCAGAATTGTTTTATGCAGTCCAAGACTGTCTTATACTTTCTGATACATAAGATCCTCAGAAGAGGAGAATGTAGAGCATACTTTTCTCTGTGTAATGACATATAATAACATTACTGAAGCCTTAAGCTTTTAGGAGAGGGAGAACATAGAGAGAATGGAAAACACCCAAACTAATATTCATTGAAAATAAAACTTCCTCAATCTCGTTGTGCTTACAATGAAGGAAAAACCTTGCTTTTATAGGTGAAGCAAGGGCATGAAAGTAAAACTCTCAAAAGACACACTGATTACAATTTTAAAAAAGAAAGCAACTTTAAGCATAATCATCACATCTTTAACAAAGCTATTTTGAAAAAGTAAACAACTTTCAGAAAAGCAAACAGTATGATGATAAGAATGAATCTTACATAGTGGTTTGTGGGTTACAAAGATTCTCTTTCATCAAAAGGCTCAAAAGTAAACTCCTAAAAGAATGAGTTCCATAGTAGTGGCATCCAAGGTATTATTTGTCACGGATTGGTTCATGCCATGATTGCAAATTGGACGGAGAGTCTGGATTACTTAAACTGTCAGAATGACTTAGAGAATTCGAAGTCTTTTGTCGCTTATTGGGACTGAGCTCACATATGTGAAGTTTGTGCAGGAATTGATTTAACTCATCTATATTAAGACTGTAATCATCATTAAGGTTTTGAGCATCCTAAAAGACTTATTCAAGAGGCTGAGAAGGTCCTGCAAGGTCTGAATTTGATTCTTCTGTGTTATATTGAGGACTATTGGTACTTGCTATGTCAACATCTGGTGCTTCTGGTTCACTAGGAACAAATTCACCTAGATAAGGTCCAATAGAGGAGGAAATGATTGGTGTATAAGGGAAATAATTTATCTCTTTGAGATTGAAGCATATTGTCTTGATATCGTGGCAAATATAATGATGTATGATAAATGGACATGTTGTTCAGTGTAAGGAGCACCAGTATATGTTTCACGATATGGACGATGAAGAATGAAGAAACAACGAGCAGATTGCCATCTAACAAAAGCCTTCTGTAGATGATGTTGTGAAATAACCATAGAACATTGTAGTTTCCATTGATCTAATGGTTGAAACCACTCAAGAAATGTCCATAACAAAGACCTTTTATTGTTCACTTCACAGAGATGTTGGTATATCTGAAGAGGAGACAAGGTGACAGCACAGGCATAGAGGGCTAAATGTGCCCAAAGATACCATAATGTATTTTCAGAAAAATTATCATAAAGGAAAATTACATTAAGGTAAGGTGCTTTAAGGTTAAACATTGTTGGACTACCAAGAGAGTTAGTTTTACTGAGAAAATGATGCAAATAATAAAACAAACTTCTACGAGCAAGTGAGACAACTTCAGAGACTTTAGTAGGTGTGCTAGCAATGGGAGGAAAGTATTTCTTTAGATAAGCCACAAGAACTCGACAATAAAAAACTTTAAAAGATAAAAGTTTTAAGAAAAAGATACCTTGCTAAAGAGGAAGAAGATATTTATAATGAGAAAAAAGAAAGAAAATATCGGGAGGCCATGGTGGATTTTGTCTAAGCAACTTGGATAAATATGAAATGTAAGCTGCCACGTATGGTATGAACTCACGGATGTAATTAACAATATCGAGGAATTGTTGTATTTGTTTCACATTGAGATGTTCATCAGGAAAGTGTAACAGCTCTTGGGCAATATGTGGACTAGGTTGGTAGAATCCATCTTTGAAATGCATACCCAAAAATTCAATCTTCTTTATACCAATGATTCTTTTAAAGGCTGAAAGTATGATTCCATATTGTTGGCTAAGATCCAAGAATTACTGGAGCAAGGCCTGATGTTCCTCATAGGTTTTTAAGAACAGGAGAATGTCATCAATGTAAATGATTGCACTGTTGAGGATAGGCTCATAGATCTTGATCATAGTTCTTTGAAACAGTGATGGAGCAACTTTAAGCCCAAATGACATAACAGTTCATTGGTATTGTGCATTGGGAATGCATAATGCAGTGTTGTACCGCTTAGTTGGGTTGATACTCAATTGTCAAAATCCTGCCTTAAGATCAAACTTGGAAAAGATATCAGCTTCTTTTAAAAATAGTACCTATGTACAGATCTTGGGAAGAGGAAACTTGTCATCCTGCAAGAATGCATTCAGAGGCTTGTAATCAATTACCAATCTCTTTTTACCGCGCTTTTGCTATGAACATTTGTTCATATAGAATGCTTGGCAAGCTCAATCTGACTTTATGGGCTCAATAAGTCCTTGCTTCAAAAGGATAGCACACTCAGCTTGTGTGGGTTTAAGATCTTTAGGGTTCATCCCTAGACATGTAGCTTTCATATGATTGATATCCTCATTCTTTTTGAAAGATAGACTTATGAAAAAGTCAACATTTTTTCAAAGAGGATATGGATGAGTAAACTATGCATGTGATTCAGGATAGTAGTCTAATAGTTGCATGTGATTCAGGATAGTAGTCTAATAGTTTATCTCTCAGTGACATATATGGTGTAGGAACCTCAGATAGTTCAATTACATGTTTTATTCCAATGTAGGGACTAAAAAATGATCGATACCTAAAGCATGTGGGTAGGATCTGTAAAAAAGAGGCTTTGCTGTATACATCCACAGCAATGAGAATATCTGGGCCAGATAGATTGCTTCCAAACACTTTAGTCCAAACTGTACACCGTGGAAGGAATCGTATCTTGATCTTTCTCTTTATAATAAGCACGATCTTGAATGAGTTGCCATTTGCAGCAGTAAAATACTCATCATGTGAGGTCCATGCTTCAGAAGGTAAAATGTTGGGCTATATAATCGTACTACTGGATTTAGTATCCATAAATCCAATAGCTTTGATGGGTCGATCGTATTTATCATGTCTGGAGAGTTGGATCTGGACATATGGTAGCTGGACTGGAGTATGATCTAACTTCATGCAAGTTTGCTGTAGCATGTATACAGAATCAAGCTCTAGAGAAATAGAGGAATCAGAGGATTTATCTTCAGAGGTCGTAACAGAAACAACAAATTTACTACCTTCATCTTTAGTAGATTGTTCCTCAATTAGATCTTCAAAGTTATTAGAAGAGTGAATAGGCAAAATTGATTGCATGTGCTTCAATAACTTGACATCCTTTTTACTTTTGTGAGGACAGGTTCGTGTAAAGTATCCTAGTTGTCCACAGAGAAAACATCGATTAACTTTTTGAGAATGATGGGATTTCTTCTTGAAAAATCAATTAAACTTTCTTTTTGTTCCATCTTTTCTCATATAAGTTTTCCTTAAGGGCTTGTATCCTTCCATTTGTCTGCGAAACTTTCTTGTCTGTGAGGAGATTTCTTTTTGTTGCTACAATCACAGTTCTTCTTCTGATCTTTGCACTTAATCTGAAGATAAGGTTTCTTGTAAGTCTGTTTGAGAAGTGGAACACCTTTAATGATGTTCTTGAATAAGGCTTGTTGATCGCACAACTTATCAATAGAGGCTAAAGCAAGCTGGTAGATTTCTCTAAGAGATATATTAGTCATATCTTTTTGTAAAGAAATAATAGTTCATTGTAGCTCTGGTTGCAGTTGATCTGGTAGGGATGAGATAAAAGTATAACGAAAATTAACATCATTCCATCCATTCAAAAGATAATACCTTTCTGTCATATGCTGAAAATGCTTTTGTGAATCTCGCTTGTCAAGTAAACATCATTTTAATGCAAAATACTCTTGACAAATCTGCTTTTCTATAAACTGAAAGTCACCAATGAATTCCTTAGGAAAGATTCCAAGAAGAGCTCCCGCTGTAGTGACTTGAATATACTGAAGTCTTCGATAGTCGTCAATACTTTGCCACCATTCTTGCAAAGTACCGGTGAAACAAGAAGTACACTCAGACAAAATATCCTGTAAAAGATTATTCGGTCGAGCCATTTGAAGATCTATCCATGCACTGAAGTCATGCAAGTGATCTATCCGTTTCTTTGGGGGAAGATCGTCAAAAGTAAACCAAGGTCTTGAAATAGGCTTGGTCTGTGCAGCTGATTGAGCTGATGCTGCTTGTGGTGCTGGTGCAAGTATGAAAGGTTTATTACCTATGGATTATGCTTTACTTATCTCTGGTTCATCTTTAGTAGGTTCAGGCATAGTCATTAGAACTTGTGCTAAGTCTAATAGATCAACTAGCTGGGGTGAGGAATCAGGAGATGGTTCAGAGATCTATTCAGATGATGACTCATAAATTGTTGCAAAGACTTCAGATGTTGGGACAAATGCTTCAGTACAAGCTTCTGAATTATCTGATTGAGCAGAGGAATCTTCTGCAACAGGTGTAGGTGCAAGAGTTGCTATGAACACTATTAGAGACGTTTTATCCTTCCCAGTAGAGGTGGAAGGTTGAGACTTCGGTGGAGAAGTGGGAGGTATATGAATCTGTAATGGTTTACTCCATTGGTTAACCGGTTCAGGTTTAGTAATATGAAAGTGATGGCTCAGGAACTTGTTTAGGCTTTGGCTTTGGCTTTGATCTTTTAGGTTTTGCTTGCACTGCCGAAGGATGGATATGTTGTCTAATCAGAGGATAGTTGAACTTGAAAACCTTTGAATAGTCAGTTTCTTCTGGATACGTCTGATAGAGGAGGAGTGTATACTGGCTATATAGATGAAAATATTGAAGAGGATGAGCCATATATAGTCTTAGACTGTGGAGATTGCATATTAACTTCCATACATTGCACAATTTCTTGTATCTTCCTGAGTTCTCTAATTTTGACGTTGAAGTTAGGTCCAAAATATTGTATAGCAATGTAATGTCGAAGATTAGCATTAAGTTGTTGGATCTGAGCTTTGTATGAGTGATACAATTGTTGGATTTGCTTAGAAAAGGTGTCAACTTTTTGTTGAGTAACATGAGTCTGTTGACTGATTCCATCTAACTTGGAATCAATTCTTCGAAGGACTTTGTTCTGTGCTACTACATTTGATGTCTGCCAGTTAAGAACTTCATCAGAAGGATTTGAGACAAGTGTTTCTTATGAAGTGATTCTTGTAACTCGAATATAAGGCTAGAGATAACCCTAGTTGTTTAATCTCTACTCATGTGTGGAGAAGGAAACTCCTCATCCTATGGCTTAATCATCATACAAGGTATATGAGTAGGAGTAATGACAAGAATTGCTGGCTTAGGTTGACATGTAGAAGATTTCAACATCTCATGAAGAGATCTAAGTCTGAATCTTTCTGTGGGTATACCACTAGATTTGCTGAAATCATCTGGATCTGAATCATCCTTATGTGGATGATACTGTTGAGAAGGCATATAGCGAGTTTTAGACCTTTTCAAGTTTGATATGTTGAGAAGGCATACTGTTGAGAAGGCATCTGGATCTGTATCAAGTTTGATCTTAAGGTAAAGAAAAACAATTATAATCACATTAACTCAATAATTTACCGAATAAAGTTCATAAACTTGAAAGTTACAGGTTGTAAAATTCCTGGTCCTAGTCAAAGCTCAGACTCAAATTATTTTTGTTTTTTGGTACAAGACTCAAATTATTCTAATAAGAAGTAAAGCGGCGTTGTCCGGTGTATACATACGCGGCCTACATACTTGTATACCGTCCACCTTAATCACCGTACATGTGGCATTTTTACTAAGCTAGACATACCCTACTCTTTTCGGAAGCCCGTGTAATGCTACGTAACAGCCTTTTAACCAAAGTAACCCGGGATTATTCCCAATCATTGGGAGCGTGCTCAACACGGACAACGGTAAAGCTGAAGGCGTAACACTTTAAAAATAACTAAATATGAAATCATGGCCCCACGCGTCCTTGAAGAATTAGACCATGAGATGATTATGTCTGGACGGTGGTGATCTTTCTAAGAAGTTATGGAGTTAAACTTTCCTCTCTATAAATACGAGTTCCGCACTTCATGCAGTTACTCTAAAGGAGCGTGGGCACCGAGAACAGAAGACAGGATACTATACCCACCCTTTCAAGAAAGAATCACTGTTTTGCTCTTTGCCAAAAGTTTGTGTGGGGTAAACTCATAATTCTACCTCCTGTTCCATGGAATCTATTGATAATATTGGTGATGAGTACCAGAACTACTGGGAGACCAAAATGTTCCTACAAAATGAAGAAATTATTGATGGGTAGCTAGCTGACCTAGTTGAGATCTCTATTTTCTATTTTTTTTGTTGTTTTACATGGTTTTTGAGAGATAAGTTTTGATTTTTACAGTCAATTTTCTCAAGTGGGTTGTTTGGTTTGTAGCGGTTGGGCAATGGATGAGGCATTTTCAGGGTACTATGACTCAAGTTCGCCGGACGGAGCGGCTTCATTGGCCGCCTCTAAGAATATTGTCTCTGAAAGGAACAGAAGGAAGAAGCTTAATGAAAGGTTGTTCGCACTCAGATCTGTGGTCCCTAATATTAGCAAGGTGAGGAAATTTTTGGGTTTTGCTTTCACTTTTGTCTGGTTCTGACTGCAATGAACAGTTAGTTCTGTTGCTGCCTTTTGTTGTCAAATTGAAACCTTTGCGTGTGTAGTTCTGTTGATGTTTGACAAAATTCCTTGTAGATGGACAAGGCTTCCATAATCAAGGACGCCATTGATTACATACAAGAGTTGCATGAACAAGAGAGGAGGATCCAAGCCGAGATTATGGAGCTTGAATCAAGGAAACTGAATAACCCAGGTTACGATTTCGAGCAACAGTTGCCAATTCTCTTGAGATCCAAGAAAAAGAAGCTTGAACGGTGGGGCTATGATTATGGGGGATTAAGAAAGTCTCCTATTGAAGTTCTTGAAGTAATTTCCCATTCCCCTGTTGTTTCTAAAAACATTAATGTCTCTTCAATTCGACTAGTTCACAAACTTGGTTGTTAAACTGTTGCATATACTCGCAGCTGAGAGTGGCTTACATGGGAGAGAGAACTATTCTGGTGAGCTTGACATGCAGTGATAAAACAGACACAATGGTTAAACTATGCGAGGTGTTCGAATCTTTGAGATTCAAAATCATTACGGCAAATATCACCACTGTCTCTGGGAGGCTTTTGAAGACAGTGTTTATCGAGGTAATTATTCCCATTATCCTCTTTCTCTACTCCATCCATATTCTGATCTCTTTCCCTTTCCAAATTAAGTTAATTGCGCACATTAAGGGTAACTGTTAAACATGTCCTTAATCCATTACTAAGCGAGCTCAGTTACTTCTAAACTAAAGTCAAGTAAAGTTGGAGTTATTATTTGTTGTGAATTCCGTAAATCAAGCATGAAGAAAATCATAATTTGATTGATTCGAGTAGTAGATAAGTTTGAAGTGCACGAGGGGAAAAGAAGATAGCATTTTACACTTACAGAAAACTCTCTTTTACCATATTTGATGGTTACGTTTTAAGTACAGAAAACTCACTTTTCCCATATTTTTGATGGTTCGGTTTTAGGTAGGGTGATTAATCATACATATTAGGAAGCGAAAGTGTCAAACATCGGTCAATTTACTGTAGAAACTATTTGAGGAGAGGGTTAAGTATAGAGTTGGACACCAATAGATTACTTTTAAAAAAGATGAATGATCAGAATGCCATAGTGCTCAAGTAAAGGAATCAATCAAGTTTCCACTTTCCACTTTATGTTTGCTGATTTTGGACCACTAGCACTATTCTCATACACATACCCACCCTTCCAAATTAAGGTTCCGTGGTCGCTCCGTCAGTGCCACTTGCGGTTTAGTCATAAAGGTTCGTAGTTCGTACAGTTCAAGCCCACATATGTTCAACATACATTTTCACACGTTTGACACTGGAGAAAGACTTTCAAGCATAGTTCTAGCGTTGTAAGGCTTCCAAGTGTCAAAATTCAGACAACTTGGTATGGATGGCTAGGTTTGTGGATGGCAGAAAACGTGCCTAAAATGTTGTTTTGCGGATCTCTGATTGATTTTTATCGGGTTTTCACGCGCTTTAATTGCTTGTGGAGCATATGAATCCTATGCCTAAATAGCCCTTGTCGTCATCATCCACCATAATAGGCGCGTCACATTCAAAACCATCATCCTTTGGCCAAGTTAAGTCTCCACATCCTTCTTTTTATCATAACCAGTAACTGGAGTGACACGTACAATCGTCGTAGGATGATTTTGGCTGTAGTGGGATTGAATTTTCCACAAGGAAACAAATCAGAACGAAGTATTGATATAATGATGCGATGAGATAATCAAAATTATGGGTCAATTACAAGACCAACTGTTAATGATCTTTTAACTATTAATAGGTATTCATGTCTACCAATTATTGGTTACACAGTCTTTTCTTTTGATTATGTTTAAAACCTTACACTAAGGCATTTTAGGTCAGAAATCTTTATCAACTAGGATTACAGGATCTTGAGATTTTTCAAAACTAAAGATGACATGCATTAACTTAATTAAACAAGAATTGTTGTTTACCCTCTGGTCGCCAAGTCTGCACGTATGGGTGGATTAGTTGGGCTACAAGGCAAATCGTTCTGAGTACAATAATTGGTGACTGTGGTCCCCGAAATTGATGTTAGTTGTCGCCATACGAAACTCTGATGTTTGTGGTGGGATATGGACAATTTCACGTGTAAAAATAGTATATGTTTTTGGTTGGCTTTTATGGATTGGTTTTTTATGTGTGCAATGGACGGCTTGAATCTTTGAGCAATTATGCAACTAATTAAAAATTCGAGTAAATTTAGATAAATAGATATCACAAAATTCAACAAGAATGTTTATTGGCTGTTGTGATCCTAAGTAACCTTTGTTTACCGTCGATTTTGTGTTTTTGCAGGCAGATGAAGAAGAAAAAGATCATGTGAAGATGCAAATTGAAACAGCCATAGCTGCTGTTAGTGATCCTCAAAGTCCAATGAGCATGTAACTATAGACAACATCGAAGAGACATGAGTTTTATGTGGTCTTTTGGGTGTGGTTATCATATTCTGATATTTCACTGGCTTTGTGTCTTCTTCTCATCGTTTCCTCTTGGTTTAGGGTCTGCAATTTTTTTTTCCTTTCCATTTTTCACCTCTACACACACTTAGGTTTACTGCTCTTTCTCCAAGAAAATCTAGTGATTAATGTAAACCATTTCAGAAAATATCAAACACCTTTAGGTCCTTTCAGATAGCTTACTAACCAGTGCAGCCTTTAGTCCAAATTCAAATATTATCAACCCGTATGACCTGACCAAAATACTTGGAAGATAGCTTTGAAATTTACTCAAAACTGTAAGTAAACTACACAAGGAAGGGAAATGTCTCATTCACAGTATTGTTGTACATCAATTACAAGCATGAAGGTTCAACAATCTTACCAAGAAAAGCATATTCGTTGATACACCAACAATAATGCTAAAATGCCAGAACTTAAGTGGGCGCACCAAACACTTTTGGACTGCTCGCTTTATAGTTTCAGCACATGAAGCTGTACAGAGTTTATAGACCAAAACAGACCAAGTTTCTTTAGCTGCTTTGGAGAACTTTCTGCGGATCAAGTTGTCCACTGCAGTAACTTGAAGGAACTGCAGAGAGTTCCAGTCGTCCCCTCCACTCCTCTCCGGGCTTGAGCGTCACGGGTTTTTCAATTGCGGCAGCCTCCACACATAACATATGCTTGTATTCCTCGTCACCAAAATCAGCCATAGTCTTAGCCTTCCTGTCCCATGGATTCCACACAACTGCATACAATGCTTTCGGTAAAACAAGAAGAAACTATTCACTGATAACAAGCATCTCAAATAACACAAGCACCAATGGCTACAAGCCACTGTGCTTTTAAACTAGAGCAATCTAATGATTAAGTCAGGGCTCAAGTTTGGAGCGACGGTGATTCTTGAGATGCCTTCTACATGCCTCTTGTCAAAAATGCATTATACTAATTACATCTAACTGTAAGAGGAATTGGTTGATTCATTAGCTGAAAAGGAACCATTTAATGCCTAAATATGTTACAGTAACAATACTCTTTCTGAGAGGGTTACAGTAACAATATTTGTAACACAGAAACACCATATTCCGACTTATATGAACCTTACCATGGATTATGAAACAAGACTAATGTCAAGTTCTAAAGTTGAGTAGATAGAGCCAAGCTCACCTGCATCTGGAAGTCCATCTTTACGTAAGACAAATGTTCTCTTCTTTTCATGATCCAGGATCGCAATTTTTGTAGGAGTGCTGAGGTATATCTTGTCAATCTGTATAATCAGAAAGGCGTAAGATGTTTACATCCCTGACTCACACAAAGGTAATAAAAAAGACGAAGAATCAGTTTCCTCAACTCACTTCTGCTTCAAATGTTATTGCATCCCCTTGTTCAGTAAAACGCTCTTTGTTCTGTAAGTTGTCAAGATAATCCAGTGTCTCTAAACCTTCCACTCTAACTTCACTGAAAACAACAAAACAATTCATAAGGGGTAAAACCAGAGCTCCATAATTGGACATCAAAGCAAACAAGCCAAAAGGAAAAAGATTGTTTTCCCTCAAAGTTCTAGGATCATGAACAAGGTATGCAGTAATGCTAGGAAAGGATTTCAAGCATACTAACATTAATTGAAAGTTTATAAATTAGTTTTGACTTTAATGATTTTCCCTATTAAGACCATCCATTTATTTTCTTTATTCAAGCTCTTTCATTTTCTGTTTCAATACTTATTCCCGGAAATTGATGATAGCTATTAGTTGCTATGAATATTGAGAAAAAGCTTTTGAGAGTAAATACTTTGCTTCTCCTTAATTTCTGCCTCTGGCTCTCTCAATCTTCTCTTCGTCACCCTCCTTTTCTACTGTTTTCTGCCCCTGTTGTGTTCTTGACTACGTATAATGTCATCTTTTGACCACTAGAACTTGTCTTTCAGAACTCTTATCGCATTCTTCTTTTGTCAAGGAAAAATGATTAGGAGTTTTCTCGAAGATATACCTCTAGGGGATCATAGTTATTTGAGAGATTCATGAACACTTCTGTTCCTGTAATACCTCGTGTTAAGGATCCTTCTCTTTCCTCATCATCTCCCTCTTTCAAAGTGCCATTATGATTCATATTTTTAAGGTTGTTCTTATAAAATATTTCATCACCAGAAATTTCCAATATTTTCCCATCTACAAACAGTCTTTTTCAACCATCAGACTGTAATGAGTCAATCTCAGTCCAAACTATTAAGCTCTAATACTATTCTTCATAATGTCCAAAACAAAAGTCCAGATTATCGTAAAGCCTAAACTCATATCAAGATAGTGTGATAGAAAAATTCCCCAAATCAAACCGGCATTTCCTACAACCAAAGATTGTTGAACCCATGAAAAGAGTAAATTTGTATTTCTATTATCTGTTGATAGATGATGATGGTATTTCCAGCAGTTTCAAATTCTCTATCATGGCAACCTCTCAAAAAGAGTCAGAAGAGTTTTAATGTCAGATAAAGATTGCTAACAACAGAGGTAGACATTCAAAGATATTGAAAATATGTAGACAAACAGCTATTGACAAATACAGTGGCCACGGAAGAAATCCAAGCGCAGCATGAAAAGATGAAGCATAAATAGTATATTAGTCAGACTCAATGACATCACTAAATATAGGTAAATCCTTAGAGGTAAAACAGGTATGAACAAAGTCACAAGTAAATTACCAGATGTCTGAAACAGAGAAATAAGTGTGATATGCAAAAGTGAATGAAAATGGCTTCCCATCACTGTTTGTATTCCTAATGCGAGATGTCAACATTAGATCTCCTCCAGGTCCCAAAGCTACCCTCAGACGGAATTCAAAACTAAAAGCACAAAAAAGATGAGCAAGTAAGTCTTGAAGGATCTAACAACCTACTTTAGAAAATAATATAAATGTGGTTGAGTTTCACCTGTTAGGCCAGATCTTCATATCATCCTCAGTAGGCCTAAGGATCAGATCAATAAAAGCCCTACTAG
>JANZXV010000008.1:1305923-1327616 GCA_027576455.1 Erythroxylum roigii | reverse complement strand
CCTACTAGAAGAATTTGTAGGAAAAGGAGGTGGATCGTTATCAATGCTCCAAATTCGATTCCTAGCAAATCCATGCTGCTCCAGAGATCCAAGATTACTAAACTGCATAAACAGAACAAGTATGAGAAGGACTACCTTCAATCAGCTCAAACATGAAGAAATTATATAACTAGCACCGACTTGAGGAAAACAAATTGGAATGCCTCCACGAATAGCCTTCGGGGGTTTGAATATTGCCTGTAAAACACATCAACAATAGTTGGTATGGACTGTATGAAATCTAAAAGATCACGTTTTGTGGGCAAATCGGTGGTCATATGCACCCAATCATGTCTGTCCCTAGTTTGCTAAAAGAAAAATCTAAGGAGGCTAAGAGCCATTGAGAATGCTAAGACAAAGAACTACTACAGATGTGTTTTATGTGCATGTGTTGTCCATCTTCCATTACTGACTCAAATACAAACACATAGGTGGATTTATCACTGCATAAATGGACAGTGTTATGAGAGGATTCAATGGGATTCAATTAAATTGCGGTGGTAGAGTACTAAAATGTAAAAATAGCAAGAAAAATTAACTCAATATTTCAGAACCAATATGACTCGGGTTGCATTATTTTCTTGTGTATGAAATGGTGACTAAGAAAATATGATACTCCCAAAGATGAGAATATTTTTAATTTTTTAACGAAAAGAAAACTTTTTGTGAGAGTATAATTGCTTCAGTATGCATATAAATCAATTTTATAAACTTGAACTAAAAACTCATCTAACAAGTGCCTTTTTTGACGAGAACATGAAAACGAAAGCTACAAGATGAATACTCGTTGAACATTAACTTCACTTAACTGTAACTTGAAGTACCAGTTTCAAGCCGCTGAAACAGGTTTTCTAGCAAAAACAAAAAAAATAAGAAGAAAGCTAAACAAGTGATGCTCTATCTTATACCATGCAGAAGGTTCTTCGTACAATGCACTGTGCAGTGCATGTTTAGGTAGACAATTCTCTAAAACAAGGACCAAAATTATGGAGTGGAGAAAGTAAGTCGCTAGAACATTGCATAGCACCTTACTGCTGAGAAAAAGTAATTCTTCTCCATGGTCATTTTTCCAAGATGTCACATGTCCCCCATACAAGTACACCTAACAAAACAAGGAATATACAGATATTAATGCAAGTTTGAAGAGTGAAAACTCTTTTTACAATCTAAAGGAAACATGTTTAGGAACATTCAACACGTAACACTGAAACCGATTGACGAATTCGATTTTCATCCCAGGACATGGGAGAAACTTTAACCAAGACTTGTTTGAGAAAATAAGTAGCTTCGATCTGAAACCATTTTAATCTTGTGGTTTACAACAATTGGCTGTCTTCTAGACATTTCACTCAAATTGGTGAACCGTTGGTAGTTATTGTTGAAAATCTTTCTTAAACGAACCAATCTGATAAGAAGAGGTTCTAAACATTTGCAGATAATAGGAACTCAATGTGGACTGAATTCACAATTCTAACAGCTATCTTGGAAAATTGGATAAATAGAGAACATTAAAGGACATAGTGCTGACAATTACCAGAAACTAAACCACCTGAGTCTTTAGCTTGTATCAACCTAAATCAGTAACCTTCATTACCTAGGAACATTATTCTTTTCAAGTTGTCTTTAGAATTAGCTTTCCACAAACAAGTCAAGAAATCTAACATCGAATACCAAACCAAAATACCAACTAATGCTTGGATTTGAAACTGATTGTCCCAACCTGAAACAACAAACAGTTGCTTTCTATTGAATCAACTCATGTCTTGATTTTAACAAACCGAAGAACCCTGAACCATAGAACCCAACAAACTCCAATCATAAAATAATCATACACGAAAAGCAGCTCCGTGAATTAAAAAATGCTTAAAATGATCCAATAGAAATGGAACCGATCAAACTCTACCAAAAGATCTGGCCTTTCCATATCCATCCATATTATACGTATACTAAGAGAGAGATATAGAGGGAATCAATAGCACACAAAAGAAGGTTCATAGCCATGCGATCGTGCGGCTTTTTAACGAATCAAAACGTTGACAACCGAAGACAACACAGTGAAACATTAAATTGGAGGACTGAGTACGGCGATCAAAAAGATGTTTACCTCGGCCGAGCTACCACGTGCCTCCCGCAGAACCACCATGTCGAGGCCGTTGATACCCTTGCAAAGCTCCACCGGAACCCTATCCCTACCCGTTGCCATAAGAACACACTCACGGACTGTCTCTATCTCTCTATTCTCTGTTCAAGCTATTAGCAGGTTCTTGTTCTTCGCTACTAAGTAAGTGAAAGCATGCAGCTTTAGACTAATAGTAATACCCCAAGTCTCAACTTTTCGTTCCCTTGAATCCCTTTTGTATCATGGAAAAAAGACTTCGTCTTTGGTGCCTCTGACGGTTATAAGATTGCTTTGCTCGTGAAATTTCGGTTCTTTGGTTATAAATTTTGTTCCGCTACTTGTTCTATCCCACTTGCACAGTTGCAGTGTCCATTGCTTTGGGTCCTTATTACTTCTAGAAATGAATAGAAAAAATTTCGCTTTTTGTCGAACGGTAGGCAGTAAAGTAGTAAACTCTACTAAAAAATGGAGAAATGGTGAATGGCATACAATTTAAGCATCTTTTTTTATGGAAGCTCACATTGTCACTTCATTGCTTGAATACGAGTGAATAGGTTACAATAAGCATTGCTTTTTATGGAATCTCACTTTGTCACTTCATTGCACGGATATGACTTTCCATTTTTTTTCAGATTATGAGGTTAATCACAATCTCAATATCGCTAAGATGTATGGATTAGTTTTGAGAAACAACATTTTCTTTTGCAGTACGAGAAAATGGGATTCGTTGGATTAAGGTAGAGAGAAAAGGTTGTCGTACAGGATGAGAGAAAATTTTGCATTTAGGAAAAAAAAAAGAAAACACACTTTTATATATATTATATAATTAAAAAAAAAACAAACTGGACTGGTCTTTACACTCTACTGTACACACTTCCATCCTCAATTGTACAAATAAATCCTAAGCTGTTCGCAATTGTTTGACTCCTAATGACTTCTAAGATCAATTTCCAATCAAAATAATGGGAAAAAATCAACCTTCAGAAAGAAAGAAAAAAGAGGAGAGCAAAACTGCAAACTCACAGCAATAACTGGCAATAAATATTAATGGAAAAAGACCAACCGACATCTAACCAACCGCGAAAAGGAAAGGGGAATCACTCAAAGCTAGAATTCAAACCAGCAGATGTGGAAGGGAAAATCTTGGATTTTGTCCATCAAATTGTAAAAAAAAGGAAGCTTCTTGGGAGCAGAAGCAGCTAAAAATGCACTGATGCTGTCCCTTTGCTGTCTGAGAAACTGAGGTTCTTACTGCAACAAGAAGTAGACTATTTAGAATGCAATTGCTTCAAAACTCGAAAAGGATGAATGTAATTGTTAGTGATTACAGATGCTCAAAAATCTATCGAAATTCATTTGGCATATGTTAAGTGCTAACAAGTTACCTTCTTCCAGCTGCAACTGCATATAGCTGAATGAAAAGCAGAGCTACAACGGAGACTAGAACAAATGCACTGCCATTTTCAGCTTGTTTTGTTTCCACTTGGGCAATTTATAGAAGGCATCCTTTGTCATCCCAAATTTCTCCCTAAACTCTGCTGATGACAGGTAAGTCTGCAGATATTCAACAGGAAAAAGATTAGAAGAGTACTTAAAAAGTTGACAACAGGCAATAGATTGCCACTAGTTTATGGTTCACCTCTCGCTTTGTCACATCAATTTCGGTAACAGGGTCTTCTGATCCAATCTTGAGGCGTTCGAAAGGATAGGTTGGAAGTCCTTCCTCATCTTCAGCTTCACCTTCTTTCACATCTTCCTGTATGGTGAGGGACCCTATTCCGTTGCTTATAGAGTTCTCTTTTGAGTTTGACTCGGGGGTCGATTTTGGTGCTTCAGGGCCTACAAGCATGAAAAGCAATGTTCCTTATGTAAGAAACTAAAGATATCAAGGGGTACAATAACCATATAAACTTCTAGAAGCTCAACTGTATACCTTTGACCGAACGGGGCATAATAAATTGCCGTGCTGGTGGGGGTTGTTCAAAAGATGTACTAAGTGCTGCTATAGCTGATGATTTGGAAGCTACTTTTGAAGAAACTGGGCTCCCAGATTTTGGGTAAAGCTTTCTAACAACTGGTGGTGGAGTTGAAAGATTTCTGTTATTATTCTCAAAATTAGCTGCCAGAGCATTGAAAGCTGGGGACCTGCCCCTCACACGAACTCGTTCAGGGCTGAAAGACACACTCCTGGAACGCTGTGATTTTTCAGGCACACTAGACCTCCCTCCATATGATACAGGTGTTCTTCGTTTCGGTTTCTGATTATGCATCATACTGTTATCAGAAAGCTATTGCTGACAGTGGTAATGACATTGTATGCAGTTTATAATAAAACGATCTTTTTAACAGCATCTAAATTAATGGGAAATCACAAAAAATCATGTTTGAAAAGCTGTTGATGATAGCACTGGTTTTTGAGGGTACCCACTCAGTATAGTTTCAAGTGAGATTAAAAAGATCCAATGACCTGATGCAAAGATGGTAAATTTACTATAAATTAAAACCATGCATGATGTGGGTTAACAACTTAAGAAACTTCTAAGTTTTCAGGAAAAAAAAAAGAAGAAAAACTTAAGACACGTCTGGTAATGGAAAACAGAAACTTACATCCAAAACTGGAGTTCCCCCATTCTTAACAATTGCAAGTTTCCTCTGAAATGAGTTTCCAAGCATCTATATGCAAATCATAACGTTAAGGCCTCTTGTAGAAATCCAAGCTAAACTTGAAGATAATAAATATAATAAACTTACTGCAGATTTTGCAGAATCCCACTCAAAGAAACGTGTGAAGAAGGGTGGTTCACTTCCTTCTGCAACAACATATACTGGAGCTTCAAGAGATAACTTCTCCAACAGAGGATCTTGCTCTAGAAATTTCTGCCAGTAGTAAAAGGTAACTTTTGGTTAAGTTATGAAACTTAATAATAGCCAAGACAGATTACATAATCCAATCAAATTATATCTGGGTAGGACCTTAGGGCCATATGGTAAACTTCAAAATTTGAAGCATAAATTGTCAAAATCAAAGATACAATTACTGAAGCATCCACAGGTTCAAAAAGTCTCACCTCTCCAATTGTTAACGCGTTAGTTTTGCTGTTGGAATCCACCTGTTGGCCCACCCAGACAAAGATCTCTGAGTGACAATCCAGGATGAATATATCTTCAGTCATCAAATCATCTTGATTGAAGTTGTAGATCTCAGTAACCTGCAATGACAATTCACCCTTAGAACCAAAGACCTAAGAATTAACATGTGGAGGAGACAGGATTCAAAATAGTGAATTGTATACCCACTTACCTTCAAATGCCCTGAATATCGGTATTCATTTGGACAGTATTAATTAGCACATGGAGAAAGAGGAAAAGGAGTCAGAGCTTTAGTAATTAAAACATAACTTGTGGAGACAAAGAAACATTGTCATTTCTACCTTTTGCAAATACACAAGAGAATAAGTGAGGATCACTTTCAGCTTCCCTTCCAATTTTTTGGCTAGGATATTCAGCTTTTCCTCCTAACAAATCCCAAAACTGCTCAGACTCCGAACCTTCCTTTTGTGGTTTAACCTGTACACTCGGCTGCAAAAGGTTTAAAAGCACAAGAAGGTAAGTAACAATCACAGGATTATCCAAATAAAACCAAGAATTTTCTGCACATGAAAGAGGCTCAAACTGTGTCTGCTAAAAATTGCTTCAAAAAGATGATCAAGAAGGCATATAAACCTTTATCAGATCCAGTTGCCTTTCAACAAGTTCCTGGTCCTCTGTGGTTGTCAGGTTTCCAGACCATGTAAAGACAGTGGAATCATTATGTAATATGAAACAATAGGAGGAGTTCAAAGATGATCCAACCTGGGAGAGGCAAAGAAAAGAATAAGAAAACATCAACAGCTAATATATATTCATATTAATCTTAAAAAACTTCAGCTAAAAAAATTAAATCCACATTTAATAAATAGAGACCAAAAGATTTTACAAGTTTGATCTAGTTATCATCGACAAGTTCTTTAGAGGATTATAAATTTTTAATGTAAGCAGGGCCAATAAAACCATTATTGGTATAACAGTACAATTACCCCCGTTGCCTAAAAGATGAAAAATCTAAGAACATAGATTCCTGGAACCAAATAAAAGTACTTAAGGATTTAATATCAAACATCATCATATGTTTTATCATTAAAAGCGATGAAGACATACGGATTCAACTTGAATTGCTTGCATATTATCAGGTCCAGAGCCCTGAACTCGGAATAGTGCAATACCATCCTCCTTGTATGTTTCATCAGGGAGTTCATTCTCTGCAATATAATTCTTGTATCCCACACTAAGGCCACCCTGTTAAACATTAGTCCTAGTTGATTACAGATGCATTTTGTATATTGGCAGAATTCAAAGTCTATTCCATTGTATCTTCATAAGCATACCTTAAAAACGATAAAGCTCTGAAGAATTGAAAAGAATTGAATTGGTTCATTTTCTTCGTAGATGCGAGCCTATGATTAATATAATATAGAATCAGAACCAACTCATGAAAAAGTATAACAACATGATCACAATAACAGCAGTCTCTGGAAGAGAAGGCAACCTGGGCTGGCAGAAATTTGAGCAACTCAACCATCTTGGTTGCCAGTGAAATAGCAGAAGCTCTTTCATTCTATTTCAAGAGAAACTCATAATCAGTTCGTAACACCAAGTGCCAACAAGTAAATGACTACTAAGATGCATTGGTTGTATGACAGCTATAAAGATTCACAAGGTACAAAGGTCCATGAGAATAGAAATTAGTTTCTGGTATCAGCAAAACAAATAATTTTCCTCTCTACAAACTACCAAGAAGAATAACCAAACACCTTTGCCTGGACGGATAACTACACCAACAAGGACGAATGCGCCAATTTGATTGGCACTCAAAATACACCCAGGAGCAAATTGAATATCTGATGAAAATTTGTGCTTTCTACAGTTTAACTAAATCAACTGCTCAAATGTTGATCAAAAGATATTTCCAAAATGCAATGATCTATATAATTTCAAATGCAAATTTTGTGACAGATAAAAGAGAAATGTGCAAGAAACATCAAGAAAAATATTAAATGAAGATGCCTCAACAATTAAAGGTAATGCAGAAAGTACTAGACAACCCTAATTCTTTTCTACTAGCAACAGACACATCAGACTAACGAAGAACTATTTTAACGGACTCATTTTATTCTCTCTCTCGTGTTGGGAGAAAGGTTGGAGGCAGTTCATAATCAAAAGGAGGTTAGTTGAAAAACTAGAAATTCACCTCCACACTCTTCTTCCCAAACCATGTTCCTATAAGAATTTCCTCCTTGTCTTCTCCTGGATATGAATATTGAAAAATGTAGCAATCTCCACTATAAAACTTAAATTGATCTGAAGCTGGAAGGAGAGTCTTTTCATTGCCACTAACACGCCAAACCTGTTGCAACAAATTTCTATTATCAGTATAAATTACAAAAATGGCTCATAAAATTGAAGTAACTTTCCCAGGTATAAATGTTGTTTTAGAGAGAGTGCATTTGAACCTCAATTATAAACTTCTTAAATTCACAAAAACAAACTAGTTGCGTTCGAGAACATGATGTTATATGAAAACTCTCCTATGGTTCCCATTAATCAGTTTGTTAATAATTAGTACATCTGTTGTGAATTGCTTCCTCTTTTTTTTTTTTGGATTGTTATCATCCCTACTTATAAAATGATAGTCCCTGTCATACAAATCACATGCTTTCATTTCACTAAGTTAAGGAGTATTCCTCTCTCTATCATGCATGCAATTTATCTTTCACACTTCTGATTTTACTGTGTATTTGGGAAAAGCAGGATTCAGGACAAGTACAATAGATCTATCAAAGATAAGTACCTCAGGCTGCTCTTTCGGAAATTTCTTTTTGTAAATAAAAAATTATATAAAAGAAGTGAGATTTAGGATCTGAGTCAATTAAATATATGAATCATGGATCGACCTGCAGATTTCCTGTGACATCAATATATGGTTGAGGCTCTTCTTTCACAGGAGCAGCTTTTAGCAAACCTTTGACATTAACCCCCTGTCGTTTTAGAAGTGCTACAAACAAAATCAATGCAAAACAATAAGCTTAACAAAATTGAAATTACATTAAGGGTTCGATCAATGTAGTAGTTAAGAAAAAAAGGCATATACTAATATAACTTACAAGGAAGAGATGACAGTCTTAATAAAGTAGAAAGCTCTCATGGAGGAAGCAAAATGAAAATTTTGAAGTTTCCAAAGTAATTCCAATTACAAACCTGCAACCTTGCTTCTACCATCCTCAGAGACAGGAACATCAGCAGTCTGAGGCCATGCTTCAAACTTTGACCTGAACATCACAGTCTCAAATCCCTCAATTACACGTATAATGTGGGACTTTGGTCGATCAGCAGCACGAACTAATTCCTGATCAGTTCAATAATACTCGTTACTAAAATGATAACAAATGTTCAATAATGCACATGATTCAGAAGTAAGAATTAAAAATTACTTCTGCAGCTTCACTTGCACTCTTTCTTTCATCAAGAGAAGTATTTCTCCCCATCCATACAAACACTTCCAGCCCACAATCTAGAATATAGCACTTATTTGTGTCCAGCAATTCCCTTGTCAAAGAATCCACCTCGGCAGGTTTTGCCTGTCCCTTCTCAATTCTTGAAAGGAAAAATATATCTCAGAACTACAATATTCTACAATCAGGCAGGCAATCTCAATGTCTGCAAACTCAACTATGACTTCAGAAAAATAAAAGAAAAGAAAATGTGCATATACGGCTTTACACTTTTACTCCACTACAAAGAGAGAGATTCATAAATGAGTTATTCTTTGAAATTTTACTTCTACTGCTAAATTGTAATAATAATACATAATACAAAAGTGTATTGATAGATAAATTGTTTAGTTTACGCAGACATTTTGAAGAAGAAGAAGAAAGAGACAAATTTACATTAGTATTATTGGTCATATTACATTCGGAAACACCTCACTAAATGAGACAAAAAGTGAAAGAAAATCAAGGATGATATGCTTATGAATGACCAAAAGTTTTCATATAAAAAGTAACATGTCAATGCATCATCCTACTGCAAAAACATAAACAGAACTTAGTCAATATGTTACCCAAAAAGTTTAGTAGAAAAAATCTCAGCAGTCTTATCATCATCGGCTGTTTTCCTTGGAAGTGGAGCAAAGCCGCCAAACAGACCCCAGAATTCTCCAGATTCAGCATCAGCCATCAATCTTCCATCCTCTATATGAAGAAGGAACAATTAGACCAAAAGTAAACAGTTCAACTATCTTCATGGAGCTTCTCTATTTACTACTACACTTACCAATAGCAGCTACATCACATTTTCCATCATGATAAGTATCCTTAATGTACTGGACTACCTCTAGAGCTTTCGCCCTCTCTTGGATGGAAGAGTTAGAGCCATTAAATTGGAAAATTTTTGACTTGGTATCAAGAATGAAAATATCATCATGGTTAAGTGATGGTCGAGCAAAAGGAACCTGTCTCCAAAAACCAGAAAGTAGGAACATAAAATTGGGATACAAAACAAATTGAGGAATAACTTTACCAATATAAAAGTCAATTCCATAGACTTGCCTCCTTTACATGGACGACATGTTTTCCTCTGCAAACAAATAACCGTGTTTGATGTTCTTCGGCCTCAGCATGTTTAAATCCAGATGCGATGCCACCTTCTTGAGGTATGATACATGGCTTGAAGTAAGATAAGAACTTCTCAGTTTCATGGCCCTGTACTTCACGATATTGTACAGCACGGCCTCCAAGAGCTGCGTCAAGTTCAACGGTTTTGATGGCTGCTGTACCTGCTTCATCCTATTTAAGAGGTCTGTCGATATAAGGCTGAAAAGAAAATGACAGGATTCCAATTTGCTCAAGCATCAAGAATCTAGAAAACAGCAGCTTACCTGGGAAGTGTCTTTACCAAGCCAATAATGAATATCATGACGCAAGGTACCACTTTTGAGGGCAGTTGTCTACAGAAAAAGATAGCAGCAAAACATAAATTATTCTGTGTCAAGACATTCCACGTATCAAAGAAAATTAAAGACACGGATACTAAATTGGAATTAAAGTCAAAGTTATAAAATCACCAAACCAGCAAAGCCACAGTCTGTAAAGTACAATAGAGACACCCTTGAATAGAAAGCATAGTCTAGATGATATAAGTGGGAGAAAGAACCAAATTCCAAAAGCACATTCTCAGTCATGATATTTGTGTGAATTGAGAGAGAGAAGTGAAAAAGAACAGATGGCCAACCTTCAAAATGATATAGGAGTCTCCGGTGAAAAATTTCCCATAAGAAGATTTGGGGACAATAACAGGGTGAAAGTTTTCAATCCTCCAAATTTCAAGTCCACTTATTTTAAAGAATTTTCGTGAAGGAAACAATAATATGAAAGATCAAACACAACTTCACACATCAAAAGATTAGATAATATTAGCCATGACAACCTTGGTCTTTTAACTTCTTAAACATGTAAGAGAAAATGGATAAGAAACTGATAAAGCACAATACAACAAATTGAAAGATGCTGTTGCTGTTGAATTTATGAGCAAAGGATACGCTTTCTGTCCAGCGCCTTGAAACGCTGGATCTAAATCTCTCATGGAAACTGCCATGGTCCTGATCCAATTATGCTATCTGGATTTCCACAATTTCGAGCAAGTGTCGGAGAAAGAATAATTCTGAAATGGAACTGGCATCATCAATTGAATGTTCTGACACAAACTTCAGAACTAGGCATATATAACACAATCTTTTAAATAGAATAAATTACTGAATAACAAAACTTGAACCATAAGGATACATCATGTTCTTGATTAATTGCTAAGTAGGAACATTAGAAGTAGTCAAACTTAGGCTATGGAATATTATCATGATACTAGGACAAAATCTTGTTAATATAATATGAGCGATGCTAGAATTTTAATTAACACAATGAAAGGCTTGAGTTTCTTTTATTCTGAATCACCATTATCTACTGAAAATTATGCAATGTGTCTAACATCTGCTCACAATTGCATATTTCCCAAATTATTATGGTTATTTACATGGATGTACTGAACAAATTTTAGCCAACAACTGAGATGCGCATTAATATCTATGGACTAATCCTATAACAAAGGGAATCCACAAAAGGAACCCAAAAAAGTCATCAAATCCTGATATAATCAGTACCTGAGTGTGGAAATATTGTCCATCAGTCAGTAGGAATCTGGCATTATCTTAATAATTCCTTAACTCATTGATTTGTTAGAATTAGTCCCCTTCTAAACTCCTTAGTTCCAAAGAGTATCCCAGAACTAAATTTTCCATAAGAATCAACAGAAAGACCTTTCCTTGAAATTGTAGAACCACATTTTTGCTAGTAATACAACGGATGCCAAACTTAAAATTTAAGATATACCTTGTCTAATGACACTAAACACCTAATAACCAGCCTAACGACTGTTTCCATTACCCACCTACTTCTTCAGTTTCTACCCATCTAATTGGTTCCTTGCATCAGATACAATGGGTCGTTAACAACGGTGAGTGGAGAAAACGATCCACAACCAGCCAATTGTTGGCAAAAACCAGCAAATATATGACTCTTAAACACCCAACACAATGTAGTTACATAAATCAACCAAACCACGTAGACAGTACATCAAGAAATCAAGTCCGGCCAGAAAGATTTTGGAGCGATAGCCAAAGCAAAAGCAGAAGGCAACAATTCAACACAATAAAATAGTAAAATATCTAAACATAACAAGATATTTTGCGATTTTTAAAGCGTTGTCATGCAATACAACCATAATTAAGAGAGTATGGCTCATTATCAAAATGTCATAAGAAAAGGTCAGCCGCATGGCTCAGATACCAATCTTCGAACCGGATCAAAAAAAATCGGTTAAACACGCAAACTGAACAATAAGAAGACCGAAAGAACAAATTTTCATTACAAACAAAAATCCCATATATCAGTTCCACGAGCACCGGATGTCCATAACGGGCGGTATTGGATAAGGCAGAAGTTACTTCAAAAAATCTAGAATCCAAAAGAACTGAAAATTGATTAAAAAGCGAAAATTGGCAACCATGGAACAAAAGTACCTGCTCTCTGAGAAGATAATCCAATACAGGAGCGACCCAGATCCAATCTAAAGAATACGATTAAGAGAGGATCATTCAAATCGGAAGTGTTCTTGGTGACAAGGAAAAAGCTAGAAAGAGGTGGAAAATAGAAAAGTTGAGAGAGAGAGAGACACCGAGTAAGAGGAAAGTGGGGCTAAAGGAGAGAAAAGCAAGAAGAAGAATAACAATACGTCTAATACCAAATGAAGTCTAGAGAGAGAAACTAAAAGAGAGAGACAGACAGAGAGGCGTTGGAGGGAATAATTACTAGTGCCAGGCGTGCTTATCACTAACGGCAACAAAAGGCTACACCCCAGAAGAACTCAATTAGCTGCTGTTACCATTTATGGACAATAACATTGTTAAAGATCCAATCTTTCTTAAATTCCTATCAATAACAGCGTCAGAAAAAATAATTCCGACAAGATAATACTGGATTAGTGTCTGGGTTTTGGTTAAAAATATTTGTTATAAATCCATTGTTAAGTTCTGCTTCCTTTCGCTTCTACTGTACATTTAATGAGAATGTTACGAAAGAAGAGTTATTTTTATTTTTGTCCTCACCAGCATTTACAGCTATAACATTCATAGGAAGGGAAAAAGCTAGCAAAACTCGTGATTCCTTCCATGAAAATAAATCAGATGACAGTAAGGAAAAGGAAATAAAACTTCTAAGCGAATCGCTGACGAAAAAGGGAGGTAACTTAACCTGCTTTTATTGCATCACCAATCTAAAAAATTAATCTTTTTGTTCTTTTAGCATTCTGGGTGTAAGGAACTGTTGTTAATTTATGTAAACAGAACAATTAAACAAGGAAACGAAAGATGGCGAAAAAGGTAGGAGCTAGAGTGAAAAAGTTGGTACCTTTATGAGTTCATCAACAAGTTTTACAGGTGGAATTTGCTGGGATTGGGATTGGAATCTTTTGTTATGCAATGCATGTAGAATCCGTATGTATCACTTGGACCACATAAACAAATACATATCTTTTTGTTTATGGAGAAAAAGAAATCACAGAAATGAGAAGAGAATCCTGATTAATATTTAGAAACTACCAAAAAAAAAATCGTCTTTTCTTTGTTTGTGTGTGATAGAGACAGGGAGATGATCCGAGAAAGACTAGAAATTTATGGCAGGTGATGGTGTGTAGAATGCTGAGTTCCGATTTGTTAGGAAAGCAATGGAAAATGAAACGAAGAGGAAGAAACGGTATTAGTGTAGGCCACTGCCCATCATTCATGCATAGCCATAAAAGCCAAAAGGTTGTGCTTTGTTCATGCTTTACCATTAAATACAAGACTCTGCCATGTTCCTATCATCTCTTCTCCTGCTTAATGGTTGAGTTGCCAAGTCCATACTTGAGATTATTTGATCTAATATAGAAAGTGTATAACAAATTTGTATTTCACACAATATTTATTATAAAAAAATATTCAAGAAGATGTATACATTTTATCATCGTCTTCACACATAATCCGAAGTCTCACAATAAAGTGAGGTCTGAAAAAGTTTGATAGTACGTAACTTTATCTCTACATAATAGAGAAGTTGTTTCCGGTAGACCCACGTGTAGATGTGACAACAAAAGAGTGGTGTAAGTCAGGGCCTATCCTGGGCAAAGACAGAGAGGGTACCTGCCTAGGGTCCATCCTTATAAATGATAAATATGACCTATTTTTTATCCTTATAAAAAATAAAATGAAACAAAATAGGGTCTATTCTTGATCTCATAAATAACAACAAAAAAGACCATATTTTGTTTATTTTATTATATATGAGGGTCCTAAAATAGGCAAAAATATGATTTTTTTTTTTTACTTTGCTCATGCCTATAAAATATTTGGAACAGACCTGATGGAGGTTAAAGAGTTAAAAAAGTAAAACTGACACACTAAATAATTATGTAAATAAAATTACAATAAATAAATAAATAAAATATAACCCAACTTTTAAAAATAAAATATATTTTAAAACTAACGAAATATATCGTATCTCTTCGTCAGTTCATTGTATACATTTCAATAACTATAAAATAACCTTTTGTTTTTCAATAATAACAATAATTAAATTTATTAATTACTTTATCATGTAATTGATTCATATAATGTCATGGAAAGTATGATGTATTAGTATTACCAAGGTATTCTTTTATTCGGTGAACCAAAACTATACAAAATATGAGGATATTGCATTATCACGCAACAAATGTAAATCGAAATCCGAAATTTAATACTTCCTATGTTCTTGGCATAAGACCTATTCCCATTAACCAATATAACTAACTACCGTCGTCATACAACTCATTCGAAGCGGAAACCATGAAGGTCTCCCTGATTTCTCGATCCCTCTGAATCTCCTGAGTAACTATTACAGCTTTCTCTTCAAAGCTCTTTCCTTTCTCTTCTCCAGTGAACCTCCTCTTACGCCAAAATCCACAACTCCACTCCCCTCCACCTTGTCACTCTCGGGGAGATTGCCGCCATTGTCTCCCTCATCGCGTCGTCCATCTATCTGCTTGGATTCTTTGGCATCGATTTTGTTCAGTCCTTCATTGCACGAGCCTCCAACGACGCTTGGGACCTCGACGACGGTACCGCCACTGATCCTAATTATCTCCTCAAAGAAGATCATCGCCTCGTCACTTGTCCTCCTCCCATTTCTGCTCCTCCTCCCCTAATTTCACCTTTAGCCTCCCAGGAAGACGAGGAGATCGTCAAATCGGTTGTTTCTGGTACCATCCCTTCGTATTCTCTGGAATCCAAGCTCGGCGATTGCAAACGTGCAGCTCTTATACGGCGGGAGGCTATCCAGAGGATGACCGGAAGGTCGCTCGAGGGTTTGCCTCTCGAAGGATTTGACTACGACTCTATTTTAGGGCAGTGTTGTGAAATGCCGGTCGGTTACGTGCAGATTCCGGTGGGCATCGCCGGTCCGTTGCTGCTTGACGAGTGTGAGTACTCGATTCCGATGGCGACTACGGAGGGTTGTTTGATCGCTAGCACGAACAGAGGTTGTAAGGCGATATACGTCTCGGGTGGTGCTACGAGCATAGTGTTGAGGGACGGCATGACGAGAGCGCCTGTTATTAGATTTGGATCAGCAAAAAGAACCGCTGAATTGAAGTTCTTCTTGGAGAACCCTGACAATTTCGATGCCTTAGCCGTCGTTTTTAACAGGTTTAGTTTCTATTATTGATGAAATAAAATTAGGATTTCCCGGTTATCCTCGTCTTATGATCTTTAGCTGAAATGTACGAGGGGATGTGGTCAGGTCGAGCAGGTTTGCGAGACTCCAAAGCATTCAATGCTCAATTGCTGGAAGAAACCTTTATACGAGATTTAGGTGCAGCACTGGCGATGCAATGGGCATGAACATGGTTTCAAAAGGTGTTCAAAATGTCCTCGACTTTCTTCAGACTGAATTTCCTGACATGGATGTCGTTGGCTTATCTGGTATTAAGCTCGTTTTGCCTGAGTGGTTATGTTATTTATTATACCCTAACCCAGTGGAGTGGTTATGTTATTGTTATTGATTGATTCGCTAGGTAATTTCTGTTCGGACAAGAAAGCTGCAGCTGTAAACTGGATTGAAGGACGTGGTAAATCAGTAGTTTGTGAGGCAATTATCAAGGAAGAAGTGGTGAAGAAAGTGCTAAAAAGCAGCGTTGCTTCTCTGGTAGAGCTGAACATGCTCAAGAATCTGACTGGTTCTGCGATGGCCGGTGGTCTTGGGGGATTTAATGCCCATGCAAGTAACATGGTATCTGCAATCTTCATAGCGACTGGGCAGGATCCAGCTCAGAATGTAGAGAGTTCTCAGTGCATCACAATGATGGAAGCTGTGAACGATGGGAAGGATCTTCATATCTCTGTAACCATGCCTTGCATAGAGGTAAAAAGAAGAGATTAATTAGAATTCATTTGATTTATTAGTCCCAGACAGTCCTACTTATACTCTATGCTTGGGCTTCGATTCAGGTTGGCACAGTCGGAGGTGGGACGCAGCTTGCATCTCAGTCAGCTTGCTTGAATTTGCTGGGCGTGAAGGGGTCAAATAAAGAGTCACCAGGTTCACACTCAAGGCTATTGGCAACTATAGTGGCTGGTTCAGTTTTAGCTGGCGAACTGTCCCTCATGTCTGCAATATCAGCTGGGCAACTTGTCCGGAGTCATATGAAATACAACAGATCAGAAAGAAAGTGATATGATATTGATTGCTGTAATTAAAGTTGGTGGTTTCGGAAAGGAAACTGCGTCTTTATCTTTCTCCCCTGCCTCACTCAGTCAACTCAAGGTGGTCAATGAGTCGTATAATATTTAATTAAATGCTCCTGTCCTGTTGGTGTCGTACGTATCTGATGTATTGTATTACCAAAGTATTCTTTTGTTTAGGGACCAGAACCAGAACCAGATCGTGGTCCTTCCTAGTTACAACTTTCAATATTTTCCTTGCAAGCTTAGCAGAATAATTGATTGAATTATATATATAAGTACTGTAGTAAATCTATGACTTCCTTCCACCACATTCGGAGTAATTGGTTCGGTTGCTCGTCATATTTGGGCCAGTACTGTAACCCAATAGATTTGTAAAGTTATGGTAAAGCCCACAAATGCATCTATATAGACTGTTTAATTTGACATGGACAAAGGAGCCTCTGTTATTCTCTTCCCGCCTTGTACTGAGGTCCTGTGTGTTCCAGAAACCGGATTGATTTGCGGGAACAAGAAGGAGACTGACGAAGCGCAGAGATCATCCTTATTCCTTATACTTCTTGTACGTTAGACTTATCGACACCTCTTTGTACTATAAAACTAATATGCTTCTTGTGAGTTTTAGAAAACCTAATCTATTTCCTACAAACTTCTTCTTTGCCTCCATTTTTTAGGTCTCACATCAATTCGCTCATGTTATCTGAAGTTAATAAGAGCACAATTCAGAGCAGTTGAAAGAAGATTCATGCTTCTTTATATGTGAATGTGCACACGTTATATATTATTATTCTGACTACGAGGTTATATTTGTCAAAGATCTATGCTCTTCAGCTCTAGTTGTACGCCGGCCTAAAATTTCTATGTGGTTTTGTTAAGGTACCAACACTTACATTCTATGTTTGATAAGGTCAAAATCGCAGACAATTCTTGAGTGGAGTAATTGGTTCTATGCATCTCATTCTATATCTTATTTTATCTGGAGCAGCTTTGTGTGCCTAACCAATCGACTTGTGATAGTTAGGAATTCAAAAGACTACATAAGATTTTTTGTCGTGTTTGAATTTCAAAAATGGTGGGAAAAGGAACCAAAATTTGCAGCTGTTTATAGTTTTAAGTTCTCAGATGCTGCCATTTGTAGATCTACAGTTTACATGAGCGAATTGCTTTCAGATTTAGTTTTGTTAGGTTTATGAATGAGAAGTGGGGTGATGCATGATATTTCGTATATAGCAGAAAACTAAACAATGGCGTCCACAGTAACTTTTTTCTATTCGTCATTTATATGTGTGTCGTCCTTACAAAGGGTGGCTCATGGATCCTCACAAGGCTTTACATCTGTGTCTATTGCATCAGTGATCAGTGGATTTCTTCAATGCTATGTTTGATATGCATTGTAAGTAGATAAAGTCTTGCTCTCATATCCCTGGAATTCTCGTACAATCTGTTGTGACGCTTGAGGAATCGTGCTGTTATTGCCCTCTTGTACTTGGGAAAAAGTGTTAGGTCAACTGTTGGTTTGTGAATGGAAAAGATTATTCTTCAGTGTCATGCTTACAATTTCTCATATTTATTCTATTATAATTTTGTTCAAATAAGGGAATCAGTAGTTTCAGTTCTTCAATTCAGAAGAAATTAACCCATATAATGGGTGAAAATGACTACTCTTCATCATCCACTTGTAATGTGTAGTGTTGGGTGAAGCGCTAGAGTTGCTAACTGAGATTAGGTTTCTCTCAAATTTCGTTTCTTTTTTCTCTTTACCTGTTGGGCCTCTGCTTAGCTGTGAGTATGAATGGTGCTCTCGTGCTTCGTATGTACGATGGCCCAACTCGGGCCTCTAGCGGTGGAGGCAATGGTGCTCTTGTGCTTCTTATGGCCCAACTCAGGCCTCTAGCTGTGGAGGCATTTCTGAACCAATTCATGTAAACCGCCGGGGTCTGTAATCACATAAAGGGAATGGCATGAGAATAGCTTTGCAGTGGGCTCCACGTGATAGTGAGGGGAAGGGGGAAGGGAGCATTAGATGACAGGATCACATGTTAATCTAAAATCGTATGGCTCTAATCCCTTCCCTCCTTCCTAATCACCCACTCAAATTGTCCCAATGATCTCCATGTCAGCATGTCTTTATATCTCTTTCTTTAATCCTAGTGGAGTCTTCTGATCTAATCTAATGCCCCCACCTGCCGAAGTTTTCTCGAATCACTCGTCGGAAACAGGTAATTGATGATTGGGGTTAGAGAACAGCTAATCATGGCATACCACAAATTTGATAGCACTTTCACTTTGCTGAAGGAAAACTGATGGTTCTGATAAAAACCACAGTGATGATGGTATATAGTATGTGAATATGAATGAAAGCAAACCAAAGGTAGGGATCACTAGAAGACAAACGTCAGTTTGGCGACAGACATTATTGACGGAAAATGTTTGTATTCCGTCGGTATTATAAATTAGTGACGGAATAAAGCAACGGATAACGGTATCATTAAAACATACATAGGTAAATTTACTAACGGATGTATTGTGTTACCGTTAATTCTGACAATGACGATTAGGGGAGAGAAGGATGAAGACGAAGACATCGGGGGGAACAGAGGCGCAACGTTGCATTGGGTGTAGGCATAGACGTAGTTACATGGGGGCATTGGGCCCCCCAAAGTTTTTTTAAAAAGTTATTTTTAATATATATATATATATATAAAAGGACAGAATTATTTAAGAGTCAGTGGAGTACTGGGTCCCTAAAATTTTAAACAATAAATATTTGAGCCTTCCTATATTAAATTTCTGGCTCCGTCACTGGGTGTAGGGAACATATTATGTACTCGGGTTTAGGGGATTACAACTTATCTGTACTGGGGGGACAATATATTCGATTGTTTTCGACGTACAACGATATGTTTTTTTGGCTGTAATGAAATTATTCCTTCCCTTATGTTGATTCTACCTGTGTGATTGTAGCGCCCCCTTACCGTATGGTACACACCGGAACGCCCGGAGGTCATTCTGGTGCATATCCTACGATAACGGCGCACTACGATCGATCACTACAATTACTCCGCATGGCATCATTTGAAAATTGTCTCGAAAACATCAGTATAATTTCAGTATATTTTTGAAACCAAAAGTTTCCTCATTTCATTACTAAACATCACATCTGTACAATGTCATTTTCAATTCCTAATATACATATCTGTACAAAATCTAGTACTGATCTCTTCAAAATTGAGGAAACAATACATGACAACTATCTATGTCATCCAAAAACATCCCAGCTGACCGACCTTTGCGCCATAGCTTCACTGCAATACACACTCTCAGCGGTAGTGGAGCCACTCTAATCCTTAGCTGTCTATCGGTCCTGAAAACAATATTGCAATTTTGCTGAGTTTTGCAAACTCAATGAGTTAACCATCATCGATGGTTTCCTCAAACAAGCACATATCAATTCATATATCAAAGTTACACAATTTCATATAGCTATCATTTCACAATGAACCCATTTCAACATTCATTACTCAAGTAATCAATCACATTTCATACATTTTGCCAATTTCACTGCAGTTTATCAAATCATAATGCATATGAAATGCTTATGAGACCCGTTCCATTTATTACATTGTTCAGACCGAGTTCCTGAACTGTCCCGTATCCGTTGGATACCGGGCTCATTAATCGGTGAGTCAATGGCTCTGTATCACTTTCGAGCTCGAGGCTCGTTAATCGGTGAACTTTAAGCTCTATCGATGGCTACTCAGGTCCAACTGCCATTATCTGTTTATGCATTCATGGATGGAATGCATGTAGCATAATTTGTCATATTCGAACACATAGTTCCCATATTCACATCAATCAGCAATTCAATAGCGCCATTGTCCAGTACACAATTCATTCATTCAATCAAAACAATAACAGTTAAGAGAAACCATCTAGGTTACTCACCGCTGCTTCCAAAGCTAGTGCCTGGAAGGTCCAGCAACGTCTAATGGTTGACGTTCCAGTCGCTCCTCTATGACCAAATAACACATATAATTCACAATGTGCACAAGTAACAATGTAGAAGAATGCACATGATTGAAATAAAAGATGTACAATACATGCATGACAATCCCGGGTAACATTCCCTCTTTTGACATTTCCAAAACCATTCTCAAAACAACTCATCCTTTGCTAGATTCTCACTTTTGGATATATCATAATCACACTACATTAGAGAGTGAAGATGCAACAATTAGATCATACTCCCTTCTAGAAATATGTTCCCCTATGTCTCATGATTCCATTGGCACAAGAATCACTCGATTTGGTTTAGTAAGTTGGGAGATATCCCTCAAAAATTGACGCTTGGTTCAAAGAGTACTAAAACCGCTTCCATCTAGAATTTGATCATCTTAGGGATTCAATCAAAATTTCATTCCTTTATACCATTTATAGCCCTATATCTTAACTTTACTACAAAGAAAGAATCATCTCATTTGGATTCCTATAACTCCAATTAAAATCAAAACATTGACCTATGTTCAATAAAACTACTCCCATTGATATGGTTCTAACAGACTCTCACACTTTCCTTTGATCAATCTCTTTCAACTTACCTCCAATTGATACAATATTTGGTGAAGATGTAGCTACATGTGTTAGGAAACCATTGCCACAAGAATCAAGTCATTTGGAGCTCTAGAGAAGGAGTTATGGTCAAAATAAACAACCATGTTCATGCTTAATTTCCAACTTGACCTAGTTTGGAGAAAATGCCATAACTTTTGCTACACAACTAAGAATCCCTTCGTTCTTATGCCCTTTTAAAGAAGACATCGAGGTCTACAAGTCATATTATAGGCCTCAAAGTGAGATTCGGCCTCAAAATGGGTGAAAAACGCAATGCACTATAAGTTAACGGACAACCTTGTCCGCCTAACGGACACGTTTCGACAAAACACTCCAATTTCACCCGAGACAGTAAACGGACACCCATGTCCGTTTAACGGACACATACTGCCCCTACAGTGTTTTTACACCCGAATTGGTCCGTTAAACGGACTCCCATGTCCGTTTAACGGACACACAACCCAACAACACTCTTCCAAGCTTATTCCAAGCTTTCAACACCTATGCTATCCTCAAACACATCCAT
>JANZXV010000008.1:1288806-1302539 GCA_027576455.1 Erythroxylum roigii | reverse complement strand
GAACAAATAAGGAGGTATTTTTATGTCTTTGTGCTTGCAGCTTGGATTTGTGGAGAAGAACATCCTAAATTGTGACTTTGATCTGGTGTTATTAGATCCTAGTGATGCCAACACAAACAACACTACCCTATTCTTTGATTATACAGATGACAAGTCTCGGAGGAGCACAAATTCAAAAATGGGGTTGTCAGCTCATCAAGAAGATGAGGTTAGTATATTATGGACTTGAACATAGCATGATGGCACGTAGTTACTTGTGCTGTTTATGAATTCTTACTGGGAGCTAGAGATCGCCTCAGGGAAGGAAGTTATTTTAATTGATCCTTCTACATTAATCTGATTTGGCTTTCGACATTTGTTGTTTTCCTTAACATTCCAACAGTTCTGTTGTTCTACAAAGGGTCACTATTTGTAATGATTGCATATTCGATCTCTTGAGGCTGTCCACAAAATCTTCAAGGAGTTTCCTGGGTCTTTTATGAATACTCTACATTTTCCACTCAACAACAGGTAGGTTTCTTCTTCAATAAGCACTTTTGTTCCTCGTCATCCTTTTACTTTCACAATTCTGTCTCTTGCTTCACCCTATTTGTTTAAGTTTGAGAGTACTTTCTATTTGGTTAATCATTTGATCATCAATCTTGGAGTCTTGTAAGCCAGCTGTCAATATTAGTTTGATTTTTACAAGTCTGACTCTGTAGCTTGAACCGTACTTTTCTTTCAATTGCCTGCAGTCTGATTTTTCTTTTTCTTTTCATATTCTGTTGCAGATGAATGGAGAAATTTTCTTGCTTGAATTGAGCGTGATGAAAATGCATTAGATACAGAGCTCTTTGCTAGTCCTAGTGATGTACTTGAACTCCGATTTTGGGCTTCTTACAGGGGACAAACATTGACAAGATCTGGTAAATGATTTCACCTATCCTCTTTGTGTCTTCCCTTTTGCACATTATATACTTGTCCAAACATTGTTGTTGGGTTTATTGATTGTCAACCAGCATAAGTGTTGGGCCATTATTGTTTGCACTTTGTACTTTTTGTAAAGCAGAGAGGAAGACTTTTGCAAGTCCTTATTTTCTTGTTTGATTAATTTTTTGTTCATATGTACCTTCACCTGTTGTTCTTTTTCCCATTTTTCATTTTACGTTAAATTAAGTGAATGCATACCTTTCTATTAGTTGTTCAATCTTTCCAAGTTGATATATTTTCCAATTGCAGTTGGCGGGATAATGTACTATAGGAAAGCCATTATGCTTCAAGCCTATTTGGGAATAGCAACTGGTGGAGGTAAGGTTTTCACGAATATGATTGTTAGTTTACTGAGATATGGTAAATGACTTGTTTATGCACTGGGGGCTAACATCAGATTTGTAAGCTGCCATTCCTAGCGATGATGCAACTGATATGAAGGGATTTGGGTTATCTCGCGAGCCTCGAGCTCAGGCTGACTTAAAGTTTACATGTGTGGTAACATGTCAAATATATGGAAAACAGAAAGAGGAGCAAAAACCTGAGGCAGCTGATATTGCACTTCTGATGCAAAGGTGAGCTCTAGCTTCTTAGCCCCAATAAATGTTGTTTTTCAATCTCTTTTTAGTTTCCCAATTCTTTTTTCATCTCATTTTCCTCTTGTCATCACATTTAGAGTGTTCAACCTTTCTTGTGTTCTTTTTGGTTATTTTCTTCTTGAAATACTTTATTATGTCCAATATGCCTGATATACACTATACTTGTGATGTTAGAAATGAACCTCCTCGTGTTGCTTTTATTGATGATATTGAATGTCTCAAGGATGGTAAAGCGCAGAGAGATTTCTATTCCAAGCTTGTGAAAGCTGATATCAACGAAAAAGATAAGGTTTGTGTCTTTCTTCATTCTCATCTGTTGTTTACAGTCGTTGTCAATATTGATTAGTATTAAGTAAACAAAATTTTATTCATTTTCAAGGTCATGTTCAGCATGACACATAACCTGCCTTCTGTAATATTCCAAAATTTACAATTGTATGGTTTAGGTGTGATATAAGTTGTAACCGTACTTTTTTTTTTGCATTTGCATTTGCCTCTACACCTTTACAGTCAAATTTTCCATGCATTTAGAATTTCAAGTTTATATGTAGAACTTCAACTCGTTTTTCATTTTCCTCTAGCTTAGCACCTGTACTGCAAACTATTTTCCTTGTGAAATTTACTCTACATTAGCAACTTTATTGCCTTTTATTTTAGCAATAATTTTTTCAGTTCCACCTTTTGCCCTAAAAGCCAATTTGGAAGGTGGGATTTTAGGGGCTTGCTTGTTTATGCCTCGAGTTTGATCTAAGCCAGTTGAATGCATCGTTTAGCTACCAACAGCGGACTTTTTCCTCTAGCACCTAACATACAATAAGAAGTTACTTTTGATTTCTCGTAAACCCAAAATACTATATGACACATACTTCCTTGAAAATCAGCATTATTCTTCATGTCCCATTACAATCTCCATGTTCAAATTTTTTTCAAAGCTTTTACTTTGGAGCTTTTGAACTATAAAACCCAATTAGGCTAATGGGGCTAATGGGCTGCAAGTGTTACATGGTAAGTACCTTTTGTTGTAGCCCTATTAATTAAATTTTGTGATGGTGGCATTGCAATCATGTAAAGTTTTTAAGTAGATATTTGATTATTGCCCTTTTTTATTTTTTTCCAATTGTGGAGGAAATTTACTCATTAAAGTTGCCTGGTAATCCGAAACTTGGAGAAGGAAAACCTGAAAGTCAGAACCATGATATTGTATTTACTCGTGGAAGTGCAGTTCAGACAATTGATATGAATCAGGTAATTGAATTTACCCTTATCGCTACATTGAGATCTTTCCAGAAACTTATCGCACAAGTTTGATATGGTATTATTTATCTCAACATTGTAGTCTAATGCACTTCAAGTTTCTTGCATCTCCAATAGGAGAAAATGTTTATCACTTTTACATTTAAGACACCAAGGATGTTGATAGAAACATTTGTAGCTTTTCCTAAGGGATAAACTGCTTAAGGCTCTGAATCTGTGAATAATTATGATTACTTTGGTGATCAATCTCTCATTTTGATCTCAAAATATAGTGATCAAAATTTTCACGGTGCCGTTTGTTATTCTGATGTATGACTGCAAGACTCTACCTGACACTACATCAACCTTTCTTGTGACATATATATGTCTTTTGATGATTGCTGCGTGTGTGCATGAATTTCATGAGGAACTACTGTATATACCTCGTTAGGTGAGAAGTATTTGTCATATATCATGGCTTTTTTTTTTTAATGCATGCATGCTGTATTTTCCAACTTAATTTACTGAGTTTATTACTAAATGAGGCAACTAAGAAAGATCTATCCCTAACATTTTGTTCCTCTGAAAATGTATCTTGGTTTGGCAGTTGGTGGATGTATACAGAATTTCCTGAAGGCCTGAAGGGTTAACTCTGACATCGTCCTTCACTGTTCCATATTTCATGTCTGGCATCAGCATTGGCCCTTAGTTATTGGTGTAAATTCCAACACCCAACAGCTGAATGGCCTTGGAGTTGACATGGATACAGTGCTCTTGAGAATTTAACTGGCCTTAGAATTGTAACTTAAGATTGAGCAGCATGAATTCCGTTGTCTACTGCTGGTCATTTTCCTAGTGGATAGATTGGGCAATCCTAGTTGCTCATCATCGTCTTTTTTATTTAAATTTTGAACCATGTTCATGACTACTGCCACAGTTATTTAATCTGCTATCTGAAACATATTAAATTGTTTTTAGGAATTTGTTTAATTAGCTTTTTCTATTTCAAATTTTCTGCTTTCAAGATAAGATCAAGATTTTGTTTTTATTTTATATGACTTAAAAATGTTATGTTTCTTTAATATTAGTTAGATAAATATTACTCAATTAATATATTAATAATCTAACAAAATTATTTGTAATATATAAGTTATTTTAAAACAAATTAATTTAACAAAAAATATATATCTGAAAATTATTGAGACAGATGCTTTATATATCTTTAAAATATTTGTTAAACTTACTATTTAAAATGAAATTTAACAATTTTTTAACGTACTTTTAATAAAATATGTTAAAGACTAAATATTTAATAAAATAATTAACATAATTTCAAAGAAGACCTCTTAAAAAAATAGTTTTTTTTTCTCGAGATATGCGTTTAAAATCTTGTTTATATTTTTATTATTAAATTAGCCGAAACAAAAATATTTTTAATACGTACGATTTTTTTTATTTGAGGAAATATCGTAGGCGATCAAGCGGACACACCTCTCTGGGGGTCCAATTGACGTACCACTCCACAGACGGGCCAATTAATACGTAAGATATGAACAAAAGTTTAAATAATTGAAAAATTAAATTTTTTATTTTTAAAATATAAAATTATTTGTTATATTTCTATTTTTACATACGATATTTAAAATAAAATTAACTTTCATTTAAGTCTTTAAAGAATATATTTATTGATAAATATGTTGTAATCACTTGCTAGTCTTATATGGATAACATTCATTTTTGTGCAAGTGATCACTTGCTAGTCTTATGGATAACATTCATTACTTATCCGTTTTATTATATTTTAAATTTACTTTTTATTCCATTAAAACGAACTCAATATTACTTAAAAAGCTTTTTTTGACAAAAAGAAAGAGAAAAGAGTTCCAGTGGTCGTGGGCATAAATGGAATTGCGGAAACCCTATGAGGGTTTTTGACATAAATAGCTCACGAAACCTAATTCACAGGCCGGCCGTGTCTGCTCCTTCGGATCGCATCAATAGAAGCTCTTCAGAGACCTAAACCCTTGAAATGGGAGTGTTCACGTTCGTTTGCAGATCCTCCGGCGGTGAGTGGACCGCAAAGCAGCACTCTGGCGACCTGGAGGCCTCCGCCTCGTCCACCTTCGAGCTGCAGAGAAAACTCGTTAAGACTGCTCTCGCCGCTGACTCTTCCGGGGGCGTTCAGTCCTCTTTCTCTCTCATTACTCCATCTTCTGCCGTTTTTCAGGTTTTTTTTTAAAGTTTCATTTTCTTTTATACTATGAAATTAGTTAGTACCCATTTGTATCTTAGTGTTGTAGATATATTGTTTTGAAGCAAAAAAACGATTTTTGAATGGAATGAGTCAATTTATCATGGGTATGTAATCATTTGTCAAAAGATTGTGACTTGAGTATGGAATCCATTTCTATATGATATAGGTGATCATCGGCGCTGTTGGAGGCGGAGCTTTCATCGGTGGTGGGGGAGCTGCGGCTGCTCCGGCAGGAGGTGCAGCACCTGCAGCTGAGGCACCTCCTGCTGAGGAAAAGAAGGAGGAGAAGGAGGAGAGTGATGACGACATGGGATTCTCACTCTTTGATTAGAGAAGTATGCTAAGCTATATTACTGTTATATTTGTCCGTCTTGTTTTGTCTTTTTTGCAGAAAAAGTTGAGTTGGAAATGCTTGGATTTAGATTTAGACAATGGAAATCTATATCTCAAACAATGTCATTTTTGAGAAGTTTATACCTTTTAGAGCTTTGCATTTCTTGCATTAGTAGAGTACTTATATCTCTCAATTTCTTATCCCGTGGCAATAACAAAGGAAAGAGGAGCAAGAAACATAACCATTTTTGCTTCTTGCAGACGAATCGAATCACTTGTCGCTATTTATAAACAACACAACTCTATTTCTTCGTTGGACAGGATATGTATGTTCATGCATGCATTGGAGTTTGGATATGAAATGCCAAAAGTTCCACACTCGAACCATAATTATTCCACCAGGAAACTATGTGAGCCAACAGTGATAGCTTTTGTAGGTAGGGTCAGTCATATCATGATGAGTATAATGACATGCACAGCCATATACTAGGTGCAGTTCACATTCCTAAACAACAGCAACATTGTATGAATGATCGTGGTGTGTTGTAAGAGTTCACAAGTGAAATAGTTAATATACAAGTTTGCTGAAACTCAGAAGAGGAAAAAACAAGAATAAAGGTCGAGGAAACTCCCCTGTTTAAAAATTGTCCCAGAATGTCCCAATGATGAATCCATAGTTCGCTCTTCGGGTGCAGAGGAAGTTTCGGCAGACCTTTATGACTGCTCCGGCGATTCTGTCTCATCATAGCTACAGATTGGTTTCCTGATCTCGTATCAGTCCATACATTACCAAATAATAGCATACTAATGTGCTTGTATATTAATACCATCATTATAATAAAAACAACAAAAACTGTCAAATTAATGACAAATTAACTAAACGGTAGGTGACAAACTCGGGAAGTGAGAAAATTTTGGCCTATGATCTCTCAATCTGGGAACACATCTTTTGTTCCGCCTACTCTATTCTTCCCTGTTCATAACAGATTGTATCTATTCATTGCAATAAATTAGATGGTTGAAATCTATCAGAAACAGAGGGAACAGATCAACCGAAAAGAAGATCTGTTCCCCTCAATCTGGAGCCCTTCTCTTCCAGTTCAACATTTGCAGGTGAACAAGTTTGTGATGTAATATGACATGAAGTGATGAAACTAGAGGCTAACTCTCAAGTAGGACAATTCAAGTCCCAAGGTGGGTTCTATGTCATTGGGTTTAACTTGTTCAAATAGGCTTTTGTACGAGGAAAATGACCAACGGGCCTTTGGCTCATTGGTGTAGCTGATTACGATTCATCGACACAAAAAGAAAAAACATTCAACTTGATGATGTAACATGATACAACTTAACCTTATAATTCATCGACACAAAAAGAAGAAACATCCAACTTGATGATGTAACATGATATAATTTAACCTTATAATTCTCCAAAAAGTTAGGAGCTACATAAGAGGGCAACAGGATCAAATCTTTGGATGCGAAAATGTACATTTACGGATTAGGAAATGCCCTAGTGTAAGTTCCAGTGAATTGCCTTTACACATCTATTATGTACAGGTAAAAGTGTCTTCCAGTTGCATGGACACAGAAGCTAGCTAGCCATGTTTATCAACTTATTTAACTGAAAATGACTGTTGCCAACAGTTTTGCAGTTGTCCTTTTTATACACAATGATCGATATTAATAAGTATCCTGAAGAGTGTGGATCGGCGATCCATTTATTAGGATTAGAAGGCAACTGAATTTGAGATATTGATCGTAAGGACCGTGTATCTTCATCGTTGGTCCAAGTCGAAGATGTACTCTTTAAGGATTCACACGTACATGTCAGAAAGTAGTTGATCATGATCGTCATGTCCTATTTATGCTCAAACCTTGGAAAAGCCAATGAGGCCGTTTTCTTTCTTGATCAGACGTTGCACTGGAGCTGCTCATGGGGGTTGTCGGTCCACTACAATCCTCTCCACGTTCTGATCTGAATATCGACGTTGGAGAATCATTTTCCTTCATATTCATCGTCTCTATGAATCCTACTTCTCGGTGAGTGTGAAGACGCCGGTAGTCTTTACATTTAGAACTCTTTCCAGAGCTGGCTCCAATGCTTAATGTCAGCTCCACTTCACTGTCTTCACAGCGATTTATGGGTTTCTGGGGTGTGTAAAAGCTGGAGCTTGCTGCTCTCTTGTCATCATCTAAACTAATTCCTGTAGATAAGTTTTCTTCAGCTGGTCTCTCCAGATCAAATCCTCTAGCCATTTTCATGGTCTCGCCGGAGCAGCTTCCTCTTCTTTCTCTTGTATTATGTTCATCTCTTGAACAGTACCGAACACTGGAACGGTGCTGCGATGTTGAATTATGCGGGTTAATGATTAGAGAATGGTTAATGTCTGAAGTAATAGTCATTGGAGTCCAAGGTTTACTATTGTGATTACTGATTTCCATTTTCAACTCATCCATCAACATCCTCTGGACACTGTATAGCCTGTGGAGTTCTCGTACCTGCAAAATAGTTCCAAGTTTCTTGTGAAATTTTCCCTTTTGAGATATAATGAGCTGACCTTGGATTTGAACGCGACGTTTATGTTAACTACCTGGTGCTTGAAAATGTCTTCTTGCATCTGCATTGTCTTCTTAATGGACTCGACGTTGCGATTTGTGGGCATCTTGTTTGTTGAGAAGCTAATAAACTTTTCTGATGATCCAGAAACTTGAAGGTCCTCACTAAGCACTGATCTGCCTCGCAAAAAATAGTATCTGTTGTCCACACTATGGACGAGAAAGTCACTGCTATTTGATGATTCTGTTAGAAGATTGATAGTAGCATATTCAAGCTCAGTTCCCATTCCTGCAATGATGGTCAAATTCCAAGGTCTCTAAGAAACATGAAAATCGAAGACAATTACATCCAGGGTTTCAGTTTCTGAATTGACCCACTAAGAAACTGAAGGAAAAGGGGACTGAAATTAGAAAACCAGAGCATGGAAGTGGATGATGACATCAGAACTTCTATCATTTCAAATGCGTTAGGTATGATTTCTGAATGGCCACTACCTGGAGGTGGAAACAGATATATAGTCAGTAGTTGACCCTAATATTTCTACCAGTCCTATATGCGACATCTTTTGGATAACAAGGACTAGTGGAAAAGATCTGAGATTGAGTCATATCCAACATTTTTCATCTAAAAATTGCCATGTGTAACCAATCAATCAAAACGATAAGAAACGATAAGAAAAGTCTGATCTTTCTCTACTTCAGTTGCATCAGCTTTCTAAATTACTGAATTCTCCTCTAATACCGTTTTAATTGTTTTCTAAGTGGATCTGACGAAGGCAAACATCAAGCATGACAGCCATTGCTTTTCGTGAAAAAAAATTAAAGTTTCTCTTCGAAAACGTTCCAATTATGGTATTGGGGAAAGCGTGGGGACAATGAGGCTGTTCAAAATTGCAGCGGGAGCTCCTAAAGTGTGACAAACAGTAGCTAACACAGTGAACAAGGTTGAGGAGAATAGTGACAAGAAATTTAGGTTTCTTTATCTCTACCCTGGTGGCGCAATCAATATCCAAAAAATAGCGGTCTGGATCTTCTTCAGGAACTCTGTGCAGAACAGGTTCTCGCTTCTCTTACTTCAGCTCAAATTTACTATTCTGATGAACTTCACATTCTGCAGTGAATTGTTAATGATGTATGGAAAACGAAGATGCTGCTCAACAAGAGCATATTTTGTTCCCGATGGTCAACTTCCTTAAGAAACAGGAACAGTAAGACATGCTTAGCAAACTTCGTCGTCAAAGTTTCTGGACGGAAGACTTTGCAAGCAGCCAACAACTAACTACCAAATCTGAAAGTGCCAGAACAAGAGAAGAAAAAAATTTACAGGCATGGTTATTACCTGAAATAAGAAGTACCCAGATAGCAAATCTGTGTCAAAAAGCTCATTGAACATCTTCCACCTTCATATCCCACCAGCAGAAGAGCTGGTTTATTAGTAAACAAAGCCAGATAACTTAAAACAACCATTTCCTTGCACAGCTATCTTCCATAACACATTACTGGGAACGGAGAAAACTAAGCAGTGCGTCTGTGGTGAACTCGAGATAAATTGGATACACTGCAGACGAGGAAACTAAAAATTCCTGCTGGTCGACAAGGCCAAGGATTAGTAGTCCCTCGATGATTTGGAGAAACAACAAAGCAATGAACTTTCACTTAAAAAATTATGAACATGATCTTAAAAATTCAAGCTTGACAGGCTGTGAAGAAAGGAGGGCAAAAAAGCTGGAACTTTCATCGTGTTCCCTGATCCTGAAGAGTAATATTTTGATGTTGGTGTGTGTGTGTGTGAGAGAGAGAGAGAGAGAGAGAGAGTTGTCACCACTTTATAGTGTTCATATAATTGTATATATCTTTTTCATATATAGAACTGAGAAACTCACACAGGGACCACAATTATAATTATATAATTGTATAATTTTGGTGGGACCACAATTTCATTTTCATTACAAAACAATAATAGAAATGTCAGTTCCTCTTGAACAATGAACATTAACTAATACGCAGGACATTGAACAAGATATTCCAGAAAAAAAGGTCTGTAGCAGACCATGAAAAAGTGAATGAATACTGAAAAGCTAGCTCTGGCCCTTGATTTAAGGAGTATTTATTCAGTTCCAATGCAGTTTTGGTTTTTAATTATTTGATTTATCACTAATCGAATATATACTTAACTGGTAAATGGATGTTAATTCTACAAAAAAAATTAAAAAATGTGTTACTGCATATAGCGAAGATTTTATCAACATTTGTGAGAGGGGATCATGTTCTTAGATCAGTTAACACTAAGGACCCTACGAATCTTTACCAGGTGAGCTTGAGATTGAGGGTTTTTCTATCGTACGAGTATATTTTCAGGAGTTGGATTTCCATTTCTGTTCAGAATTGAAGCTTCCTGACATATATCATATCATGAATCTGATCTGACTTCAGGGTGTGTTCACATATGATAAACAGACAAAAATAGAAGCAAAAGTGTAAAATAGAGTTTCCCATGTATTCACTTCGAGAGAGAACTTAGAATTGTTGCTTGAATGGGTAATTCTTGCAATAACCATTGATTTCTTATTAACAACTAATATGTTACAAAATAACCATTATTCTTTTTTTAATCCTGATAAATTATTTATTACTTTTTGGTTTAATTAATTTAAAATTTTATAAGTTTTAATCCCTTAAGAAATTTCATCTTTTAAAATTTTTATTAAAAAATGTGTCAACAAAATATTTAATTTATCGTGAGAATAATATAAGTAAACCAACTAGATATTACTATTAACCTAATTCTTAAATCCGATTTAAACCAACTAAACTAAATAACTTATCTTAAAATATTAATTCATATAATATTTGATTGATAATAAGTTAACATTAATTAAAACATTTTAATTAATATTATAAATTATAATATTTTGTTTAATTTTTTAAATATTATAAATTATAAAAAAAATTTAAACTAATTTTAAAAATATTAGTTAAACTAGAGATAATAGTTCGGTATCTTTCAACCTGAAAATATATAAGATCTTGCCTTTATATACATAATCTAAAATACCAAAGTACCATAAAGATCCCTGAAACCCTGCAAATCACGATCAAAATGCTCCCAAATGGGCCATAAAAGTGTATAACAAATTGATTGGGTAGAAAGGAAACTCCATCATCATACATCGCTTTCCTTCAAAAGCTTGAGGATCAAAACATGGCTGTCCTCAAACACGCAAATAAATAATATAATTTTCAAATTCTCCAATCTGATCTGGAGAACTTAATATAGAATATAGAATTAACCACTTATATCATATCCACATGCCTCAGGTATATAATAATGAAGATGAACCAGCTTAGTGTTTGCTTGCTCACATATACGCTTATTTAATTTGTAGGTAGAAGAAGTGGCATGACTTCAGTTGTCTTCTACTTGTTTCTGTTCAATCCCATTAAAAAAGCTCATGCGTAACATGGCCTAGTCCGGCGTGTGTCCTCCCCATCCTGTCCAGATGTATATCATAAATTGGCAGGTTTTGGGTTTATATATCTTTTCTTTTCTCCCCTTTTCATATGTCGTTAGGACTAATTTGAAGACGACTAAGTATAGCTGAATTATCTTTTTGATATACTATGAATTAATCAGGATTTGTTCAGGATATAGTGCCAGATTGGTTAAACTTCATATAGTTTACAATATCTTCAGCTACGTAGGAGAGTAGGTAATATAGGTGAAATATGCAACAAAGACATTCTAGTTTAAAAAGAAAGACGACGGCATATGTAAAAAGAGGTAGATCCGAAAGGGACTTAAGATTCTCATGATCTTAAAGTTTTATGGTACTTAAAACAAGAAGCTACGAAGCAAGATCACATAGGAAATAACATGCATATCCATCCAAGGAAAATGGAAACTGAGAGTACTCAGATCTTTTGTTCTTTTCTTCTTCTTCTTTTTTTTTTTGTCTATTAAACTTCTTACGGGGCTTAGTTTTCATCGAACATCGACTGATCAGATGGTAACAAAGATTTCCTTTACTTGGTGTCTCCAGCTTCAGTGCATAGCTAGGCATCTAGAGAGTGTCTTGTTCATTTATGATTCTAGATTTAGGAGGGTAATCTCGATCCACTTGTAGCCAAACACTAGGTAAAATTAAACTTGATCTTACCAATTATATATAATCTTTGTTTCGTTATATGCAGTGTTCGTTGGAGTACTAGCTTTAATGGAAACCTGTAATTACAATAAATCCAGGCATAGTTTAATTTATTCAAAAAATAACTCTGGAATATCTTCATTAAGTTCAATAAAATACACAAATTTGGTTGGAGGTTCTTATCTTGTTGGAATATAATAAGAAGAAGCAAGAGGGGTAAAGTGATGGAAGTATTAAAGGACAAAGGACAAGGTGACGGCATCTCCAAGTAAGGGAGGGACTTTGAGAGGACGAAGAGAAGAGCACGCGTTGTAGGCAGTTCAAGGCACAAGCCGCAAAGGTTGTGGGTCCTCTTCCACTGTTTGCCCTTTTATATTGTTGGCTCTTCAAGCCCGTGTCCTCAGCCACCACCTGCCACTCTCTTCGTCATTCTCCACTTCCATGCCATAAACTATACAAACTAAGTCAGTGGTTTATAAACCTAAGTTCAGAATATATATTTCCATGTTATGATGGTATAAGTTCAAGAAAAGACGATAGTTTCTCATTACCGTTAGAATAAAAAATAAAAAACGTATTTATGAACAATGACAACATCTTTCTGGCCTCAGTTTCAATGTCTTACATCATGGTACTAAGCAACAGATTAGGACATCTGAAGCATAAATTGGTCATAAACTAGAATAAAGATTGAGGCATAGGAAATAACTAAAACACCAGGTTAGTATCTTGACTAGCTTGCGAAAATTGGCATGATTGATAATATTTCTACCACTTTTTTTTTTTTTTAGGGAATTTCTACCACTTTTTTTTTTTTTTAGGGAATTTCTACCACTTTTTTCTTAATTCGGTAATACGTTATGCTCAAATTTACCTGCACTTTCGTGAATTATTATGATTGGGAGGTAGTAGAATAATTACAATAATTAGCATTTGTTAATGGCAACTAAGAGTTGCTCCCTGGTAAGCTATCTAGTTACCCAATTTAGGCGCTCTTGTTCTAGTTTAATATTGTAAGTTGCAATGTTAGTATGTTACCATTCATATATGCCAAAACAAGTAAATGCCAAACAAGTAAAAACAACCACAACCCAACACATAAGTTTAATCTTGTTAAGTTTAGTCTATCCTGCTTTAATCTACGCTGTTAGATTGGGATGGTGCGTGTATTTGTTTTTATCGACCTAACGTTGTTGTGTTTTGGTTACATGTGTTCGAGGTAAAACACAATTCATGGTCTTGTCGAAATTTGATATAAATAATCTAATGCTGACAACTGAGGAATATTCATGCTCATGGGGACAAAAAGATCCCACATTTTATTTCCTTTTAATTTACATAGTACACAACTATGTTTTTTTTACAAATAAGATAGGGATTGACCTCTTGCTCTGGCTACCAATATGACCATACTAGAAATGGATATCAGAAAATAACAATTAGTAATATTGTAAAAATAATACTAGATTTTTCTTTGTTCGTTACTGGTGAGTTAATTTTATGTTTTATAAGTAGAGATAAAAAGGTTAAATTCAATAAAATCTAAAAATTTTAAGAAATTTGAGTTTAAGTTTGAATATGATAAAATATAGAAAAAACGAATTAAACTTATTTAAATTTATCTAAAGAGTTTAAAATAATGTA
>JANZXV010000008.1:1246473-1263070 GCA_027576455.1 Erythroxylum roigii | reverse complement strand
GTGAACGAATTAAAAACACAAGGGCTAAGATGAATAATCAAGTATATCACAGGGGCTCTTTTATAGGATTTGCCAAAGAAATACGTACCGTAGACCTTATTACGTATTAAGGATTAATATGAAAGGATTTAAAAATGAAGGTAATATGGAATACCTGATTTCGGTTCTACCGATGCCGATTTCGAGTTCTAAACGATCACGAATCTTCTGGGACTTTTACGGAAAGTATTTCCCGACACGTGATTTAGATCTTTCTACAGTTTTCTCAATACGTAAGCTCTCTTAATATGTCAGAAATTCCTCATGCTTACAATTAATATGAGCAACTGCAGGAGACCTTAAACTATATATAGCTTTCATATTGGGCTTCTCCATCACAAGGTCGATACGAGTTTAGTCGACACTAATTAGGTTCTATTTTTTACCCAGACTTTGACCCATTAATCTAAATTATTTATTGGATCATTTTATTATCTTTATTTGAATCAAATTACGTAACTTAACCGATAATTTATTTAAAAACTGAAAAATGTAATTAATAGTTGTCTAACTTTACGAGAAAGGACAAAATTATCCAACATTCAAACCCAATCCTTGCTATATGATCAAAGACAAACTCAAAATTGGACTGCAAAATGATATGATTTTAATAATTATAATTAAATAAAATTAATTTAGCCGGTCTTAAATTTAAGATTAATTAAAATTAATTAAAAATCGGTCATGGCATAGATTAAGTACAATAAACTACAAACAGAACTTCAGACACGCCTGGATTCAGACACAATAGCTGGCCATTATCTGGGGATAGGGATTCCTTACACCAATGCAGCAGGTATGTTACCAAGAATTAGAGTTCGACAGGTCATTTGATTCCTAAGAACCTTTAGATGCGTAAAAGATGAACTCCACCGACTGGACCACCCTCTCGAAGGGCGGCTTTGATATTTCCCCATGAAGGAGAGAACACCGTACCTGCCTAGAACCAGAAAAAATGTTGGAGGACCACACGTTATGTTATGTATATCATATTAAGTTCCAACTTTTAGCCTATATTTTCCTATTCCAAATAGACATTTGTACCGAACAAGATAGACATGCCTGAATACGAAATGTACCAAATAAGTTACTCAAAAGGCATTTTGTAAATTCGAAGACAAAGAATATATGCAACTTAAAAGAGCTTTACAAATGGGCGTGTTAGTGTCTCCCTCGTTTTGGACCATTAACTTGTTCCACTCTCTCTTTATCACAACAACTTGAGCATCTTAGAGGAAGGACGATAGTTCTTCCTCTTCCCCATGCCATTGCCCCACCCTAGCTACTTGTGATAAAGAAAGCAATGCACTGAACAGTGATTTTCATGTTAAAAAGAGGGTAGAACAAGAATCGTCATCATTACAAGCGAGACACTCTTGGACTAAAAGCCTACAAGAGGAAATAGTAATAGATAATTATTGACAACTAAAGGAGACCCAAGAGCATCTCCTCCATAACTGTTAGATGATTAGACCCACCTATTTGTGTCCACCCATGCTTTTTGGTGGTGGAGTTTTGGTTACTCTTTTCTTGTCATCAACGAGATTCTTGAATATCAGCATGGGAAATGAATAAATACGGTGAAATGGAAACGAAACTAGTGGCTTCAAAGTCACCTCCGTTGTCTTTTCTTATGAAACAGTCTTTTGTTGGATGCTCTAAAATCAGCTATAGCTGCAAAACTTTAAGAATGTGGACAGTACATGAAATCCCACTAAGCAAGTGGCCTGTCTTTCAACGAAGACCCTCCCTTTTTATCATTTTGGGGGGTATAAATTTATCTGACCAGTGAAGGTCGGCACTGGGCTCCAGCCGATTTTGTAATAGACATTGTTGGTTGAAGTTCTTGCTCGTCCACCATCTCATCTTCCATTCCCTTAGAAACTATTGCAATAAGTGTGTCTTTTCACAGGCTTACGTGTTCACGTTGAACTAAAAACAGTATTAAAATAAGTTGTATCGATTATACTGATTAGTATAGATGTTTTTGTAGCTTTGATCTTAACATTTTTGAAAAGGATGAATCAATTTGTTTTTATGTGAACTAAGGAAACATGTGTCCTGAGCTCTCACCACACTTGACTAGTCTTACGTAGCTAGCTCTCTACCTGCTCCACGTGCCTGAAAACCCTTTGTCTAAACACAAAAACTGAAGCATGACTCAGGTCAGGACAAATTTATTTGGGAAGAGGCAACCTAGCAGGACCACTTATTAGGGTCAAGTGCATCATTCAATGCAATTTACAATTCCACTTTGATGATGGAGGCAATTAGGTAAAGCCAAAATCAAATACAAATGCGACCACAGAACAAAACAAAAAGTCTCTTCCCTTTTGTTAACTCTAAAGGACATATTACATTTAGAAAGGTCAAGAAATTATTCAATAAATAAACAAAAACTAATGGGGTCACTAATAAATAATTGCAACATATAACGAGTCAATAAATGCCAACCACTCATGTTTTACCAACTGGAGAGAAGTCGCTCACGTAAACTATGCTAGTATCCCTATTAAATAGAATTATAAAAATATTATTCAAATATTTAAAGCTTTAAGTTATTATAAAATGTATAAATATTTATTAACTTTGCCAACTTGGATTTCCGTATAATTATAATATTTTTTTATTTATCAAAAATTGTTTATTATTTATAATCAGTAATAATCACAAAGCTTTCTCCTATCTGTAATATATCAAAGAAAAGAACTCACTACATGTGGGTTCAGAAATGTCGACGCTTGGATTAGATGGACAGACAAAGGCAATCCAAAAGAACAAGGCCTTGGGCTTCCAAGGGAAAAGCCTCAGTTCAAATAATACATTAACATTTATTTTGCAATAAATAAAAATATTAAAGATAAAGAATTTCAGTCTGACGCAGCAAGTTCAAAGCCCAAGGGATCAAAACAAGCCATCAACTTGGAAATTGTATTTCATTCCTTTTGAAGATTTTGATTCCAAATTAACTATAACAATCCAATCCAGGGAACACTTCCCCAAGCTACAAAAGGCACGTATATGCGCTATAATAATGGACAATGTGTGATACCTTGACGCTTCTATTACAGCAAGCAATCACATATGCTAACATTACGAGTTCTGATGGCAAGCACCGGATGTTAGCATCTCAAGCTCCTGGAGTCGCTGAAGTTGCTAAAAATAAGAAAACTAAATGAACAGCTGAACGTACTAAGACTGTAATAACTAATCTTTAGTTTAAAATTGGAGAAACATGTTTGTCATCTCTTGCAGCCATGAAACAAAACATATTTGTCTTGTTCCAATGTTGCATGAAACGTGGGAAATTCCTTCGGGAAGAATAAATAAGAAACAATCAAGAATAACAAGCCAAGATGATGATTAGTACCTTTGGCAGCAGGTTCATCTTGAGGCTTCATTGCTGGGAAGAGGAGCACCTCCTGTTCACAAAAAGATTAAAATGATGAATAGATGTAGAAAGTGGCTTCGCTGGTATGCTGACAAAAGATGTAGATGGACAGTCTATAGCAGAAACCTTGATATTTTGAGAATCAGTTAACATCATAGCTAATCTGTCGATACCCATTCCCCAACCACCAGTTGGAGGCAGCCCATACTCAAGAGCTGTACAAAATGTTTCATCTAAAGCCATCGCTTCGTCATCACCTGATTGTCGATCCTAGTGACAGAATAGATCACATTCAGAGCACTTTCCAAACATGTAAAATCTGAAAGCTTTTTGGTGATGATAGGTACCTTGAGTTGTTCAGCAAACCGCTGGCGTTGTACCACAGGATCATTTAGTTCGGTGTATGCATTGCATACCTAAGATATAATTAGAAAATTTAGTAATGGTCAGTAAAGCTTAAGAGAATTCAACTGACAGGAGAAGAGGAGCAAAAATCTTCTGGTCAAGAGGAAATACTTCGTGTTTGTTGACAAATAGTTCAAAACGTTCAGTCAAGCCTGGCTTCGACCTATGCCACTTGGCCAAAGGACTCATAATCTCAGGATGGTTGATAATAAAAGTAGGGTTTACGCAAGTCTCCTCCAAAAAGTGTCCCACCAACTGCAAACATGGGAGTGACAAAAAACACAATTTGAGAACACAAATTTGCTCACTACAAGCCTCAGAATTACATGGGCCAGGTCTAAACCAATTCATCAAGGAAGTAACTGAATATGGCACATCTTGACAAAATTAGAAGTCAGATAATTTGCTCAATTTTTGCAACTTGACAATAATTACAAACGGATCGCAAAAACATTAAAAAAAAAGAAGAGATGAGAAAATTAACCTTGTCCAATAGGCGTGCTGTCGTTTGAGGAGGGGGACATTTGACCTCAAACCTCTCACATGCAGCTATGAGATACTTATTAGCCTCATCACTAGACAGGTCCTTTGGTATGTTAAGGTTGGCCATCTTCTCCAACTCATCTATCATGTCAATTCTCCTGCAGCAATTAAACCAACACTTGGATTATCCCAAGTCCATACTTCCACAGTAATATTAAAGCTACATACCAGGGTAGCAAGTAACAGACCTAAAGGGGGGTGTAAAATCTATCTCAATTGGGTCCTTATCTAGCCCATTTGAATGATATTTAATTATGTAGCCTCCTGTTAGTTTCTTGATCATTCCTATTTTGGATAAACCAAGTTAGATGACAATGATAAAAATAGCAAGCAGGTAAATAAATTGCATATAAACTAAAGAAATTCATCAGGCAACTGCGAAAAATTAACTCTCACCACTCAGCAGTTCTTCTGTCAGATTCATCAAATCATTGTAGTCTGCAAAAGCCATGTAGAACTCACAGGTTGTAAATTCAGGGTTGTGTGTCAAATCTATACCCTCGTTTCTGAATTGTTTTCCTATCTCATATACTCGGTCAAGTCCACCTACAACAAGCTCCTTAAGAAAGAGTTCAGGTGCAATTCTCATGTACAGCCTCATGTTCAATTCATTGTGATGAGTGACAAAAGGACGGGCAGCAGCTCCACCAGCAATCATGTTCATCATAGGTGTTTCAACCTGAAGACAGAATTGCATTGACAAGATTAGTTAGAAAGAAATCATTAATAGGCACGGTATACATGGGGATAAAATATAGCACAGCTATTTTAGACATCCAAAAACATGACTGACCTCCAAAAAATCAAGATTGTCAAGAAAGCTTCTTATGTATGTTATGATCTTTGACCTTGTCTTGAATATCTGCCGAACCTCCAAGTTCAACAACAAATCCAGATACCGTTGACGATAGCGAGTTTCCTGGAACCCAAAAGGAAGAAAAAGAATGAATGTATAAATCCTCACGAATAGTAGGGGAAATAGACAAGCAACAACATAAGTTGAGGCATTTTTCTTCTAGTACCCAGGAACAAAAGTGCAAAGCCATCCAAAATTATTTTCTTTGAAGTAAAACAAGGGGAATTATAACAGGACACACTTATTTCAAGGGATCACTGCCCAAAGATGAACTCAAGTATAATCACACAAGATGAGCATAAAATTATGTAGCTAATCCAATAAGACATATCTTAATATTGGCATGGCCTGCTCTTCGGAGGAAAAATACCTGGTCTCTGAGTACATATGTTTCTGGATTCCTGGTGCATCCTGGTAACCAAGCTTCAATTTTCTGTACAACATCCATTGTGCCAAAAATAGTATCAACCATTATAAGCTGATCAATAAGAAACATTTTCCACCTTCAAACTTACATTATCTGAGACAGGAGCAGCTTTTTGCCTTGGCATCATATGTAGACAATGAGATAAAACCATGAAAGACGTGGGGAAAATGCTTAGCTCCCCCCTTTTGGTTTTTCCTGGAGTAAAGAAACAGAAACAATACAATCATCAGTGTTACTATAAGGAAAACCTATGGATAGATTAGTTCCTCAAAAAGAAATAGAGATAATTTGTACATTGCATGTCCCACAAACAAAGTCAAGTTTATTCAGAACCAGTAAGTGCAGCAAATTATTTATAATTTGTAATGGAACAAACCTGGAAATCCAGTAATGCCAACAATATCACCACGCTTCACATGGGAGTGGAATTTTGAAAATTCAGCTTCTTCCATTCCAGACTTGCTGAAGTATAGCAATACACAAAAAGTCACCTAGATAATCAGAGAATGAAAAAGAAAACAAGGAGGAGAGAAAAAGAGTAAAGAAGGGTATAGTAGCAGACACAGACTTTTATTTGTTAAGGTTCTTGTCTTTAGACATTCAAAGGTTTAAAGGAAAAACCCAAATTAAGTTCATAGTTTACTGAGAACTGGAAAAAGTAAAATCATAATTCATATGACAAATGAAACTTTACACTATCGACAACACTTAACTTTATTAATTAACTCAAGCTTCGAACAAGTGTACCATCCTGAATATTGAAACGTCAGCACTCTAATTGACCAAGATAGAAAAGAAAACTGAAACAAACTTAACTTACCAAAGACTCAAGCCTTAGAGAGTTATTAGTATTAAGAATTGTAACTAATTATTTATTCATATAATATTGCGTAATATTGTGCCTAGTGTATAACAACCTCTTAGACACGTGTATGGTGTATATACATTCTGTTGTAACCAATTACTGTATAAATACAGATGTTGGGCTATTGTGTAAGTAGCTCATGAATTTGCTTCTTCCAATATATCTTGCCTTTTCATTCTTGATTTTTCTTAACTTGGTATCAGAGACAGTCCTCCATCATGACTTCGTCCTCTTCTTCATCTTCTTCTAATTCTCCTCTTGCCACCGGTGCATCTGTTGTACCAGTTACTTCAGGTGCTTCGGCTGCTACCTCTTCCAGCTGTCCTGTTAATCTTCTGATAATACTACTGTACCATCTTCATCAGATTCCTGATCAACTTCCTCCACCAGCTCCTGGACACTCTATGGTCACACGATCAAAGCATGGTACTTACAGACCTAAGCTACCATATGTTGGTCTAGCTCAAGTTACAGAACCACTCACTGTCAATGAAGCCTTAGCTTCACCTCCATGGCAGCAGGCAATGGCTGCAGAATTTTCAGCATTAATGAAAAAACAACACTTGGCAACTTGTTCCATATTTGCCTCACACAAATGTAGTTGACACTAAGTGGGAATTTAAGCTTAAATACAAGCCTGATGGGTCAGTAGATCGTTACAAAGCAAGGCCTGTGGCCAAAGGCTTTCAACAGGATGCAGGCCTTGATTTTCATGAGACAAATAGTCCTGTGGTAAAAGCTACTACTATCAGACTTCTTCTTACGCTTGCAGCGACATATAATTGGGGTATACATCAGTTAGACATAAATAATGCGTTTCTCAATGGTTTTTTAAGTGAGACTGTATATATGAAGCAACCAGAGGGATTTATTGATTCCCAATATCTTAATCATGTTTGCCAACTAAAGAAGACATTGTATGGCCTAAAACAGGCTCCTTGTACCTGGTATGACAGACTCCGCTCAATTTTACTTCAATGGGGCTTTGTCAATCTCAAGGGAGATACCTCTGTCTTCAGTTTTTGCACAACTACAGAAGTTCTTATTCTTTTAATCTATGTAGATGACATTTTGGTGACTAGCAGCAGCTCCTCATCCATGGATCAGTTTATAAACAAGTTAAACAAGCTGTTTGCATTAAAAGATCTCAGATATCTTCATTACTTCCTTGGCTTACAGATTATTCAAGATGATACTGGCATTTTTCTATCTCTGCCTATACATATTGGCGACATGCCGACTACGTTTCGTTTAGATAATGTTTCTTCATGCCCTACTCCTATGGTAGCTGGTCGTTCTTTTCATTCTGATGGAGAACCTTTTTCTAATCCCTCCTCCTATCGCAAAGCCCTTGGTGCTTTGCAATATCTTACAACCACCAGACCTGACATTTGCTGTCAATAAACTTAGTCAATTTTTTAGTACACCCACTGTTTACCACTGGAAAGGGGCTAAGCGTATCTTTAGATATCTCACAGGTTACTGATCATCTATCATTACACCTCAAGCCCGCATCTAGCATGTCTCTTTGGGGTCTTTCAGATGCTGATTGGGCTTCCTGCATAGATGACAGACGATCAATTGGTGGTTACTGTGTTTTGCTTGGTGATAGCTTGATCCCTTGGTCTCCAAGAAAAAGAGTAATATCTCGGTCCAGCACAGAGTCAGAGTATAGAGCTATTGCAGACCTCACTGCTGAAGTATTATGGGTCTCATCTTTACTTAATGAACTTGGCTTTCCTCTGACAGTCCCTCCTACAATTTGGAGTGATAATTTGGGTGCTGCTGCTATTGCCTCAAATCCTGTTTACCATGCCCAACGAAGCATCTGGAGATAGATCTTCATTTTGTTCAAGATCTTGTGTTAGCCAAACGGTTATCCATCTCTTATGTTCCTTCATCTCTTCAAGTTGCAGATATTATGACAAAAGCTTCATCTCAAGCTCAACTTCTTCACTTCAACAGCAAACTCGGGCTAGTAACACTACCCTCTCGTTTGAAGGGGAGTGTTAAGAATTGTAACTAATTATTTATTCATATAATATTGTGTAAAATTGTGCCTAGTGTATAACAACCTCCTGGACACATGTATGGCGTATATACATTCTGTTGTAACCAATTACTGCATAAATACAAATGTTTGCTATTGCGTAAGTAGCTTATCAACTTGTTTCTTCCAATATATCTTGCTATTTCATTCTTGATTTTTCTTAACTATTAGATATCTGGAAAAAATCATTTTGCTTCAGTTTGTAGCTTAATTCCATTGGTTTCAAGATGTAACGTCCAGGATCTTTAATAACAAGACCAACCAGAAAAGAAATTAATAACAATGAAGTAAAACTAGATATACCTTGCATCAGCCATGACTTGGACTTTAGCGCCACCACCATGCAAATCATAAAAGAAAAGCTTCGAGGAAGAAGATCGTTTGCTCATGATTCGACCTTGAAGATTAAAATAATATACACAGTTTAACAAAGGAAAGAAGGTAGCAACAAAACATATAGCCATATTGATTGAACCGTCTATGTTCTAGTACCAGCCAATGACACAGTTCTCTCCACAAGATGCTCTCCATTGCTTAAGGATCCATATTCCCCAATGAATTCAACAATAGACATTGTAACATGAAACTTGTGTGGATATGGACTTTTCCCTTCCTCCTTCAGAGCAGCAAGATATTTCAGTCTATTCTCAAAGTATTGCTGCAACAAAGCCAAAATGGAAGGAGTGTTGAAACAAAATCCCAAATCACACTGAATCAAAAACTTTGATCCTTAACATCATCAAATAAAAGGCTCTTATAGAAACAAAGGACAAAATTATACCGTGGGATCCATCTCATCATCATCAGCTGCTACAGATTTCTGACCCTGAGAACCAGCCTTGGCAGTGGCCTAAAGAAAAAGCCAAAAATTGTAACATAATTAGTGATATAGGGCAAGTGGAGAACATTCCAACAATTTGATGAAACACATACAAATTGTAAAATGAGTTGCTGGAAATTTTAAATTTTGTTGGAATTCACGAATTTAGGGATAGAATTATCGAGATAAGGAATTAACAAAAGCATAGATCTAATAATCACTCCTATAATTTGTATCATGAAGTAAGAATCACACCTAAGATTTGAAACGAACAAAAATAAAGGAATCATACCATTCCAGAAATTACTTCTAGAACTTATGGATATCTAAGAATCACTCCTAGAAAGCACATTTTCCCACTAGAAAATTAGTCTATTCTTGTTCCTTGAAAGATTGAAACACGTATATATAGCAAAAGTCTTTAAACCCTTCACCTAACGAAATAGGGATCTTAACTAAAATTTCCAAAATTGCCAAGTAAACTAAAATAACAGGAACTGACTTATTTTAAATCCTGTTCTCATCACGTTACTGTTCATATGAACATTCATAGTGACACAAAAGAAATCCCCCTCCCCATCATTTGGCAATTCAGAGCACAGTTAAACAAAACATAATTTCCCAAATAGTACTATCTGGGGAAATTTTCATGTTGGTTAAAAGAACAAACTTTAAGATAAGTAACCACTAAAAAAAGCAACTAAGCCCACATTTCTTTTGGTACCTTCGCAAGCCAATTCCAAAACACACAAACTTTAAGATCTTCAGTGACCAATTAGAAACATGCAAGGACATAAGATAAGTATTGGTGCCCATTATAAGTTGGCGTCATTAAAACGAAAAAGGTGTACCTGCTTGGCTTTCTCCTCCTCCTTGCGCCGTCTTTCTTCTTCCCTCTGCTTGTTCTTCAGTTCCTTTTTGCGCGCACTGCCCACAAACACGTAAAGGAAAGGAAAAGTAAAGGTTACATGCAGCCAAAACCAGGACAACTGTAGCTGAAGTTGAATGTAAGAGTATCAGTTTTAGGCGCAGTGCAAAGTACAGAGATAAAACTCACTTCTTGCTGATAATGTCGCCGGAAGCAGGAGAATCGGAGTCCATAGCTAAGCTCGAGACTGCTTTGGCTGTCTCGTCGACGGAGCCTTCCATGTCTTTGGTTTCCTTAGCTGAGAGCCGCCACTTTCACTAGGGCTTTTCTGGTGAAATGGGAAATGTGAATTGAGTGAGTGCAAACTCCGTTGCTTGTAACTTATGTCCAAAATGCAAAAGAATTAAAAAAAAAACGCAATAATTAGTAATTAGGGACGAGAATAGACCGAGGCCGGGCCTAAGCAAGAGCCCGCCCTGACATCTTCTGATAAGGCCTGGATCTAGTTTTAGGCCTGAATGTGCCCGAGGCATCTAGGCTCGAGGCACTCTAAGCCTAAGCTTAAACTTGAGCTTGAATTAGAAATTTTTTATTTTTATTTAATTAAAACAACGTCTTTTGTTACAATAATAACCTTATAGCTCGAGTTTAGTTTAAGGCCTCGTCAACTATCATCTCTAATAATAACCTTAGTTAGGGTATAAATTTCCAATTGCATGAATAAGGATTAGTGAGAAATAGGCTTGAAATGGGAGGCCAAAATTTTTCACTAGTCCTGATTGAATTCCAATCCGAAATTTAGGTTTCAAACCATTTTTTTATTATAAACAAAGTCAATGTCAAAAGCATTATTCAGATAGTTGAGGGAAAATTCCAACCTTAACATCTAACATATAAATGTAAGACATTGCTTACATAACATAACATATAATATAACGGCTAACATAACATCATCTTGAATTGTCCATGTTTCAGAGCAATCACCAAAGTTCCTGATACTCTATGCCTCATCTCACAAATGGTACCAGCAAGTACTCTGCATAAAATAGCTGCGAAAAGGAACAAGACATTGGTTACATAGCAGCTCACAGAGACATGAATCTAATCACAGACTGCAATACTGCGAAGACAAGTTTTATGGGGTAGCCACAGAGTCACTGACTAGTTACTTGCCTACTTGCCTGAACCATTTGCTTCGTCTATGTAAAATGCATGAGTGGTGTTTGGATTGCACAGGCTGACAAGCTCCATGCCAAGAGCATTGAACCATCAGCCTGCGTTCCCTTCTGAACGGTGCCCAGTTGTCTCGTGCAAGCCGGGATGAGATAGGGAGTTCAGGATAAAGCATATATAGAACTGGATCTTACCCCAGCAAGTTTTCTTTTTTTTGGGAAAATTACTCAAGCAAGTTAAAAGAACCAAAACGAGCCAAATTCAGACCACCCTGAACCAACTCCTATCCTATTATCGTCATCGTTCTAAAATCTCTCCCAATACATCAGAAATGCCTAGATGTTTGAACAAATCAAGACAAGGAACAAAGTGCCTTAGCGTAGGCTTGACTACATGCAAAATTGTCTGTTCGGTCCATATCTTACGAATTGCTTTATTCGAGTTGAAATGAACAGATTTTTGCTAGTTGTCAATTCTGGGTGTTCACTGCAAGGTTTAAACGGCTAAACAATGACAGGCAATTACCTTCCAGATAAACATGTAGCAGGAAGTTATTGCAGCTTTCTTCTTCAAATCAACAGATTTGGCATGGTTCCACAGTGTAGAGCCCAAGAGGACATGACCAAGAACCTGAAATATCAATATATAAAGACGTATCACAGAAATCTATTTAATTATCCACACCGTTTCCTACTGACCATTTTTAGATGCTCGGAGTAAGTATAATTTTCAACCAGCTACTTTATAACTTTTACATTAAAATTTAACTTCTGTCAATATAATAAACCTAGTCAGAGAACAGGGATCTCTAATGCTAATGAGCCTTTGGCTCAGGGATTCCAAAGGCATCTTCATCTCCAAAGTAAATTACAATCAATAGGACTACTTGGCTTCTCATAGTGAAATGGCGGGTACACTGTACATATAATTGGTAGATCTTTTCTAGAACTACATGTCCAAAGTAGAAGGAATATCAGAAACTGAATTCATATATGCATATAAAACAAAAATCTTTCTGGAAAATGAAGAGATTTATGGTGTATGATTAAGTGAACGTCAACAATTCAGCTGATGGTGAAGCAATTCCCTTCAGTTTTCGGATGGTTTTAGAACTAAATACAGTCAAATGTATATAAAAAAATTCATTGACAGCAAACAGGTTACCGTGATCCATTTGCTCCAGTTGCAGGAAGATGTTAGTCCAACTAAAACAGCAACACCATATGCAACTTCAAGCAATGCAACACAGGTCCAAAATACCTGAGCAAGATCAGTTAGGCACAAAACAAGGGAACTTACTCCTCTAGCAAGAGAAAACGCGTAAGTCATATGCTAACCCGCTTCTGGCCCAGACTCACTGTAAAGGTTTGTATGCCAAATATCTTGTCTCCTTCCATATCAGGTATATCCTGCATGTAATCCACTTTGAATTCAGGGAACGATATACAGTGGATAAGTTACCAATTTCCTCCCTTTAGGACCTGTCGTTCATACTTATCAGATGAAACTTATTTTATTTGAATTGCTAATAATCATTACCTTAAATAAGGCTATTACAACTGAAAAGAAGCTCATGAATGCAGTTGCAAAAATTAGAGGCTTTGAAAAGGTAGCAGGTCTTCCATACACATGGCTCTGGAAATTGTCAAGAGAAGAATTTAAGCACTTTAAGAATATTCCAACAGAAACAAAAATGAATAGCATCTGTCAGGCAATCCAATGAACCTCGACTATAAAGAGATTTGTGTTCCCGTGTTTTCCAGACACCATTTTAGGTGTCAAAAATACTTCATTGACATCAAAGGACCTAGAAAATTATTTATAAGTTGCATGCACTTAACTGGTGTGCCGCAATAGAATTCCGACCATTTAGGTGCCGACGTCCAAACAAAAGCCATCCATGTTTTTCTTTCCCAAAATCAATGCTAATATCGTCTTCAGGATTTAATTTTTGCTAATATTTAAATATATAATAACAAAAGATTTGGAAAGCAAACAAGTACCTGCATATGCAGAAAAAAGGCAAGTTGAACAATCACTGCCCTAACAGCAAGAATGCACATTGCTGCAACAACTGCAAACCTTTTCCATCTCAGAAGTGGCAACTGAACATTTGCAACATTTAAAGCTCATGAGTTAGAAAAACCATGTATGATCATGTTAGCATTTAGATTTAAATGAACAGGTTCAAAATAAAGAAAATAAGTAGAGTGGGCGTAAAGACAGGAAACTTACTCTGCTGCATTAGAGGCTAGGAGCTTACAACATGTAAAACTAATTTTCAAAACAGAGTCACTACAGATAAGTGTAATCCTTTGATTATTTTAATAAGAAAAATTTATTGTCAATTGCTTAAAAAGAGAAGCTAGTCAAACTACATTACAAAATAGATAACATAAGGCAGTCTACAAAATAGATAACATAAGGCAGTCTACAAAATAGATAACATAAGGCAGTCTATCTACTGTGCTGTGTTTTGCACAACCATTTGAAAATATGGAAATTTTCATGTTGTACGAAACTCAACTTACGTTCATTGAATATGCCGTTCCAAGAACAAAACTGATGAAAAGAGCCCAAAGTAATGGCCACGATCTAACAATCCATCCAAGCCAAAAACTCTGTACAGATGAGGAACAGCTTAGTAAAATTCTTTGTGAATCTCATATACAGATGTGACAGCAGACTAAATTTCATGAATGTTGGTCAGTATACAGGACCATCTCATCAAACTTGCTAAGTTCTGTGCATTATTCAACATTTAGTGGTCATATTTAACTTGGAGAAATAAAATACAGAAAATAACATTTAGTAGTGCTTTGCTTCTATAGTTAGAAAAGGCTGTTTAGATGCTCCCAGGTAAGTCACACATTGAATGATGCTTGTAGTTTTACAGACTAAGAAGGAACAGAAGCAAATTTTGAATACCACATGCTTCATTTTCCCTTTAACTCGGACTCTAGCAAGTATCTTTACAGGTGAACTCATACCAGATGTCAATGGCCAAATTTATCCATGTGACTGTGAACTACAGATTAAAATATTGCATCACAATCTTAAGTATTTAATTACAGCCTAAGCTGCATACATGAATATTTACAAATTATATACCATGATGGCAAAAGATATTATAATCACTACACCAGTGCCCATGGAATATTCCCCTGATGCCAAAGGAAGATATGGCTTGTTAACCTGCAATGAAACGTAACAGAGTTTAAATTTAGCACACAGAGTAATGTATCTCTTTCATATTGTTCCATTACCTTCGGAAATACAAAATGTTTCCCACATTTAGTTGAAGGAATTATTTATCACTTCAACAATTAGTCTAGAACATTAACATCTAAAGAAGATACCCAGAATTTGTAGTTATTAACATGTTACAAACAGCAAAGTTACCTTGTCTATTTCAATATCTGTCAATTGATTCAGTCCAACAATGTAGATATTCATCATGAGAGCAGCAGTTAAAGCCTAAAGTACACAAAAATGACGTGTTAGCTCAACAAAAATATAAGTACTTATGGACTCTTTCAATTGACTTGGATATATGGAGCATCACCTCCAACAACCCTGTAAAAAACACTGGAGAAAAGTCCGAGAGCTTCTCAATTGCAAGGAGAGAAACTGAAAAAATGCTGAGGGCCTGTTGATAGAAAATTAGGTCAAGCTGATTAAATTCTTGATTACATGTGAAGTTTACAAGATTTTGGCAGCTGATATGCAACATAATAATACATTAACTTATTACTAATTTATCATGAACTTAACTGTGCCTATAACTGTATGAGGCCGTGAAAATCGGTAAAAAGCATGTAATGAATGGAAAACAGATCCCTTGGGATTAAATGCACCAGGCTCTGATTCAAGAGGTTTTCTGGAAGCAGCATGCACTAAAAATTTCTCTTTGCTTTTCATCAATACTGTCTCCTTCATGCAATGCTGGTGGTACCGTGCCACACAACTTCGGTTTAAGTTGCCCCATGAAAATTCAACTGCTCCTGTACCCGTTATCAATATGATCATACTATCTTAAGTTGCAGCTATATGAAAAGAAAGCAAAGACTACAGCCGAAAGCAAAATCAAACGACCTGAGAACAATTTCCGTTTGAAGCAAAATAATTAGTCATCATCCTAAAAGCTAGCTTTCAGGAGACAAAAAGGCAAATAACAATGTCATTATGAAGCGAGTCATTTCACCAAATGGTCCATCAATCGATTTAATTCCCCAAAATAACAATATATTGATGATTTTACTATCTGGCCTTAGAAAAAGATCTCTATCTACATTGATTAGAGTCTATATAACTAGATATTAATAAGAGAATTAAGAGCTTACTTGAAGAGTGACCCAATTTGAAGTTGTCGCTCCTCCAACAACTTCCACCAACTAACACTTCCAATCATCAGATCATGAATATACAGCAGCCCCATAATAGTAATCCCGCAGGAAAATAGCACCAAAAAGACAAATCAAAATGAAATTAATGCAAGGCACAATCCAGAAGTAAAATCCAACTAAAGTAATTTGTACAATGCAAAAATTAGACTGAAAGAAGAAAGCAAAAGAATACTGTGAGCTACAAAGAAATGAATGAAAAGAAGAAAAAACCCAGACACTAAATGGAGGATAAAATGCTTCAGATGCAAAGTTACAGCACTTGGCACTTCTACATGCAATGAACTGAAACAAAAAGAAAAGTGTCTTAGCACAGGTGAGTGAAGAAGAAGAAGAAACTTTGGTAATTGACCAAAGAAGTAAAGAGTCCATTTTGGTCTCTTGAATCAATAACACTTAGAAGTGAATGAAGTTTAAACTATACTTCCACTGCAATGAGCTGAAGTAAAAGCAACAAAACGTCTTACCAGAGGTGAGAGAAGAAGAAGAAAACTGGCTTGGAATTGACCCAAGAAGCAAAGACTCCATCTTTTTTTGGCTTCTGGAATCAATAACGTTTACTTAATGAACGAAGAGGCAATAATGACAAAGATTGGTATCGTCCTAAGAAGCACGGACACGGCGGCAAAATAGAGTCGTGTTTGCGGGTCTAACAGGTGTTTAACACAGACATTTACAAATAGTGCATATATATATATATGCTTCATTTTTTTTTCGAGAAATAAATAAAGTACAATATGTATGAATTATTAAAATT
>JANZXV010000008.1:1204360-1217908 GCA_027576455.1 Erythroxylum roigii | reverse complement strand
CCTGATCCTACTCTTTCCTCTGTACGTTTGACTTTCTGCAGAAAAATGCAAAATTGACAAGTCTGACCTGTTATTTCATCTAGTTGTCCTAACATCATGGCTGTAGGTATCTTGTGCAGATAATCAGATTCATCTCCTCAAAATGCCTACCATGGAAATTATGAAGACTATTGCAGGGGTCAAGGTTAGTTTTGAACAGCATACCATTGAATGCTGCATTTGGCCCATTCCATCTGCTTGTTTCATGATTAGATATCCGATTTTCTTCAGTACACACTTCAATAGATTGATATAGGAATCTAGTGCTTGGAGATTGGAATTGGAAAATAGTGGAATAAGAATGGTTGACATTAGTAAAGGTAGAGATGAACATTTAAGACTTTTGCTTTTTCCCAGGGTCTAATCTTTTCTTATTGTGGAAATGCATCTGCCATGATCAAACAATATTGTGATGAAGAAGTTGCTTTAAAAAATCTTAGGTTTATTCTTACATTTGAAGGAAGATGGTTCACCTTCAACAAGTCTATATTGCGTGGGCACTGGCTAAGGCATCTTGGTTTAGTTTTTATAGGAAAGAGATCCACACTTCCTCATGAATTTATCTTGAATATGTCTCTCCTAGAAGTTGGCTAGCTACTTCCCATATGAGCCCAATTTTTGTGCTACAATTGCAGCTCTCTTTAATTTGTGTGGCATTGAAGTAGAATTCCCTTGTTTGGATGGAGTTCAGGGCATAATGATCTGCAATGGAGAATTGCTTATACTTTAATCAATGGTCATAGACTTGAATATGGACACCTCTACACTTGGGTTGAATAATTGAGTTAAGTCCTAAACTGTTACGTAAAAACTTTCATTCAAATTACTCATTTTGACTCCTACATTGTTAGATTACTCGATTCTTGTATATGTGCTTGCAAAGTTGGTAGAATTCGGGACTATGCAAAGATATCGCTTTCTTCCATTTTATATGGAAGTTAGTTTTATTTCATTATAAGTTCTTGTGTTGGATTTTTCAGCCACCTTGTTCCTCTCCAGAGATTTGTGAAGGTTTATGTGGTGGGGTTGCCTTTGATCACAATGCTGGCATAGCAGCCTTATGTACAGAGAACTACTGCATCCAATTGTACAGCCTATTTGATGATCGTGGAATTTCTGAGGTGAGGAAGCTTTCAGTGGTTAACCCTTAAATTTATGCAGAGTTTCCTTTGGTCTTGGTTCTTCCCCGTAAGTTTACCTCTTTGGTTCTTGGAACATTAGTATCTCATAATTTATACTTAACGAGGAGGCCATTTCTATTATTTTTGTACATTTTTTGTTGGCCTTGGGATGGTGAGAAGTAAAAAAAATCAAATCTACATTTTTATTGTCACTGTTGAGATACCTTCCTTTCTCAGTCAAGCAATGATGACCAATCTGTCACTTCTACCTTTGTACATTTGGTTCATTTTCCTGCATACGTTAGAAAATTTAATTTGCCAAGACAATGGTGATTTTGGACCTTCTGCTTTAGCCAAATGCTATTCTGCAACGCGCTTTTCTCTTTCTCAAGTCCCTAACACCTTTTAGTTTTGCATCAAATGTCTGTTGGGGATATTTAGATTTCGTTTGCTTATTACTATTGCACCAAGTTTGGATTAACCTAATATATGAACTTTTCAGGTACAAGTTTGTGAAAGAAATCATCAACCGGGTGATGAAGTCACGGTATTTGTGTTTTTCCTTTCATGAGATAACTCTTCTCCTTTATGATGTATTCATTCATATTAGTTACTTTTACATGGAAATTCTGAACATATATAGTTTACATTGTTGGTCTAGGTAGTCGTGACATTAGTGGTGCTCTCCCCAGATGGCTCTTTGATGAGTACTGCTGAAGTGAAACTTGCCGAAGAAGGCCTGGGAGGACTGGTTTGTCTTAAGTTTTGGGTTTCAGGATCACAGAACAAAGAATTCAGCCTCTCTACCATTGTCTATGAACCCCACAGGTTTATCTGTAATCATGTTTGCTCATTGAAATGGGTGACCACTAATGTCTAAGAAATTAACATCATGCACAATCCTGATTAATTCTTCACAAATATATAGTATAAGAAAAGTTTGTGGTTTCAGAGTATCAAATTTGAAATATATTCCGCCTTGTGAGCTAGAACTTTGACTTGAATCATCTGCATGCTAGTGGCTGCATGTGTATAGTTTCATGTTTGCATGTGACTTACTTCATGTAGAAGTGTTCGTGGGTTATCTAGTTGTAAGGTTTCTTTCTTTTTTTATTGTGTTAAAGTTTAAACAGGATTCATATGTATCATAGTGGAATGATAACATTACTTCTCTTCATGTATAGGGATGCTAATATTTCAGCTATTGCTTTCCATCCTACTCGCCGTATGGCTGTTAGCTCATCCTACGGTGGTGACTTCAAGGTATCTAGAGCCAGTCCACTCAAGTTTTCTTCTCTTTCTTATTCATCTACCATATATTTGCTGGTGTTACAGGTTTGGACATGCAACATTGACAGTCAGCAGAAAGGTCAGCTGCTGCCAAATTCTGGGTGGAGTTGCCATGCTTGTGGTTCATATAGGTATGATCCTTTTGTTGATGGATTTACTGTTGCCTGAATTCATCTTCAAAGTGAATCTCATGAATATATTTTTAAACATCTAGAGTTGTACTTTCTCTGTTTGCCAGGCTATATTATATACTCTTTCTTGGAACTTTCCCACTTCAATATGCTCAGTTGATCAAGAGTTGTACATTTAGGCACTTACTATATACCTACCTTTGCAAATTGACCTGCTTCTTTCCTTGCAGGAAGAAACCGATGACAGCTGCTACATTTTCTCCAGATGGTTCTGTTCTCGCTGTTGCTGCAGAAACTGTTATCACACTATGGGACCCAGACAAGAATATTCTAATGACAGTGATAGGAGAGACTCTTATGGTGATTCTGAGTTTCTGACTACCTTTCCTTTCTGACTTGTGCTACATGAGTGCACACATATTAGTACTTTGCTTGCACAGGCATATCATATGTGACTATCAGTCAAGCATGACAGATGACGCATTCTCTGAGTGACTAGCTTCTCTTCAGTAATACTAATATGTAATATTCATATTTGAACCTCCCCCAACAGCTGGCTGAAGTGAAACATATGCATCTCTCCTAATTGTTCATCTTGATTTTTTTAATCTCTTCAGAAGGTTGAGAAGATGAGCTGGTGTAAGGCTCTCTTGTTTGATGATTCATTAAACCTTGTCATCATTACTAGTGTTTCAGTTATTAGCGTGCCTGTTTTGAGTTTCTAGGAGTAACTCAGCATGATTAGTTGGGATGTTTAAGTGATCTTGCTCCAGTGTACCACATTTGAAGAGTGAATATGTGCTAACTGTCAAACTGAAGTTGTGGAAACTAAAGAACTAATTCTGAAGTCAGGAAAAAATAAATAAAAGAGAAAGAAAGCATGTCCTCATGCTACCAGCTGCTGCATGGATTTTATATTGTTCTAGACCTCTCTAGTAAATGTATCTTTGTATGGCTTATTTTGGGAGTCATCTATTTCTTCCAACATATATACCTGCACGCACACGTGTAAGTTTATTGAGGATTTGGCATACCCATCACTTTACTAAACCTTTTACAGCCTATAGGTTCCCTCTCTTTTGTTGGAAAGTCCGAGTATCTTGTTTCTGCATCTATGGGTCCGCAATCTCAGTTATCTGTTTGGAGCATGTCAAAGCTGTCTATGTCTTGGTCATACAAGCTTCACGTTGAAGGTGAATGTCCTCTCATTTGAGCTGAAGATATCTTCTGTCTATTTCACTTTAAAAATTGATGGTTCAGACAGTCTTGGTTATACTTTTCAACTGCTTGAGTTTGGGCCATCTTTTGGCAATCTAGAGTTTGGTCATATGAATATTTGTTTGATGAGACTGCGAAACCATGAGTTGTCATTAACTCTCATTCTATCATGTGGAAAACTATTTTGAAGTGCTTGCCGCTACTAGAATTACTAAATGCAATTAGCTATCTTCCTGGCTCTAGTAGTGCCTACCTTATATTTTTCCCCCCACTGTCTGTTCATCCTTACTAGCTGAAGCTATTGAGCAGCTCTGTGATTGAAATAAACGTTAATTCTTTTCCCCTACATTTGACTTAAATTTATGTTTATACTTGTACAGCTGTAGCTAGTATGGCAGAATCATCATGTTTTGCTGCTCTTGTACTTCTTCCTGAGTCAGATAATGAGACAACTAATGAAAGAAGAGATGGTGTAATCTTGTTATTCAATGCAGCTGATCCTGTTCCTACAGCTACCTGGCTGGTAAAGAAGGTGAGTTTAGCAGTCCTATGACCTTTGTCGGAGCAATCCCAATCGCATGCCTAATATTTCAAAATCTCGGACCATGGGTATCCTTGCTGATGCTGAATTATGCGATAGAGCTCAATGGCATGTTGTTATTATTTTGTTTCATGTTGCAGGCCAAAGGAGGGTCCCTCTCTTTTATGCAAGTAAATAAATCTTCAAGTGAAGGAAATACAGTGAATGAGAAATCAACTCATGAATTACTTCTTTATATGGACTGCGATCATGAGTATGCCCTTTTTGACCCATACGGGAAGGAAGGCAATGAACTTGGTATGATTCAGCGTAACGGTCTTCCTGACTTGGAAGAAGCAGGTGGGTGTTCATATATTTCTGGCAAGGACAATGAACTATTGTAGCTCAAATTGACATTCCACATTCTTAAGCTACCTTTCTTTGTGTTTTTGGTTATTTCTGTTTCTTATTGATATGAAGTGGAAAGTTGTGGACTTTCCTGCATCTTGTCCATTTCTATTGGTTGTTAATCACTTCTAAATTCAGACTAACTTGTTACTTCCCCTTTCCATTTCAGCTAAATTTGGGTATTCATCTATCTATGGACAACTCCCGGAATTTGGCTTGAAAAGAAACGAGACTTTGTGGGTGCCTTCCGTGCCCCCAGCAAGGTCATGGGAGACTTTATTTGAAGGTTCAACACATAATCTTCCATCCTTAACAAAATTGTGCTCCGCATTTTTGGAATCTCTACTGGAAAAAAGAACAGCCGCAGCAGCGATGGAGTGATGTTAAAGACATGCTAGATACAGGTCCTCTGTGTGTGTGCAAGAGGTTCAGTCTGGTCCCTGATGTGCACGAAGGCATGGAATCACAGCTGAGAGTGAGGCGATAGCTTCTGGAATGAGAGAGCTATGTGAAATGGAAGCTAGCCTGGTGCTTTGCTCAGGAAATTTTGTTAGGAGTGAATGGCTTGAGAAATTTTTTTGTAACATTATGGACCGTATTGTTATTACAAAGGCTAATGGTAAGGAATAGCTCATGTTCCCCAAATAGTTCTCAATTGGTGGAATGATCATTTGTCTTATTAATAGAAAATGTTCAATTTTAATTTAATTTTTTGACTTTTTAATTTATTTTATTTTAATAATTTTTATTGTTAAAAATTTTTCAGGTTATTTTTATAAATAAAATTTTTAATTTATTAAAATTAAATTTTGAATTTTTTAATGAATAAATATAATATCGTTCAATTATATTTCAAATTTTAAATTTTGTATATTCAATTAATAAATTAAATTGTATATTCAATTACTCGATTTAAAAATAAAGTTCAATTTAAAGAATCTTAAAATTATATTTAATAAATAGAATTTAATTTTGTGGTTATGTATAAAATTTGGAATTCCAACTTCCAAGTCTCAAACTAGGCCCCCGAATGTTAAAAGGCCGGTTCACTTTTTGGCCCAGGCTGCCTAATCAGATGATGTGATCTTTGTCTAGCTCCCAGAGTACCAACAATCCGTTGTCGTCCAGCGGTTAGGATATCTGGCTTTCACCCAGGAGACCCGGGTTCGATTCCCGGCAACGGAAAACTTAATTTTATCTTCAATTTTGACACTGAACTTTGATTTTCCTGCCTTACAGAGTAGCAAATGAGTATGATGTTGGCCTTACCTTCTACATCTGAGAAGGCCTTGTTCATGACTTCTGTTCCTTATAGAATTGAATATTTAGCCGACTGGCCAAATTATTCTGCTTTTGTCCTTTTCCAGATTGAATATTCAGCAGCAAAATCCAGTGCAAACCTGAATCCTGAGAGAGCACTGCGTCTCTAATGGCCAAGTAATCAAATATCAGAATAGTTTGGTTCAAAAATACCTAACCCCCCTCCATAGCTTACACATAAACAACAAACATTCAAAACCCTTCTATCTAAGTTCTTTAGGTATCATCCTTCTCTCTCTCACACACACACATAGTAGTTCACTTACCACACTCATAAACTATAAACTTATCTTCTCATCTGGCAGGCAAGCACTCGCCCTTTTTGCGCATGATCGGTTATTGTCGTTGCACTACCAATACCAGCCTCCCAAAGTCTTTTCAAGGTTAAACAACCATAAAACCCTACTAAAATAAGCTTCTGAGATGCCTCTATCTCAAAAACAAACGCACACATAAAACCACATGTTATGTGTAGAGAGCAGACCCACCAACTAATACAATTCCATGTGTCCCCAAAGCTTCAGTCCTATCTGGAGACTATGTAATGTGTTTGCCGACCCCATTATCTATATCATTAAGCCCAAGTCTACCTGTTTCATCAACTGCCTTATTCTTTTGGCCTTGCATGTGGTATACTATTATTGTTAGGGTCTGACACAACAGCTTAGGTTTTGTTGCAGAATCCTTGTCCACGAAATTTTAACTCGTTCCTACAATCTTTAATGACTTGCTTATTCATAGTACTGATTTAATGAACTTTTTCTGATTATGAAGCTTCTCCCACTTGCAGTTTGACCTTGCTCTGTACAGAAACAGTGTCTGCCAAACCTATAGGCATGCACCTGTTGGTCTATCGATCAGTAGTTGTTCAACTGGAAGGTTTCTTGCTTGCGAATTAAGCAGAAAACTTCATTAATAGTTAAGAAATTTGATGAATATTTTACTGAACAAATAGTAACTCCTGTCGGATGTACAATGGCTGTTCGTCGAATGATGATTCAAGGTTTTTGGTGGCTGTCATGCAATTGTGTCTAGACAGTTCAACTACTGCCTAGAAAGTTATTTAATTTGCCAGAGATAGTAAATCAGATGGAGATTTAATTACGGTGGCAAACCATTCTAAGAAGAAAAGAAAAACTGGAAATGGTAAGTAGTAGTAGATGAGTGATTAAACCATAAAATGTTCAATTAGGTACAGATTTCGTGTATAACCACAACACATGCTTCGACAATATAGCAAACTTTCACATCCTAAAGAGGTGAGTGTCATTTACTGGCGGTCGGAGAACCCAATCAACACAAGTTGTGTGTCATTATATGGAGTTCGTACCTGGCATGGGTTCCACTTAGGACCGCTTCATCGCTTGGCCACATCACTGTTGCTGGCATGACAGTGTAATTCATAGACAAAACTTGCTTTCAGTTCTCCCTTCCCTTTCTCTTATCTTTTTTATATAAACTGGAGTTGCAATCATTGACATATTTTGTCTCTTTCTTGTGGATTAAACTGTTTCGTACGTTTTGGCATTTACTAGTTCTCGTGAACATACGAAGCATTGCTTTTTCAAGTGAAACATTTCGCACAGCATAGTATACATATACTGTATGCCAACCAATGTGCATTATTACAATATTATCATCAACATGTCATTTTCCAGTCATGCAAGTAACTTATAACCGATTATTAATTTGACAGAGAAAGCTACTTCTCAAACTGCAATTACATGCCGCTTATTTATGCCTTTTAGTTACTAGCTGTCCGATCCACCATCTTTTTGGTGAGTTATAAATGCTCGAAAAGAACCCTTTTCCTCATACTTGACATTTGCATAGAATCTGCAGTGTTCCTCCTCTTTTCACTGTTCAGACTTCCCCTAACATGTTGATGCTTTTAGAAAGGTATACCACAAAGTGATAATTTAGTTGGTGCCAATTTGAGTTCGATCATCAATGCTTTTGGATGTAGCAGTAAAAGCGTCATGTCGTGATCCAACTACACCCTGGAAGGTAGAGATATTGGCAAGAGTGCTCTCATTTATATATATATATCACACTCATATTTACACATTGAAAAAGGTTGTGGCCAAGATATTGCTTAATTAAGCACCTAAACACTTGTGCTTTGAGGCCTAACAACTCCTTGCAGAAATGGAATCTTGTGGTGAGACTGAGAAGGAAGAATCACACTCGTATTCCAGATCTTCAAATCCCCAGAACTCTTCCTGCTCTTCTTCCTTGGGCATCTTCCACCTTTCCCTGTCCTTCTCTTCCTCTAACATTACCTCTAGTACCTGTCCGCCAACAGTTATTAGGGTTCAAGATTTCATTATTTGGTATATCAAACATTTGACTTCAATAAAATCCTCCCAAATTGTCTTAACTGACATCATTGCTTAAAAGAGACAACTTTGTTTAAATAACAAAGTCATCTTCTCGGGCCTCCAATTTATAATTTCTTAAACAAATGACTTGAAAATTGCATAATCATTGTCTACATCAACACGTATGAGAATCTATCATATCAATATTATCTTCCATATCAAGATTAGCCCCACAACTTTGGCAGATTAGGAGTTTATGTCATTAGTTTATTATAACAAACAAAGTGTATTCTTCACCACCTAAATCATCTAGCCAAAAAATAAGGAGCCTACAGCTTGATGTTTAAGAGAATTTGTATTCTGTGACATGACAGGAATCGCTTTCCCAAACGATTTAGATGAATCACATTTTTCTCATCTTCTAATCACATGGGTGATACATTTCATGTCTTTTGGTTTAGCAAAAAAGGAAGATTTAAGTTAGGTAGGCTGAACTATCCTCTGACTAACTGTTAGTGAGTAAAATTTGCCAAAGCCACACCTTAAAAAATAAAAGAACCAAATCTAAGTTTACATGTTGCAGTCTCGATAGGTGAAAATGAAACCTTTAATTGGTGACAGCTCAATGATTCACCAAATTTGATAGTTGATACTATCAGAAACATACACACAAGTGTACAGAAGTCTTTAGAATTAAACCCTTGTACAGTGAACTAAGTACTTAACTATTCGATGTATGAATAAGACAAGTAACAATGCAGCAATCGGACTTGTCAAGAAGCATTAGTTTAGTACTTTTTTTCTCTCTTTTTTTGCTTTCTTTCTGAAAATATGTGAATAGAATAAGCCTTCTAATGGTGAAAAACACAATGGACCACTTATGCAATTTTAATGTGTCAGCCATGAATGTTTCTTGCTGAACTGGTAGGTTTATACTGCTATTTCCATGGTGGTCCATGTCTGTCTACTTAATAGGACCCCTAGTGCTCACCTAGGTTGACTCAATTTGATGGTTAATGAGTGATGCACTAACTCACCTCGCTCATGGTAGGGCGCCATTTGGAAGATGCTCGGATACAAAGAGATGCAGCAAAGGCAAGTCTTTTCAGCTGTGCGACATCATAGGTTCCTCCAAGTCTTGGATCTATCAGCTTCTCAATTTCACCTTGGTTCAGTATTGGTTTAGCCTGATAAAGTTTTAGTAATAATGTCAAAAAACTACTACAGCATATTTGAAGGAGTTTGTTAAATTTTCTCGAGAATTTTACCCAGCTGTGCAAGCTTTGGTGAGAGCCATCAACTGGTTTCCTCCCAGAAATAACCTCTAATAGAAAGACTCCAAATGCAAATACGTCTGTTTTCTCGTCCACTATCCCATGCATATAGTACTCTGGTGCCAAGTGTCTGCAGAAAGATGCAACACTCAAGTTCCAACTTAATGTTATGCTAAATATGATTTGAAGAATTGTGCTTTTTGCATATATAAAGAGCTCTGTCGATACCCGAAAGTTCCTTCTATTGGAGCAATTGAGTGGTGACTCCATTGAGATGGAAGCCATTTTGCTAACCCAAAATCAGAGATCTGCATAACTTCTAACACTATCAGTAATATGCTAAAAAACAGAATGTTTGAATCAAGAAGAATGCGGAAAACAGAGGATTTACATGGGATACCTTACCAGAGGTTCAAACTCTTCGGTTAGTAAAATATTTGAAGATTTGATGTCCCTGTGGATTATCCTTCGTTGGCATCCCTTGTGCAAGAAATGGAGTCCTCCAGCAGTTCCAATGGCAATCTTGTACCTGACTTTCCACTCCATCACTGGAAGTTTTTCATCTACAAGACACGGTAAAGAAAGACAGAGCACGTCACGGTCAACCAAGAAACGAATTAACTGAACAAGGTCTATTTAAATCCATATTCTGAAAACAATTTACCATGAAGAAGGGAAGCAACAGAGCCTTTAGAGGAGAAATGGAAGATGAGGTAAAGGCCATTGTCAATGCAGCAGCCCACAAGTGGTAACACGTTGGGATGACACACATGACCAATTGTTCCAATCTCTGTTAAGAACTCTTTTTCTTTCCTCTCATCAGAACAAGCTTTTGCTAGCCTCTTCACTGCTATCTTCTCTCCATTGCTTGACACTCCTTTATACACTTCTGCATATCCTCCTTTCCCCACCAGATTGTCTAACACACAGACATAGGTGCAACCTTAACAAGAAAAGGAAACTCGACTGCAAAAAACAATGAAATTCAAGCAAACCTGGAATGAAACCATTGGTGGCATCGAATATTTCTTCATAGGAGAAGCATCTCCAAGTAGGTCTAGGAGAAGGGTCTAGTTCACTAGAAACCATGGAGAACCCGCTCTTTTCATCTTCACTGGTGGGGAATAAGTCTTCAAGACTGCGTCTTTTTAGTGCGAAGAGCCTCTTCAAGCTGTTGGTGCGAATATATTTCATTGCAACAGAGTATCAAACGAAGCAGAGCAATCTGTTTCATGCAGGGAAGAAAAGAGAGGCAGTTGCAGTAGTTCACCTCCCGTCTTGGTGAAATGAACTTAAGTTAAGCGTTTAAGACGTAGAGACGGAGAAGAGTGAGCCAAGGGATGTTTGTTTCTTTTATTGGATCACGGAAGAAGAGGCTTGGTAGATATGTGTGCGTGGGATGACTGTTTGGGAGGTTAAGGATGGATTAAATGCTGTCAAGAAAAGAGAAGGAATATGGTTATTATCAACCATTTATGGTAATCTTCACCTAAAAGGGTCAGAGAAATCGATTGTGAAATAAGATGGGGATTTGATTAGATTTGAGACTAAACACAGCTTGGAGGAGCTTTAATGGAGTTTTAGCTCTGGTAGGGCAGTGTTACCTTTTAATCTTGTGGTCCAAGTTTCTATTGGCTACCCTCCAACCACAAAGAACTTGCCTTCTTTACATTTTTGTTGACAATATGTAAAGAAAGATTGCATGTTATGTGACAGAATGCATAAGGTGAGACATAAGCATCACATAGTTAACTCTTTCTTGCTCGATACAACATATGGACTTTTGGTGATAAAGATCTAAAATTTCTTTCTTTCTCTACCCGAATTCAATTTTTAAAAGTTTTTATACTTTTCTTTATCAAAGTTTTGTTTACACTTAAAGGACTTGTTTGGTTGGTATAAATTTTTGCTTGGAAAAGTAATTTTTCCTTAAAATTTATATTATCACGTTTGGTTCATTTTTTTTTTAGTACTTGGGAAAGTAAAAACTTTCTCAATCTAAGAAAAATAGTAACATTTTACTTGGATTTTAAATCTCAACACTCTCCCTGGTATTTAGATTACTTTCTTCAAAAATTTAATATAAAAAATACGTTAGTCAATTCAGTCCTTCCTTCTCTCTCAACTCTACGACAACTTTTTTATAAAAACCCTACCTCCTCTTCAACTATTCTTACTTATTGTTCACTCGTTAGTAAGATTTTGGATATTTTTGCTCAAAATTTTCAATCGAAAATCTTCAAATTCATATATTTTCCTTCTTATTTGTATTACAAATTAACATCATTTAACGATCTCAATTTTTATTCAGTTTGTAAGGATATAATTGAAAACACAAGTTAAAATTAAATTATATTTCATGAAATACTATTGCATACTAAATACTACAATAAAAATTTACCTAATTTTTTTATTAGAATTCTTATAAGTATCAAATCATGTAAATATCTTTATTTTCTATATATTTATTTTCTGAAGAAATAAATTCTAAATTTACTTTAATTTCTCGCTGACCAGACGGCCAAAGGGTATTAAAAAAATAAGAAAGGATTCTTATTTGATGGGTAGACTCCGTCAACTTTTCATTTTTGAAATTGTACTTTTTTGAGACAATGTATTTAGTAAGGAAATATAATATTGTTTTATACGAACAAATCTCATACATGATTTGGTAGTAAAGAGAAAGATTACTCTTTCACGATCAAAGTTTGTAATTAAGGAAAAGGCATTAGTGATGGATTTAGGACAAAATCGAAGAGAAAAGTTGTAACAAGTTTTGTTACAATTCAGGACCTAAAAGTACACAAAATCTAATAATAGTGTTGAAGATGCTTTCGACTTTGTTTTTGGCAATGTCTACAAATGGAGCTAGCGAGACAGACAGAGTTGTTTCCCTTAAATTGCTAGTCAAAATAAAAATCTCCATTACTGTAAAATCAAAATTTTATCTATTCGAGAATGACCCTACAGAGTTGAAATTGGAAAACGGTTCATAGTGCTGTCCCAGGAGTCAGGAATCCCACCCCAGTGGTCCTAATCACGTGTGAGAAAACCCAAATAATATATAAATTTATAAATATTAATTAAATTACTAATTAATAATTAACAATAATTGTCACGGTCACGGTCACGGTCACGGTCACGGGCTCATGGTACTTTGCATTGGGTTAATAACCTTAGCATCGTTTCTAGACAAAGGAATGCGATTGCGAAGCTCCTTTTGTATTAATAATTCAGTATATGGGTCGTCTATTGTATACTGAATGACACTACCTTAGTGTTTTACTGCTACCTTTTGGTGCTTTTGAAGCAAGACCTTTGAGAAATCAAATCAAAGTACGTGCAAGTCATTTGAACGAATTGAATTGGGATAGTTTGCTGCCTTTCTCAGTTACCCGTGCACACGCATGCAAATGCTAATTTTAAGTATTTTTAAAATTAAAAATCATATATATATATATATATAAGAGGAATTTAATCAAAGTTCTGTTAATTTAACAAGAATCCTCAAGGCGATGACATTGGACCTCTTTTTGCTTTTAGTGACAAGTCAACCCAAATATGTGGACAGCACATGGGCTTGGACTTTGTATCTGATATGATATTAGCTCTTTACCGAGCTTACTTGCAGAATTAACATTGGCCCAAGTACTACCAAAAGATATACGCATACTCATCTTTGGTCTTTACTAGAATTTGGCTAAATGAATGTATTTTAGTCGGAAGTTTTAAAAATTGGATTCAAAGTTAATCGGTAAAATTTAGAGGTTTAAGGTTTAAAAATTTTAACCAATATTAGATTATTATAAAACTGGCTACAAATTAAATAAATTTTAAAATTTTAAAATATTATTGAAAGAGATTGTCCTTATTTTAAGAATTTAAAGTTTAATTAAAATATATTGT
>JANZXV010000008.1:1186524-1203045 GCA_027576455.1 Erythroxylum roigii | reverse complement strand
AAGTACAAATTTACATAATTTATTTGGTGTTGAAAAGTGAATAATTATTTTGTATTTTAAAAATTAAGTATGAGCAATTTAAGGGTCAAATTTTAAACTACATAAAAATTGAAGAAAAAAGTTCAATTAAATTCAATATTTATAAGTAACTTATAATTATTTTAATTGTTATTTGTATAATATTGTACCAATGACATCTTACTAAAATAACAGATTTTTAAATTATTCATCTAATTCAATTTATTATGAATCATGATTATTGTTTAAAAGAGAGCATTCGTAGTCTTGTAGGTTATATGAATCTGTGTACTATGTATTTATTGCTTTGTATTTACATCCTAGTTAGGTTTTTTTTTAGCGTAATTAATCTATTGACAGGCATGACCAGAGTTACTCATACAAAACAATCAAAACACTAGGTCCGAATTAATGCAGAACTCTATGATACATAAACCCGTGAAAATCACGGTACAAGTGGGCCATAATAAGTAGCGGCGCCTCCTGATGTGGATGGACTTTAGACCTAGAGTAAGCAGCAAGAGCTGCAAGACTGAGTTGTAAGACTGTCCGTACACTGGTTCTCTTCTTGGTGCACATGCTGTAACTGTACCTCTCAATCTCATCTCAAGATCTCCCGAATACCTGTCACAAAAAAAGAAAACTTATTCACAGTCACTTTTGTTTCTTTTTATTATTTATTTGTATGTTTGTGTGTTCTCTTTAATATTATTTATTTTTATGTTTATTTGACTTATTTACTTAGTTATTTTATTTTATTATTTTTGTTTGGCGTATATATGCACATCTATTTTTAATCTTGTTGTATTTTTATAACACATTGCATGTGAGTTCATTGGAACACAATCTCTTTATATGATAAGAGTAAGATTAAGTACTATCGAACTTCTACAAAATTCATACCTCAGGGAGACTTCAATTAGATATCCCTTCAATTAGATGTTATGACTCTCTTCAAATTTCCGCAAAGCAAAGAATTGTGCAGTGATAACGTATACTTTTGACTAATAACATCAAACTTTTTCCACTTTAAAAATCTTTTTAGATTAAAGTAGAGGATAGATTCAGGAATGGCACAGCAAAATCCCCTCAGAACTATTCTTTCAACTACAATACAAAAAGAGAGGAATAGTAAGAACTTAAAAGTGAATATCCGTCCACCCACTTAAAATGATTTATCTCTTAGCCACTCGGCGTCAGTGTGACCCACTTGAGCAAAACCATGGCTGCTCTCTCCGGTTTCTCCTCCAAAACCATGTGCTTGCTAATCATATCATCTCAGAACAAACAATTTAACTAATAAACAAACAGAACTCATTTAACAAAACACCTTTAATGATACTATAATCTCAATAAAACAAGCTACAGATCCAGTCCACTGTAGTTATTCGCATTATACAGGAGATTTAAGTGCCGTTTAGGCGTTGGAGATGGTGGGTTTTTGGATTACAAAGGCCATGCACTGGACTTGGCGCTTGTTGTCGAATGCCAAGCAACGAATATAAGCATTTGGGTAAGTCTTCTTGCACTCGCTAATTTCACTCAGGACTTGAGAGGAGTCATTGCACCCAAACATTGGCAGCTTCCACAATGTCCAGTACCTTCCATCGTAGTAACCTGGCATCCTGCTATTCTCTCTATGCACATGCCCCATCTACCAAACCAGTGAACATTTTTAACAGTTAATGGTATGTTATCACAAGCAGAAAAAGATGGCATCCAAGCAAGTATATTATCAATATCACTTATCCAGGGGTTTAATCTACTAATTTGTATTAAGTACAATTGATATAGAAATAAAGCACCAGCAAGATATTACCTCATCAAATTCAAGGCAAGGGATCCATCCCTTTTTAAGCATGTAGTCTATCTCTCTCGCAATTGATTCATCAGAGAGAGGAGGAAGGTAGGACAGGGTCTCAAACTTCTTGTTATTGATTGGATTCCATGTCTTATTTGGTGAACAAACACAGCATGCAAGCGTAGAACGACACGCAAAAACCAGAAATAAGATTGCACATCAAGATCTTTTAACAAGGATGCCTATGAGATTGAAAAAATGCAGGATAGGCAATTTTACCTTCATGCATTGAATTTTAGAACCATTGGAAACAGTTTTGCGGCTCCAAGTGATGGAATCCTTGACAGGGAAGAGCTGCTTTGTTGAGCTGGCTTTTAAACCCAGATAACCACTTCCGGCAACTGGAGCTGTAAAGACTCCGGCAGACATCTTCTTGACACTGATGTCCTGAGAAAAGTACAGATGAATAAGTGGGGAGTAGTAGAGAGCAACTTGGTAGTATAAGCGGCTTAAAAAAGTATATATGGGATGGTGATAAAAACAGTTCAAGGAAAAGACATAAGGCGTTGGCTTGGGTACCTGTCAGCTGATGTATGGTTTTTTAGGACGCTGCTAGTAGGAGGACGATAGCTACGAGAAGTAGAGAGCTGTAATGGACTATGAGGCTTTGGTTTCATCACCAATTCCTGCATGCTTTGCCTTGTCTCCCTGGCCACAATACACTTGGCATGTTCAGCCCACCAGCTAATCCGTGTCAATCAATGATTTTGATACCAGCTGTCTAAGACACGGAAACTACTTCCTGACCTACCCCATAACCTTTTATTCTTCTTTAACCACTCATGGCAATTGGGTGATCAGTGGTCTGGACGCCAGGCTTGACTAGCCCTTTAATTAGCACTCATCCAGCAGAAAATAATACTCAACTTGCTTACTGAGTTTATCCACAACTTCGTAGATGTCTCTTGAATAAGAATGGAACTTGTCATCTACAAGAAACTTATGAACAACTCCATCAATCTCGACGAAACTCCAACCAGAAATAGGAACCACTCCCCTCTCCTCCATCGTTTCTCTTAGCTTCAATACTTCATCCCAGTTGCCTTTTTTGGCAAACATATTTGCTAGCAGAACGTACCGTCCACTGTGCTGAGGCTCTAGTTGGATCAAATTCCTCCCTATCCTCTTCCCAACCCCAATGTGGCCATGCACCACACATCCATTAAGCAAAGATCCCCATATAGCTCCATCTGGCTTCATTTGCATGGTATTGACTACTATTTCTGCTTCCTTCACTCGTCCAGAGCGAGCCAAAACATCAACCAGGCATCCATAGTGCTCAATTGAAGGTGTTATACCGTAAACCTTGGTCATACGTCCAAAGAATCGCCATGCTTCACTTACCAGAGTTCTGTGATTGCAGGCGGAGAGAACTCCCACAAGCGTTACGGCATTTGGTTTAGGGCCCCATTCTTCCATCTCTGAAAATAACGCAAGTCCCATCTCATGCTCTCCATTCACAGCCAAACCCAAGATCATAGCACTCCAAGTCATTACATCTTTATGTGGCATCTTTCTAAATATTTCAACTGCATCTTTTATGCACCCACATCGAGTGTAGAAATCAATCAACCCAGTTCCTATCTTGAGATCATTCTTAAAACCGTTATCATTTAAATAACAATGAACCCATTTCCCTTCTTCAAGAGCTCCTATTGCTGCACAAGCATTAAGAACACTGACCAAAAGAGACCCTTTAAACATCACGTTACCACGACTCTTGAACTCTCGAAACAACCCAATTGCTTCATTGAAATAACCATTCGACACATACCCAGAAATCATTGCACTACAAGAAACTTCATTTCTCTCCGGCATTGCATCAAACACATCACGCGCTTCACTTACCAGTTCATTCCCGAAGTACCCACTAATCAGACTAGTCCAACAAACCACGTTCTTATCTAAACATTCATCAAAAATTTGACGAGCAAGTCTCGTTGCTCCACACTTGGAGTACATACAGATAGTGGAGCTAATCACGTAAACATCATTACTATGCCCGAACTTGAGAATTTGGCTTCGTATTTGACCAAGCCAAGACAATGAAACGCAACATTTAACCAAACTCGTGAAGGTGCGAGCATTTGGTTCGATGCTCTCACGACGCATATGGGCAAAAAGTGAAAAACCATTTTCAAATTGCAAATTTTGACTGAAACCCATCATCATGGTGTTGAAGTGGAAAGCTTTGGGGCTCTGGATTCGATGGAAAACAGCTCGCGCGTACTTTATGTCTCCATGTTGAGAAAGAGCACAGAAGGCTAAAACTTTGCTGGTTACGAAGGTGAAAGCAGCCAAATTACTGGTGATTGCTTGTGCATGGATTTGTTTTAGCTGCTTCAAGGTTTTGCAATCTTCTATAAGCGCAAGAATCGGAGGATTTGCGAGAATTCGGGTCATGGAGAAGGTCGTCGACGAATGAAAGCATCCAATCTTTCTATACGATTTGCAAATTGTGTATATGATGACGAAATGTGAATATCTAGTGCTTAAATCTCTAACGAGTAAACACAGATGCCAAATTATCCAATATTTCTACATGCAATAGATCTCGACTTCAAACTGTTGATGAATGAGATGGTCACTGTATTATAGAACAAAATGAATTCCGACATTCTTACATCATAAGAATGGCAACTGCTGATGATAGTTGTAAATGACAGGTAGTCTGAATTAAGAAGAATGTTAAATGGCTGTCTAAAGAATTACGGCCACACAAACCCCTCGTGGATTTGCATGCAAAACCTATCTGGCCCAGTAATAAAACACAGAATAAGAACTGCTAATGCCAAAGCTTCATGCAGAAACCAGCTGGGACAACAGATAACCTCCTGCTTGAAATACATTCTGAAAATGTGTCCACAAGCTGCTCTGCAAGAGATGCTGGGTCTTCGATAAATGTATCGACAAATGCCTTAACAACTCTTATCTCCTGTGGAGTAGCTCTCAAGCTGTACCAAGTAAGGAACTTTTGCCTAAAATTCTTTTCGATGTGACCCTCACATTCTAACCATCTGACTACCTTCACGTAATACTCGAAATCTCTATCTGACGCTGTGCATTCCTCATCTCGACTTTCACCATTTCTCTTATTTGATGTGCTACCATCTTGTGGCCCCTCCCCCTTCGATGCCCCAATCAATAGATCCCTGTTGCTGGATTTGGATCTTGCAGTTCTTCCTTGCACGTCCTTGAGTATTTCCAGCTTGCAGGGGGTGATAGGCAAGCTAGCATCTAAATTACCCACAAATGGAACACATTCCATGCCTGTACGAATAGGGATATCCAACCCTTTATCAGTTCTCATATCCTCCATAATTTGGACCTCAGATGAATGCTTGCTATCAAGCTTCTGCACAGTGGGCTTGGAGCCATTTATTCGCACAGCATGTTCGTCGTCTGACAATGGGAGTGCATCTGCCTGGGTCCGTTCTTCACCCATGAAAGCACTGTTTATAGTGCCATTCGACAAATTAGCAGATATGACTTTATCACCGTCCTTAGAATAACCATGATATTTGTCTGCCCGATTGACAATCTGCTCACTGCATGGTGTATTGTGATTAGTTTCATCTTCCACAGAAGAGGGATTAGATAGGCTACTACAATTGGTTGCTGGGCTATGACTTCTTTCTACCACTGAGGAGCTCGGTGCTTCATCCAGAGGACTAGTTGAGAAATGAACTTCAACCATTCCAAGTTCGGTTGAATCATTGAATGAACGAATTTTAAAACGGTACTCCGTACCCGGAGACAGACCAGTGACAATAAACCTTTTATTTGGAAGAAGTATTGTGCAAGTCGGTTCTAATGGATAATCGTGATCAGAAGCCCGACAATGCCACAAGTTGTAACCAACAACTGTATCAAACAAACAACCTTCTGAACCCAAAACCACAGCAAGAGAAGTTGCAGAGACGTCTTCAAATCTGATTGCAGTTGGAGAAATTGATTTTGAATCTGAAAATTCATAAAATCAAATAAGAAAGAAGGTATGTGGTAGTCCTCAGAAATTAATCAACTGACAAACCAATATGCAGACCAAACACCAAATATCTGTTAGCAAAAACCTAAAGAATTTCCATCACTCACAGCATAACAACCATACGCCTCAAAAGCAAAATGAAAAGTCAGGAAATTCAGCTGTCCTTAACTTAATAAAACTAAATCAAACTAGTGCAACATGAACTTGTGCAACATGAACAAGTGTCATAACTCTATTCGTTAAATATGGTCAATAGGCACGCTCAAAGTGCAGAAGAATTATTACCTTTAATCCTAGGATCAGGCAGTGGAAGCAAAATATTAGTGGAACGTATTTTGTCTAGGGACTCTAAAGCGTAAGCACAAAGTTTTTGAACCTCTGGTCCCGAAGAAAGCCTATTCACAATGCCTCGTCCCATCTTAACTGGAATGCCAGTTAGTGGACCCACCTCAGCTTCAAGCTTCTTCACAGCTTCATTCACAATCTCATGGAGCTTCTTATACATTAAAGTTCCATTCAGAAGCTTTTGGCTCAGGGACACGCGATAGCATAGTATGTCGACGCGTCTAGTGTCCTTTGCCATTATCAGCTGTTTTCTCCAGCATCTGCATTCATTTAAGTAACATTAACATTCATGTTTAGTTTTCAAAGAAAACAAATATCTGGACATCAGATACAAAAATAGAAGAATTTGTAACAAATGAATCCTATATTAAACAACATTAGCTAACAAATCACTTGGGATATAGTTTCGCTAATTAACACCTTATATATTCTGAAATTATAACAAGCTAATCCTATATCCTGGTATTTGAAAATTTGTTTAAAAATTTGCTGAGCTTTACATATGGAACTGTGCAAGTTTAATCATGAATGCTGGATCCGACTCCTCAGCGCTCCGAAAGACTAAATTTTCACATTAACCGATGCACAAGATTAGAGAGATAACAATAAGTACCAAAGCCAAACCCCTTCCTACCAATCTCTTCTCCATCCTAGCTGAGCTACTCACAAATCACAACAGTGAAGAGTTGAGGCACTTCTATGTCAATGGCTTTATACCATATGGACAAAAGTGCAATTTAGAAAAACTTCATCAAAGAATAAGAAAATATGCAAACTATCAATAATTAGGCGTAGCAAGAAGGACAAACACATGCAAACAAATAGTTAAGAGAATATTTACCCAAGCAAGTCATTCACTTTTCCACAGGCTATGCAGCGGAAGCTCCCATCAAGTTTCCCATGACATCCATCTTTACCAATGCCAGAATTTTCATGTTTGAAGGCACATTCAAGATGGCAGGACATGCCACAGGCAATGCCTTGAAATGGAGGCTCTGAACTGCAAATTAACCACAGACTAGGATCCTTGTTGTCATCATATTGATAACAGATGCAACACGAGCACCTTTTGCAAAATACATCATCTTGTCTTAACGTAGCTCTGCAGGCTGAGTTTTTGCAGTATACAGTGTTACTTAACTCACCGCCACTGTTGGTAGATAACTGATAGTTTATCTCAACCGGCAATCGTGATGGGTTATCGGCTTTTCTTTGCCTTTTCAAAGCTCGCTGGGCAAGTGCAGGTGAAGATTCTTTATCAGCATTTGTTGCAGCCCCCAAGTCCCCCGATTTCTTCTCAGAAACAATTTTCAAGAGGTGTTCTATGATTTTCAACTTTGTCAAACCTGTATATTTTCTTTCTTTACCCATCTCTGCACAGAGGATCTGCAAAATCTCCTGGCGGCTCCATGACTGTAGCATTTCAGGGGTACCTGACCACTCTGATAGTTGGTATACAAGTTCTCTTTTCTCATCCATGCTTAACTTACTGCATTTTGATGGATCAAGTGCACCTCCTAAGGCCAACAAAGAGGAAATGTAAGTCAACCAATAGACCATACAAAAGCCACGATGTCAGAGAAAGAAAAGGAAAGAATTTTTGAGTGAATGGGAATCCATTTATCAAAGACTACATTCTAAGCAAAAACACGAAAGCAGCTAAATATATGCCAAGAAAGAAGTCAACTTATCTCTGCTTTCACACAGATAAAAGCCCCTGTCAAAAGCATGGTCTTAGTTTCTTGTCATTCATTTATTTAAAAAATAACTACAACGAAAAACAAGTTGAACCAGAAAAAGTACACGGCGTTGACTTGCATTAACAAAGATGTTCCAACTACATCACATAATATAGATTTTAGCAAAGTGACCCGATCTAAAGGGTTAAAGGGTCACTAATCGTGTAAAAAAAATCCTCAAGATTCGCAAGAAACTTGGTTTGACTTTGATATGCCTCCTCCCAATCCTTTCACTGCCACCATAACCGAAAGATAAAATTCCCTTTTCATAGCATGAGCTTGCTTGTTCCATTGCAAGTATTACCAAATCCATGTAATGCAGGGATAAAATATTGTATAAAGAACAGCTACTTTCCGAAGAGACAAAATGCAGCTAACCAATCTCAGCTATTCACCCACCATATTAGGCTCTACTCTACATGTTATCAAGAGATTGCTGAACTTAAATCCTATCACTATCCAAAAATCAACAACCAAAGATCTGCAAATCTCTTCACATCCAAATAACAATACAAATAATCGTTATAAACGCCAAAAAGAACTTCAAACAACGAGCAAAAATTAAATCAATTTCTGCTACAAAGCCCAGATGCAATTAAAGATTTAACCTTTACCAGCCAGAACCTGCATGATGAGTCTCAAAGCTCCATAAAGCACCGAAAGAATTGAATCAAAGAAACAAATCAAAAGCTGAACGCTAAACAAAATAACTCACCCCCAAAAGACAAATCCATAGCAGAACAACAACCCACTACGCACACCACATTATCACCAACACCCAGCCTGCAAAAAGATACAAAATTCTCACTACACACCACGCAGAAACAGAAGAAAAATAAAAAAAAAAGGCCAGAACAAACGAAACCCAGAAAAGCACAGCAAAAAAAGAGGACACGGAGAGTGCGCGTGAAGGAGAAGAAACGTGGAAACGGGTGCTTGGAATTCTACCACAACAAGCGAATCCACGACCCAAAAGACGGGGTTCGCTTCTCTATTCGCTCAAATGAATGATGATGGATAAAATAGATGATAGATATACATCAAATTCGTATATGTAAAGGTTGAGTTTTGATTGCGTGTGCGAGTGAGTGTGTGGGCTGATGGGTCCTCTCGCTTTTGTTTTCAGGATCCGAAGGTGTAGTGAAAGGAGAGATTCGAGGACGACTAGTACTAATATTGTTGTGTGGGTTCGCTAGGGCCAAGTGCATAAAAGAAAATACCTAAATACACTATAAAAAAACAAAGAAAAAAAGAGAAGAAGACTGAAGAGAAAGAGAAAGAGAAGAAGAAGATGATGAAGAAGAAGAAAATAAATAGTGACATGTACAAAGCGGCTTGCCTGCATGTCTTCTTTTACTTTTCTACCCTCCCCATCTTCCCTTATGTCTATATCCATTAATAATAATATAATTATTTTATTTTACATTCTCTCAAACTTTCAAATAATAAATAATTAATGCATAATCAAAATTTGACAGTAACATAATGAATTATTGGCATAAGTTACACACCAAAAGTTTAAAATATACTATTAACTCCCTTCCTTTTAGATTGTGATCCAAACTAATAAGATATTCACTTTGGATCTTCAATCTCAAATTATAATAAAAATTAATCATATTTGAATTAGTGATTTTTAAATTATATTTTAATAATAAAAATTAATTTTTCCTTAAATGCACATCAAATTGGAAATGGGTATCTTTACTTTTAAATTATAGTTTTAACCTAAGATTAAAAAATATAATCAGTTCGAATAATTTGAGTAAGAAAACTTTGAATCAGTCAACTTTTTACTTTGTTTTTAATTTTGCGATTCGATTTAGTTTAATAACTTTTGTTGTTAAAAGTTAATCAGTTATTTTTGTAAAATAATTAATTATTTTTTATTTAATAGTGTCTTTTTTAATTAAACTTTAAATTAAAAACAATCAATATTTAGCTGGTTAAAACATTATTTTTAACAAAATAATACTCCCTCCGATTCATAATAAGTGACGTTTTAGAAAAACGCACGCTTATTAAGAAAGCTAATGAAATTATAGATATACCGTTATTAATACTCTCATAAAGTTATCTCGTGACTCTCGTTTTATGATCTGTGTAATTAAGATGAAAGATAAATTAAAGGTTAATTTTGGAAGTAAAATTATAAACATACATACAAAGTCAAAAATGACATTTATTTTAAATAATTAAAATGTATCTAAAACGACACTTATTATGAATCGGAGGGAGTATTAAAGAAAGTATTCATTCATTCCCCAATCCTATGCCAATTTGGTACAATTAAAGCAAATATTAAATGAGTTTTTTAAAAAAAGATAATATTAGTGACTGTTAAGCGATTTGAAGAAGGAAGGTTCCCTCTTGTTTGACTCACTTATCCTGGTGATAAATAAGTAGGGTAGATATAGAGTCCCCTGAGCCTGAAGAGTGGAGAGTGGAGAGTGGAGAGGAAAGGGAAGAGTGAAACATGGGACAATCGTACCAGTGGGAGCGATAGGGCAATTTGGCCTATCAACTATTTTCTGCTGCACCAGAGAGAGCTGTCTATTTTGCGTTGGGAAATCAGCTCAGCTGTATTTGTTGTACGCCTCGTCCCTACCTATTCCATGTTGCGTCCAATTTTGCACTTTCAAGTTTCAACCATTATTTTTTTAATAAAAATTAATTAATTGAATCTGTATTTTATTTTCTCAAATACGGCCAAACACAAAATAGCCAGAATTACCTTTTTCTAATTTCACACTTACTCTTTTATTCCTTTTTATTTCTTATTAATGGTCAACTATTCAGCACAAAAATATCTGAAATCTCAATGTTTCCCTCTTGAGAACTTATGTCCCAATTATTTTTCTCATATGATTAAAGATTTATTTGTTACTATATTCTTAGTTTTTTCTGATTTTAAGTTATATTTTACCAAAATAAAGGAAATTTTTAATGTAAATAATAATAAGCTGAAAATTATTATTCTATTTAATTTTTTAAAAACTAGACCGAAAGTTAAATCAGTAAGATATAAGGTTTAAAGTTTAATTAGTATGAGAATATCATAAAATCGATTAATAATTTAAAATAAGAATAAAGGATATTGTTCTTAATTTAAAGTTTAATTGAAAAGAGAGACTGTTAAATAAAAATTAATTAATTTTTAACAATAAGGATTATTAAATAAACAGAATCGAAAAATTAAAAAACAAACATAAAAATTAACAGGTTCAAATTTTTACAGCTAAATCATCCAAACTAATTTGATTTTAATCAAAGTTTATATTGTGTTTATAAAAAATAATTAAATATGAAAACCATAATTTTAAGAGAAGTTCAATCGGTATATTTATTTTTAAGTATATACTAATTATGGGTTATTATCTTATCTTGGTAATTTGAAAAATAACAAATTATTTTAATAACTTAAAAAAAAGCTAAGCTTATAAATATTATTAAAATGAAACATATAACTTGACTCCCATAATTAATAATAACTCTTCCACACAATCACGTTTTATCTAACAAAAAGTTAGCAATCACGCGAGTGTCTAAACTTGGAATAGAATTGCAGCCTTTGTTTAGTGATTAGAATCGTACATGAGCGTACCAGAAACTGATATCTCATTGTATTTATATGATCTGAAGCAAATTGAAGAGACACTCTTCTAAGCCAGCTCAACCAGGATTCAAGCTTGACGCTTTTGTTGTCAAGATAGTGGCATGGGACTATAGAAGAAAAGGTCTTGGTGGGGCCGAAAGGTTGCTTTTGCCTTTGTGGGGAGTTGTATATTCTAGTATATATATATTTTCTGTTGTACCAATGAGAGCAAGTATTTAAGGGGTGGTTGGGTAAAATCCAAACCACTCTGTTAGTACTACTCAAGCGCGCCTGACCTAGCAGAACCCGAAATGGTAGGGCCGAAATACGTACTCGCTATTTATAATTATTTCATATTTGGTATTTAAATAATAATAACAACAACGACATCTCTTATCCTAAACATAATTATTAAATTAATGTATAATTTCTTATTTTTATTTGTTTTATAATTAAATATTTTATTGCAATTAAAATTTATGGACTCTCCTCTAATAATTAGGCTCTCCCTAGTTATTATATTTACAACTTGGAAAATTAATAATGTAGATAAACCAATACTATTGAGTAGTTGAGTACGGATAATTAATGTATAACACGTGACATGTTAAAAACTACTTAGAGGTCAATTATATGAGTAATAATTATAGTTTAATAAAGCGTTGCTTTATGTGATCCTTATTAAACTTTGCTACGTAGCCAGCTGGTCAGGTGTGGGCAATGTATAACTTGTGGATGCCATACGGTTTGGCTGGCGTTGAAGTGGTCCCTCTGTTCCTTTTGCACAATATCGGTAATAATAAATAATATAAATGCATATATTACTCTCCATTTCGAAAAATAAAAAAATAATAATAATATCACTGCATGCTGATAAATGGGTCTTTTCATAAAAAATATTGGACATGAAAAATGAATTATTGGTTTATGATTATGCTAGAGAGATGCCTAATTGGTCTCTGCATATAGATGTGAGAACAAAGGAGTGCTAAGGTGACATGATTTACACCCACATCCTGTAACAATTGGTGGGATGGATATGTACGTGGGAGACATTGATTGGACCGTAGGAGATTTGGTGAGGCTTTTTTAAATTGAATTAAATGATGATACGGTAGAGAAAGTGACATATGCCTAACGAGCCACGAAGGGATTAGTTGAGATAAAGGGTTAATGTAATTGGACGCCGACATAATGAAATGCCTATATACACATCCAAGGAAATTTATGGGTTCTTCTTGGTGGATAAAACAAAATATATTTTGCTGCTTTTTCAATGCTTGTTTTGGGCAGGACCACCACTAACTATAACATCCCACTCGGATTCCAAACATGTTCTGATTTCAAGTTTCATCTTTTGATCGGACGGTCCATACAGTAATAAATTTCAGCTAATTAGTGAGCTTTGGAACAACTGGTATTAATACTTATTTTGGTAAGGACATCCACTAGCATCCCACTCGAATTTCAAACATGGTCTGATTACAAATTTCATCCTTTGATCGGACGGTCAATACACTAATAGATTCCGTTTAATTAGTCTATCAATGCTTGCTTTGGGAAGGGCATCCACTAGCATCCCACTCGGATTCCAAACATGGTCCGATTGCAAGTATAATCTTTTGATCGGACGGTCAATATACTAATAAGTTCCTTCTAACTAGTCAACCAGGAGAGAGTGAACTTTGAAACAACCGGTAAAATTATTCCTTTGTGACCATAAGATCATAGTTTTAGGTCACAAAAATTATTTATTTGTAAAAATGTAAATGAAAGACTGCGTGCATTATGACCTTCTCCAACCTCTTGCAAAGTAGAGAATCATATGCGTTGAATATGTTTACTTTTTTAGTCAGTTGGGGGTAGATTAGAGCATATGGTTCACGTAATGAAAAAAAATTATGTATTCAATGTGATTCATTAAATTTAGAAATAGTAATGAATTTAAATTTAAATCCAATTATAATTTTGTAAAAGAATTAAATTTTAATTTCGTCAAGTTTGATAGTTTAAACTTAAAATTTTTGTATTAAATTAAAGACTAATCAATTAAACTTTGTTCCAATTAACTTGTACACGAAATACATGACATAATTTTCAAGTAGGAATATTATTACCAGAAATTTGACCAACAGCTTGTTTGCGTAACAATGTGATACATGATTTGAACGTGCATCACGTATATTATCATTATTATGATTTTAATATAGTTTGGTCAACTCCATTTTATAGATAGATGTTGGCAAAGGCTAACACATGGTGTAGCCATGTCCGGTATGGGAATTTGAGGCCAGCATGCAAAAGAACCAAACTCCAAAAAGCACACGACACTGGCCAAGAAAATGGTAGATCAAGTAGTAGTTATCGAGACTGCAATGCTCGTAAGGGGAAAGAGATTGGAAGCAGAAACTAGGCACCGAGTCATTGACATTATTTTCAAAGTTTACGGAGTGGTTGGACTTTGGAGAAGAAAAGATGAGAATGTTTGAAATTTGGTTGCTTAGAAAACTTTACATTTGTACTGTGTTTTGAGAGTCTTAATTAATGAGTGTTATTGATAAGCTTGAGAGACTCAAATAATTGTATCTTATAACCATCCAACCGAATTGGATATGGGGCGGCAAATACGTCCAAGCCCCACCACCCGCCGACCCCATATCATATAAACAACACATCACAATTCACAACAAGGACGACACACGTTCAAGGACAACTTAAGCCTCACATGAGTGAGCTTTCACCCACTCTGTATAAGCTAAGGTCTTAAAAGAGTCAGGTCCCAACAGTCCCATTGTGCCTAATAGGCTTTCATTCATTACATTGCTCATTAGACTAATTCACGTTGGATTGAAGAGGTCTTGGTTGCTACTTGCTTCACTTCTAAGACGCACGAGAATAATTGAAATCACGAGTTAAAGGATTTTATGAGATTCTGCAACTGATGAAGGAACAAAATTAAAATCGACCAATTATTGTAGTTTGGAATCTAAAATCAATCACATCCAAGTGGAGCCAAATAAGATAATCAAATTCTTTCTTATGAAGGCTCAGTTTTACTTTTCTTCTTGTTCAAAACTGGTCCAAAAATGTGTTGTCTCCAACCGGTCCAACCCCAAGGGTCCAAGTGGTTCACCAACTGTTCGTAGGTATGGAATCTGACTGAATCGATCAAAGAAAATCTCCTCCAACGTTCGTCTTCTCGTCGAATTCACATGTTTAATTAACTGAAAAATTATGTTATAAAAAATTAAAAATACGCATGTATCCTAAATCGAACTAAAGCCACTGTTGATTTAACTTGGGTCGTACAAATAGTGTCCGTTTCGATAATTGTTATTATGGCTGCGCCGACAAACGAAAAACAATGACGTGCTTTGAGTGGTCCTTTCCCGGCTATAACAATAATGACACTGAAAATGATTGTACTATTCCGCTTATCCTTCATAGAAAATTGCCCAATAGGCAACAAAACCTGACCCGACAAGTCTGAAATCCCATTTCCGGATGATGTTTGGATTAGTAATTCTCGTGACATGTTTAGTGGGTTAACAATGGCATCAGATGAACAGAAATGACAACTTCCTCTTTGCTAGATATATAGCCGTAGCCTACCATGTTCTTTAATTGTTATGTCTAATTATTGAACTCACCTTTAGCTTTCTTCCCAGGCAAGCCAAGGTAAGGACTACGAGTAAGGATTGAGTGGTATACACGAAAGTCATGTACGAAATGATTCATTCCTAGCTACTTCCAACTTTACACTTGTGGCCTTAAATAGAATCAAACCAACGAAGGCCACGGGGGCTTTTTGGAGTTAGCTCTTCGTCTCTTGTCGCAATGAGACACTCTGTTCCAACTTCCAACCGTTCGCCGTTATTCTGCAATTTTTTGACCACCAAACAGTGCGTCCAATGAGAAACTATACCGTCCTCAACTCTCAAGTGCCGTGGAAAGGATAAGCTTCTTTGTAAACTAGCTAGGTGAATAATAAATAATACATACAAGCCACACACGGATGGCGACTTTCACCCTCGCAAGAGGGGTACTCCGAGATAGTGACGGTACATGATTTGGAGGGTTCGATCAAAACCTCGGCTAGTGTTCTCCCATAGCAGCGGAGCTATGGAATGTCTATACAGACTTAACTTATGCTTAGAATATGGGATTTCGCTAGATCGAATTAGAAGTGGACTTCACCGAGGTGATAGGTCTCCTCTCCTTTGCTGCCCATAGAGAACAGATGCTCAATCCTATCGTTTGGGACATTCATGAGCTTTTCACGAAAAATTAGACTTTTGCTTATTAACATATCTATTGAGAAGGCAATAGATGTACTAATTGGTTGACTAACTACGCCAGCCATTTCGATATTGACGTCACATATTTTATAAATCCATCTATAAAGTGTCGTATCATTTCGTTAGAGAATGTATAGATAGCGTTTTTACGCATTAATTTGTAATTTCCCTTTCTAAAAAAAAAATTTACTTACGAGCCACGAATAGTCTCCATTTGCCAAAGTGGATTGTGTATGTCGATGAAGAAGTGAACCTGTGGTTAGAAGAATTCGTATTTCGAGGTAGATTGCTCCTAACACCAACTTGCACTCTTGTTCTCAATAGTTACCTGGGGTCTATCGGTCATTGACTGATGATGCTAAATGGCTAATTTATGGGTCTAGATTTATGAATTTTTAACGGTCCGATCTCAAATTTGATCTAGGTTTAAATTGATTTGAAATTCAGCTATTTTAAATAAAATGATATTGTTCTTTTTAGAAAAATTATGTCTCAGGTAAGCTTATACTTAAGCAACTTAAGTCCAGGCCTAATTAAAAGAAAATATTATTTTTGCACTTTTAATTTCAAAAAATTATTTTAAAAAAATTACATGACCAATGAATTGCTATCCCTATCACTGATTTAATCAGATTTCGAAATTAACAATCCCTAATTAGGATTATTGTACGTTCAGT
>JANZXV010000008.1:1150451-1161055 GCA_027576455.1 Erythroxylum roigii | reverse complement strand
AGGCCCGACCACTGCTGGAGGATTGAATCACGGTCTGATCCTGAGCAGCCCCCTAACAAAGCGGTTCATTTCTTCCGTTGCCGAGAGTCGAACCCAAAACTTTGTTCCAACTTACCCTGTTAATTTGCCACTAAGGCAACCCGCGCGGGCATCATTTGTTTTTCTCCTAAAGTTGTTGGTTTGGGGTGGCAGAGTCAAAGAGTCCTGCGACAGGCTCGTACCATTTTGGCAACTCTACCTGTCAACTCAGCCTAGCCCATAGACGTCGAGCCTAAGCCTGAACCTCTAAGGCATGGACCAATAGGTCCAAAACGTGGCTTGCTGAATAGTCGGTAGAGTACTCTTGGAATATAGACCGTAGTTGGCTACTTTCTTTTTATAATAATACCGTATTTTTTGAATATTTATAATTTTAAATAAATTATTAATACAAAGAAAATGGAATAATCGCTGCAGTCCCAGCCGTCGTTGACAATTACGTCGGCCTTGAAAATCCGCAATTTGTATGGGAATGGTGAAAAATAAAATATCACACTTATTTGGTAGTGGTTGGAAAGTGAATGGAAGCTCACGCCATTGTCTGATTACGTTATGCTGAGATTTGTTTAGATATACGTTTATAAAATTCGAAATTAAATTGAATCTATTTAAGATATCTTTTCTACGGAAACAGTCAAACCACGACGTCTATATAAAAGAAAGATAAAAAGGCCAGAGCGTAAAAGTTCTAAAGATTACATTATACGTAAGAGATGCTTAACCGTGGAATGAGTTAACTTTGCCGACAATAAAGCATGATATAACTATCGACTTGACCATTCGGTAACATGATATATTTATATTTTAATGTCGATTGAAATTATGGTTGAGCTTTGAAAACATGATTTACTTTTCATCGTGGTCACATCTACTCTGAAATTTCGTAATAAAGTGGGGTTCAGATATGTCTGATAGAACGTAACCTTATGTTTATATAATAGAGAAGTTGAGTAGATCCACATGTAGATGTGACAACAAAAGAGCGATGCAGGTTAAAGAATAAAAAAGTAAAACTAACACGCTAAATAATTATATAAATAAAATTATAAATAAATATAAATATAACTCTGACTTTTAAAAATAAAATATATTTAAAACTAAAATATAACGAAATATATTATTTCTGTAGAAAAGCACCAATACCCAGATGATAAGAGAGCAATAAAGCATCAAAGAACTCGACTTTGACTCAACATGTATAAATACAAAACGTCTGAAACCGTAAAATCATTAAGCATAAAATTTAAATCTTGATACAACCCAACGATATCAAATACAAAGAGATCAATATAATCAAACCCATATAGCATTAAACACTAAATCAAGCAGAGAAGCTAATAATAAAAGCAAAAGAGAAAATCATAAAGAACAAAAATTTAAAAAAACCTAACAAAACTTAGAAAGCACCAAAACAGAAGAGACTGATTAATCAAGAATCATTCCCGAAAAGAAGAGGCTGTAGAGAAGGAAAAATGAGTGCTGAGTACTAAGAAAAAGGGAGAGCAACATTTACATACCTCTTATTCAATTATAAAAAAGAATCGCCTGTTTACATACCTCGTTGAATAGAAGGGCATAACCTTCGTGAGAGAAAGGGGCGAGAAGATTGGCAGAGATTTAGTGCTTTATCATACCGCCCCAAAATTTTCTCCTAACACTTAAGCCGCTCACCAAATCCTCAATTTCTGGCTTTTGTAATTTTTACAAATAGAATTTTTTTCGTGATTCGAACATTTATCCTTATGGTTTTAATTTATACGTTAACAAGATAATTTAAGAAGAAGGAACGAGTTATTTACTATACCGTCAGATATTATTGACAGCGTTACATAAATTTTGATAAAAATTAAAAATAATAATTTTCTTACTTATCATTTAATCAAATATAAATTGTGGGTGTATGGTAATTGAATTAAAATATGACGTGGCATTATATTGGTGAAGAATTTATTATGATGTTAGGCTGAAGTGAACAGATTTTCTCCACGTTTCGCAATTCAAGTCCAAGAAGTAGTGCTTTAAAGTTGTAAACCCCACATGGGTTGTCTTCAATCATCGGTTGCTTATTGCCTGGTTTCTCCACCTTCAATTCGTGGTGGAAGGTGGAGCCTCACTGGCTGGACCTGAATTTGGCCAAGACAATGCTTCATTTTAATTGTACAGCAACCCGTTCATGTTCACTTATAATGATAAAAAGTACATCTAAACTATGCAATATAATATAAATGGCTGTAAGACATGGGCCTCATTTGTTGAAAATCCAACACCTAACGTTCTTGTTCCTCAGAAATAGCAGAGCGGTGGAAGGAAGATTTTATGAAGAAGAACAGGAATTTATTTAGTGATTGATGATGCTCATACAAGAAGACTACTTGAACTAGTTGAAAACTTGGAGCAGTGACGATTGAACCCAGGAGAAACCTGGCTACATTAGCTCAAGTTTGGTCTATTCAAATGGTGCTCCTTTGACTAAGAATTAATAAAGCTCGTCTTCTTTTCTGTACATTATTGCAGGTTTGAAAACATATATGTTCAAGTAGCAGTCAAGCTCAACATGGAAATGTGGTTTTAAAATGATTTTGATCGCTCGTCGGAGCACGCCCACACCGTCAAAAGATCGCCCATTTCGGCGGCGCATTAGAGTCACGCAGTATTGTGTGGAAATCTATGTACGATGCAATACCAGTTAGATGTAAGTCGATCAACAAGAGAGGCAATAAGGTCAAACTATGTAAGCTAAATTAAGGCAAAAGTCAAGGGTTGGGGTGGGTTCTTTTTTCCCGCGTTAACTATTTATGAAAGACTTCCTCATTATTTTTTCTTTCCTTCAGGGTTCGTTTGGATATATTTAATCCATAATAAGAGATTTATTATTATTATTATTATCAAAATTTGAAATTTATTAATCATTCCGTTTATTTTGATATTTAAATAACAAAATAATGCATTTTAATATTTTAGTTGATTACACTCACATATATTTAAGAAGGTAGATATATTTAACCCAGAAAAATAGATGAATTGAACAATTATAAGAGATATATACAACAACAACATCCGATATGAATATTATTGATATGTGAGATCTGGAGAGATCGAGACTGTTTTCAAATGACCCAATAAGAAGCTAGAAAGAGAAAAAGATATAAAGGAACAGTAATAATAATAACAACAATAATAAAAATAATAGTCGTAAATTAATAAGTTCTTACAAATTGAAATAAATAAATAATTTTATTTAATAATTTAAATTATTCTATAGATAAGAATAATATTTTTAAATCATATCATAGTTTAGATTATTTAATTTTATTTAATCTTTAAATCTTAAACCCTTCTTTAGGTTCGATTTTTAAAATATTGATAGCAACAAAATTCTCCTTCCGACTTTGTAATGCTAAGGTCCCATAAATAAATGTCAAAAAAAAAAAAGTCCCATAAATAAGAAAAAGGCTTGTTCATGTGTGAAATGTAATGCTCTATCACATGCAAAACATGCTTTGAACACAGTATAACTGAGAAAGTGGGGTGTTTTGATAGGAACACTTCCCAGTTCCTAGAACTTAAATATAGAAATATGTATTAAAACAGAACAACCAAAAGACCAGAAACAGGCATCCTTAACCATGGTTAAAATCCAAGACAAAAAAAGTATGTTACGAGTTCATGTGTGGTAGGTGACTTTGACTAGTCTGGTTTGGTAGGCGTTACCTTGCCTCCCCAGTTCCTCCAACCTTCTCGACCCCTCACCTCTTTATTAACCGTCCCTCATATACATATTCCTTCCTACTCTCTCAGGACGCACCACCCTACCTACACCACACCAACCACCAAACAAAAAAGCACCCAATTCCTAAGAGCTCTCCCGAGAGACTACCCTTTGTTGGTTTCTCTGGAAAGATCTCTGCTTTTGGTTGTTTTGTTTGTGGGGTTTTTGTTGTTTGGTGGTACAAAGATGCAATCTTCTGACACTCCAATGAAAGTCTCGCCGCTTGATTTCATGTCGGCGATTATCAAGGGCAAGGTTGACCCGGCCAACGTGTCAGCTGAGTCCGGTGCTGGTGAAGTTTCCACCTTGATCTTCGAGAACAGAGAGTTTGTGATGATATTGACGACCTCGATCGCAGTTTTGATCGGATGTGTTGTGGTACTGATTTGGAGAAGGTCCAATGGACAGAAAGCTAAGGTTGTCGAGGTTCCAAAGCGGGTGGCTGCTAAAGAGCTGGACACCGAGCTTGACGATGGCAAGAAGAAAGTTACCATCTTCTTTGGTACTCAGACTGGTACTGCAGAAGGATTTGCCAAGGTTGGTTTGGTTGCTCATGTGATTGAATGTTGCTCGCAATTCATGTCATTTCTTGCTTAACATGGTTGAATTGGGTGGTTGACTGTTTCTTTTTCTCTTGGTTTTGCTTGAATTCACAGGCTTTAGTTGAGGAGGCAAAAGCACGATATGATAAGGCTGTTTTTAAAGTTGTCGATTTGGTATGTAGGACCTTTTTATTTCAGAATTCTTCTTGTTTTCCATTTAAAGATTCCATCTGTTCCTTCACATTTTTCTAGGTTCATTTTTATCGCTATACTTTTTACCAATTCAAGTGTTGATTTGGAGATTGTTTTCTCTGTATCAGGATGATTATGCCGGCGATGATGATGAATACGAGGAGAAATTTAAGAAAGAATCATTGGCTTTCTTTTTCTTAGCCACGTGGGTATATTGATGTGCTTCTTTTATTCTTGCCTTTTCTTACATCTTTCGCTGATTTATTTTTGGTGGTGGGCGGTGTAGGTATGGAGATGGTGAGCCAACAGATAACGCGGCGAGGTTCTATAAATGGTTTACAGAGGTAAATTTTGAATGTGCACCTAAATGTTAATTTCGATTGTTTATGGTTTTGGGTTTTGCAAACTTATCCCTTATACCAATCTGGATATAGGGAGAAGAGAAAGGGGAATGGCTTCAGAACCTTAAGTATGGAGTGTTTGGACTTGGGAACAGGCAGTATGAGCATTTTAATAAGGTAGGTGATGAACTATTATGAGATAATTATTTCTCTTTTACTTTAGGAATTATTACGAAGGCCGTTTTGTTTCTTTTCAGTTTATTAGTTAGATACTAACTAATTTGTGTGTTTTTGAATTCAAATTCAGATTGCTAAAGTGGTGGATGATATGCTCGCTAAGCAGGGTATTCTTTTTGCTTCTCCTCTCACTCCTTTTCAGAAAATCTTGCATCTTAATTTGCTTGTTTTGAGTTTGTCTACACTTCAAGGCATTACTTTTCTTAAAGCAGAAAGTTAGGCTTTTCAATTTCGGGTGTCCTAGAAATGAGTAACATGATTCAGCATGCCATACAGCTACTGGTGATTATTGACACTGGACACGCATGGTAGATGACTTACTTTTATTGATTGGTGATGCCAATCAGGCAATTTACAATACATGCAAGAGAACGCAGATTACCTCCAATATAATCATTTGATATTTGAATATGGTACAGGCTTCAATTTGTAAATGCATCCAATGATGGCTTTGCATTGTTTTCCGAGAGAAAGAAAAAAAGGTTCTTGTGATCCTCCACACATGGCATTCCTTTAGTGGATGCAACCTTTTCTTTAAAATTTTTGCTTTGTTATGTTTTAGTAAGTGATGCATAAAGCAAAACAATAAGTTTAGGATCACAAGTATACCACCCAATTGAGACCACTCATACAAAGAATGAACCCTTGTAACATGGCCTACATATTTGAGTACCTGAAGCTCGTACCTGTATTGATGAACGCATGTATCTCGTCATAATTCAGTTTGATCCGGTTTCCGTTATCAGACTTTTCTCTTTGCATCTGTAGGTGGGAAGCGCCTTGTCCCAGTTGGCCTTGGTGATGATGACCAATGTATTGAAGATGATTTTAGTGCATGGTATGTTAGCTCGGTCTCTACTCTAAATTAACAGATCAGGCTATCTTATACAGAGATCTCAATTTCTTTTTCGTGTCCTTTGCTACTTGTTATTGCAGGAGAGAGTCGGTGTGGCCTGAGCTGGATCAGTTACTTCTTGATGGGGGTGATGCAACAACCGTTTCTACACCCTACACTGCTGCAGTGTTGGAATATCGTGTTGTATTCTATGATCCTGAGGATGCACCTGTAGAAGACAAAACCTGGAGTAGTGCAAATGGACATACTGTCCATGATGCTCACAATCCATGCAGGTATACTATAACTGCCAAATAATTCCCTGTTGCTGTTTAGTTATTACTTTTGTTCCTCCTCCTCCATTGCGTATGTGATATTTGTTCTCCGTGCAATATAAAACGTCTATTTCTTACTATTAAGGTCAAATGTTGCTGTAAGAAAGGAGCTTCATACTCCTGCATCTGATCGCTCTTGCACCCACTTGGAGTTCGACATAGCTGGCACTGGTCTTTCGTAAGTTTTTTTCAATTAGTAGGTTCACATGTTGTTATATCCAAAAGTTTCAGGAAAGAAATGTAGTGATGATATATGATCATTTTTCTTGGACTTATCTCTCAGATATGATACTGGGGACCATGTTGGTGTTTTCTGTGAGAATCTTGATGAAACAATTGAGGAGGCAGTGCAGTTGTTAGGATTGTCTCCAGATACATATTTCTCTATTCATGCTGACAAAGAGGATGGCACACCCCTATCTGGAAGCTCTTTGCCACCTGCTTTTCCGCCATGCACTTTACGAGCTGCTTTGGCGAGATATGCTGATCTTTTGAGTTCTCCTAAGAAGGTTAATTGTTTTTCACTGTATGCATCATGCATACACTCCCTTCCTTCAATGATTTTTTGTCTGATGTGTCCTCTTCCTATGCCTTTGTTTCAGTCTGTTCTTATGGCTTTAGCAGCTCATGCTACTGATCCATCAGAAGCTGATCGATTAAGGCATCTTGCATCCCCTGCTGGAAAGGTTGTCGTTTATTTGAATACTTGTCTAAATCTTTTGCTAATATTTATAACATTTCAATACCTAACTTTGGGTGTTCACAAATTCAGGATGAATATTCACAATGGGTTGTTGCTAGTCAGAGAAGCCTCCTTGAGGTTATGGCTGAATTTCCATCAGCAAGACCTCCACTTGGTGTATTCTTTGCTGCTGTTGCCCCACGCCTGCAACCTAGATACTACTCTATCTCATCATCTCCAAGGTAATCATCTTAGTAAAAGTTACAGTTTTCTGCTACACGGTCTGGCGGCCAAGTGATTTTTTTTCCAGCTCAAATCTGTGTTCTTACTATTTATCTTTCCATTATGTCAGGATGGCACCGTCTAGAATTCATGTTACATGTGCCTTGGTTCTTGACAAAATGCCTACTGGACGGGTTCACAAAGGAGTATGCTCAACTTGGATGAAGGTAGTTATTTGAATTTGTTATTTGTTTCATAGTTCTTCGTTTAGGATATCGAGAACTGTAGGGAAACATGTATCTTTGGTCCAGAAAACCTATAAAGCAATGGCTTCGATTAAATTTTTGATAGCAGCTTGCTTTACAGGGAAACAAAAAAGCTATCATCGGTACAGTCTGCATCTTCATTCGTTTTTCGCAGCAATTAACTATCTGCTTTCTGTTTCTCCCCACTTATTTTACCCGCAGAACTCTGAGTCTCTAGAGGAGAGCCTAAAATGCAGTTGGGCGCCCATTTTTGTTCGGCAGTCAAACTTCAAACTTCCTACGGATGCTAAAGTCCCAATTATTATGATTGGCCCTGGAACTGGGTTGGCTCCTTTCAGGGGTTTCTTACAGGTTTCTATTAACACACTTCTAGTTTTTTTCTTCTTATTCCAATTTCTACCCCATTGAAGTACACAATCTAATTAAATTCCTTTTCCTTTTATAGGAAAGATTAGCCCTAAAAGAAGATGGAGTGGAACTTGGATCCTCTGTCCTGTTCTTTGGTTGCAGGAATCGTAAAATGGTAAGCCCTGAATGGTATCAAGAATGTTCCTAGGTTGGTGGATTCATAATTTGAGCAATCAAATTTTTACATATTCAACTTTTCTCAGGATTTCATATATGAAGATGAGCTCAACAACTTTGTAGAAAGTGGTGCACTTTCTGAGCTGCTTGTTGCCTTCTCACGCGAGGGACCTACCAAGGAATATGTGCAACACAAAATGATGGAGAAGGTGCTCTATCTTTCACCTACCTCCTGAACAGCGAATACAATATTTCGGTTTAAATATATCAAGTAAATTGAAGCACTAAGTACATATCTTCCTCTTGTCTAGGCCTCGGATATCTGGAACATGATTTCTCAGGGAGGATACTTGTACGTTTGCGGTGATGCAAAGGGAATGGCGAAAGATGTCCATAGGACTCTGCATACTATTTTACAGGAGCAGGTATTGACTGCTTAGTTTAAATTAAACGCAATGAAATGTTAATGTGGCTATTGCTCGAATGAACCAACACCAAAGCATTGGTTTGGTACTCTTTCTTGGTGTCATTAACTTGAGGCATTTCTTGTCCTGATTCAGGGATGCATGGACAGCTCCAAGGCTGAGAGCATGGTAAAGAGCTTGCAAATGAATGGCAAATACTTACGTGATGTCTGGTAACAGATCCACCAACTCAGGTGTTCGCAACAAAGGTGGTCGGAAAAATCTGATGATAAGGCGGATTCTGAGACTAAGCCTTCCCTCCCAATGCTCTTTACATGGAAGCCATTGCCCGTATGATGGTTGAACTTGCTGTCCTTACACACATTTTTTCTACCCTTTGCATTTTAATTCTTTCTTTACATATTTTGATCGTTGTAAGTTATATGTGTAATACGAATAGGCTTAGTTTACGAGACGCTTAATTTGTATGAACCAGCAAAATTGGTTCGAGACGACGGACACTCCTATATATAAACTGTTGGATATATAAACCGTTGGACGTTTAAATTGTAAGCTAAAAGTTAAAAACGGCTAAAAACATTATTGAAATAACCTTAAAATTGTGGGGTTCTTAAAGATTGAGGAAGGAATCATCTGTCCCGACATCAAGTAGTAACACGTGATTGTTGTTCTTTATGCTTTTGTCTAGTTTGTATATATTACAAAATTATATAACGGAAGCATCGAACTAAGTCATGGTGGAGAAAGAAAATAAAGAAATAAAAACGAGCTTTTCCAAATTTATTGGTGAAGCTGAAACCTGCCAGGATCGTGACTTTAGACTTCATCCTCCGACTTATGGCTGTTGTGCATTGTTCAGTCAGCGTCAGGTCCAAACTCGACAAGCGTGTTACATATGTCTACACATCAATGAAAACCACACCGTACCAACTACCTGTAATATATTGGTGGTGGGGACATGTCAAGATGCCAGATATCGACCGAGCAAAACAAGATGAATGACCTCACACATTCATCAAATAACTTATTTAATAAATAATTTTAAAATAATTATTATAATTCCAGTAAATAGAGGGAATATAATTAGAGAAGGGACCACACACTAAAAACTCTGGGCTGTAGGATTTGGTTGCTAAAAAAAGAGGGATAATACCATCCACTTCTTTTCGTGACCCACTCACCGTCTCTACACGTTCATCCACCTCCTGGGTTGGTAGCTCATAAGCTAATATGCTGTGGACTTGTGTTAAGTTAATCGATTTATGAAGTATCTACAAACAACAATAACAAATCTAGTACTATAAGCTCTGCATCAATAAAACATAGGCAAATTGAAACCAAAACAATGAAAGTTAAAGGGCTAAGGAAATTCTTGAGCAAGGAAATATAAAAGAGCAATTCTGAGCTTAGACAACATTCATGCTCAGGTTAAAGTACACGGCATGTTTAGCTTTAAGAATAGACAACTTAAAGGTTCTGTTGATACAATCACTACACATTTGATAAAAACCACTAGCTAGTCCCTGTCTGCATCTTCTATGTCTTCATCTTCTGGGACACCTCGAAGATACAAAACGTTGTTGCACCTGAGGATTGTATGCAAAATAACATTCTGTAACTCTACAAGAGATTATAGAGAGTGAATTCTACTGACTTCACGTAATCTTTAAGCACTCTTATTTATGTTACTGAACATGCGACTTTGAGTTATGTAGCAGGCCATAAGATGTAATGGTTCAACCTATCTTCTGCAGGATCTCGTCAGATGCTAAAGCAAAATTTTGAAATAAGATTATAAAGCATTAAATCAACCGTGCGTTTTCATCCATTCAATCATACTTAGCAATCAAAACCAATCCCAAATGAACTCTCTAGAAGATGCATGTATTAATAGAGACACTATTCTCAACATTTCTGCTTGAACTATTATGTCCCAAGCTGTTTCTCACAGATCTGTGAAAATTTTGGTACATCATTAATCAGTCAAATGGCAAAAATTGTGCACCTATCAAAAATTTTAAGAGTATTCAAGCATGTTGAATAGACCAATCAGCCTATTCAAAAGTTTTTTTGGGACCTCAATACTATGGTTCAAGAGAACAGGGCTAGCATGCAATTAGAAGATGCATGTATTAATAGAGACACTATTCTCAACATTTCTGCTTGAACTATTATGTCCCAAGCTGTTTCTCAC
>JANZXV010000008.1:1111826-1123389 GCA_027576455.1 Erythroxylum roigii | reverse complement strand
ACACAAATACAAATCTATTAATTTTGTTTTTTTAATCATGTTTATTTAATTTTTTATAAAATTAATAGTTGTGTAATTAAAAGTAAAATTAAAATTATTTTGTATTAAACTAATAGTAATATAATAAAAATAAAAAAATAAAAGATAATAAAAGACTCACATGTTACACCTGCCGAAAAATTTATAAAACTGGGGTGATACAAGTGAATGGTCGTGCATGTAAGTCATAATCGTGAGTAATGCACGATCGTACAAGCTCTATTTAGTTAATAAAGCGTTTTTATTTGGAGATTATGCAAATTACGGTCATGCAAGTGCAATTTGCAGCATCTCTGAACAACGACATTTTGTTAACTGCACAGAGTTAGACAAATTAATTCCGTTTTGTTAGGCAAATTAACTACGTTTTATTAACTAAACGGAGTTAGAAAAATTAAGCTGGACTCGGAAAATTCAGTAAAAGTATTATTTTTCTTGCATTCCTAGTTTAACTTTAAATCAGTAATAATGATAAGCGTGTCGGTCAAACCCTGAACCCTAGCTCGTCCCCCCATAAAAAGTAAAATTTTCCTGAGGGAATTTCATGAATTGCTGCACCGCATTCACAGTACAGACTACAGACAGAGTAACATTCTTTTTAGAAAAATTCTATAATAAAGAAAGATTAGGTTCAGAAGCTTATCATCTGCAAAGTGAAGAAGAAGAAAGAGACCTACCTCTCAAGAGCGTGTATCGCACATTTCCATTTCTTTTTTTCTTAATTATTTAACAATAAAGCAAAACAATATTTTCAAGATGAAACCAGAAACTCTTCTTCCCGCCAACAAATGCACCACTGGTTGCCCAATCCTCGACCAGTGTCTTGCCGGAGGAATCCCCTGCAACTCCGTCACCGAAATCGTCGCAGAGAGTGGATCAGGCAAGACCCAATTCTGCCTCCAACTATCTCTCTGCGCCCAGCTCCCCACCTCTCTTGGTGGCTTATCCTCCTCTTGTTTGTACCTCAACACCGAGTTTCCTTTCCCTTTCCGCCGTCTCCGTCAACTCTCCGTCTCCTTTCGCTCTCTTTACAGTCAAGTCTTCGTCGATTCTTCTGATCCCTGTGACAATGTATTTGTACATACCCTACCTTCTGTAGGCGAACTGCTTGATATATTGCCCAAGTTGGAATCTTTTCTTGTCAAGTCAAAATCCCAATTGCCTGTTGGGCTGATTGTGATTGATTCGATTGCAGCGCTGTTTAGATCAGAGTTTGAGAACACGCCGAGTGATCTCAAGAAGCGGTCTTCCCTGTTCTTTAAGATATCTGGGATGTTGAAGATGTTAGCGCGGAAATTCAATTTGGCAGTGGCAGTGACTAATCAAGTTGTGGATTTTGTGGGGTCTGATAACGGGGTAAATGGGGTTAGGGTTGGGAATTTGGGGTGTCTGTATTCATCCGGGAGGAGGGTTTGTCCTGCGTTAGGATTGGCATGGGCGAATTGCGTGAATTCAAGGCTGTTCTTGTCGAGGGACGATAATGGTGTGATCGAAGGTGATGTGGGTGAAGGTGGTTTTGTCTGCATAGAAACAAAGAGGCGTCTTCATGTTGTGTTTGCTCCTCATTTGCCACCTTCTTCATGTGAGTTTGTAATTAGAAGTGATGGGGTTTCTGGAGTTGATAGATAATGTTCTGTTTCAATTGAAGATCACTATTTTGGTTTAGTCTGCAGTTACTTATTTTTGAAGTTCTCATTCTCAAATGAAAGATAGTCCTACCATTCATTTCTTTCTCATTGTTTTCTACGTTTAAGTTTTGCCTTCCATCGACTGCTTTTTTTGATAGATCGTTCATAACCAGTGTTTTACACGGTGGTTGTCCATGATTAGAACTGGCATTTACATCTGTTCGTAGCAAAGATTGTCCAGCGTGGACAATAGATTCATCCTAGAGTCCATTTCCATCGAAGAAAGCACACTATTCACATACTTCACCTTGTGAGTGGCAAAATCAATTGAGACTAATCACAGGAAGCTACTGGTCAGAGCAGAACAAATGACTAGAAAGGAGAAACGAATAGTGTTACAATTTGCATGTCATTCATTTTTCGGGTGCCGATACTAATTGCCATAGCAAGTGGATGAATACATGTACATTTTCTGTAGCTAAGTCTTGAAACTTATAACTCTTTATTGGTAGGCTAACCCTCCAAATTCCTTATGTAATTCCTCTCTCAACCCTTTTCCTGGAGACAGTTTAGCTTTGAAAATTTCAGACCGCACTGACAATCACCGTCCTCTTTGCATATTTTCCCCATCTTCAAGATGAATACAGAAGGAAAGGCACTGCAAGAAGGAGAATACGATTATATGATTTAGTGAATAGTGCAATACTTTTGGAACCTATTGATCATGCACTGACTATGTTCAAAAGGTAGGCCAAGGCCTTCCAAACAGGTAGCAAGATTAACACTATATTACATTTTGAGTTCTGCGTGTGACGTGCAATCCAAATCTCTAAATGTTCTTATCACCATATATCGTACAGAACATGCAACTACAACCTATTGTCTTTTCCAAAAATTCCATCATGTTTCGGACACAACTCCACAATATTCTAATTATTTGTAAGTGCTAATTTGAGATGAGAAGCACATATATAGCAAGATTATATTTTGACAACTTACCTGTTAAAAATATACTTATCAACAAAGCAAGAGCAAACTGGATGGAGCAACTGAGTCGGGGATGTGATGATCCTTGCCACCGCCTTTGAAGAACACCATCCTGCCCCCAAATACATTCCGAATATTAAAAAGAAACATCAGATTCATAGGCATTTACCATTGCAGCCATCAAAAGATGACAGAACTTGAATAGTAGAAGAAAGACCATGCGAAGTACCCTGATCTTAGAAGTATACGTGTAAATCAATAAATGTATGTGTGCGCGCGCGCGCGCATGTGTTAAACCCAATAAACTCTAATTCAAAAGCAGTCATATCTAAAATGAGGTCAAACTGTTTGTAAAAGAGGGTTTGTGCATCAGAAGGAGAACTAATTTAAGTCTTACGTACACAAAGTCGGGTAGATTAAAGGTTACAAATGTTAAACAAGTTATCCTCGCAAAGACGATTAATATTTATCATCTCTGAAAGCGCCCTCCTTTTCGTTCAAACTATAAACAACTTTTATAATGCATTCCCCAGAAAATTAATCTTGCCTGGCTAAATGCAAATTTGCCCCCCTTTGTTTGAGGATGTTCTGCACATCTTTGCTTCCAGAATAGAGGCTTGGACCCTTTTTCTTTTGGTGTGGCCTCAGTTACTGGCAACAAATTGTTCTCCTGTTCATTTGCATCAGCAACTACAACCTTTAAAGCACCAAAGTTCTGTGAACTCCAAGCTCTCCTGGTGCCTATTGCCTTATCAGTATGACCGCTCATATCATCTCTCATTGTTGGACTATCCTTCGGTTCGATATCAATAATAACTTCACCACTTCTATTACAACTTCCAAAATCAATTATGTCATCTTCAACAGATGTATCTCTATTACATAAAGCACTATGAGTACAGTCAATGTCCTTTCTCCTAAGAATGGTTTCTGGCAGAGAATGTTTCTTGGAGGATCTGTAAAGGGCAGAACTATCTGCAACAGAGTCTGAAGTTTGGGAAGTGCCAGAGAGAAACATGGCTAAATCATCACATTCCTCTTTATCAAGATTTACCCATCTAAGAGGTTGCTTTCCTTCCTCACTCAAAGTTTCCCTTAATGATGTTTCAACACACAATATTTGATTCTCAATGGCAGCAATAAATTGTTTATGTCTAGATGCTGTAATATCGTCAGAACGATGTCCGTGACTCAACCTTACAGCCTTCTCGAACTCCTCCAACTGTTACATTATCCAAAGTTCAGTTATTAGTTGCCTGGAAAACCTGAAAATTTGTGCCAAATTTTATTATGCTAGTAAAAAAACATGAAAGGAAAAGAAAGATTTCGTGATCCTATTAATTGCCACCAATGAAAAGTTACTCATGGAAGAGGAAGTTCACTATCTTCACTTCACAAGGTTTCTCAAAGGAAAAGAAAAATGTAGTCTTAATAACAAACCTCAAAAAGACAACAGGATGAAGGTACTAAATGTTGGGGATATGGGACATACCTGCCATTTTGCGGTACCTAATGCAATTTGCAGGTCTCTAGAGAGTTCATATAAATCAGCTTTTGATCCCTCTCTCTTCTCTTTTATCCACATCCTGTATGTGGACTCCATTCTGTTCAATCAAAAACAATGAGAGTTTCTTCCAATATCAACTAACCAGAAGTAACTTTAAAATAGTAAAAGAATTTTAAGCCTCCATCGAACAGGAGAAGACATCAAATATATGTTTCGAAAATTTGTGAGAAAGTATTCCAAACGCTAGATTAGGATGATTTAAAAGCATCTACTTCACGGAAACAGTTTTGATTCTATAACTTCAAACACTGGAAGCAGCCAGCCTCTCAAGAACAAACAATGAAAGGGTTAGAACTGCAGATTTGTATAGTAAAAAATTGAACATAAAGACCTTATCAATCAAAACTGCCGGAACCAACAACATAACAAACCCACATGATAAAACTGTTAAACCAAAAATACCAAACAGCGTCCTAAAGTCCCAATAGGCAAACATATTAGAAAAGCTGCCAGATCACTTCACATAATATGCAAAAATCCATACTTTGATGACAAGACGACCAAGTTTCAGAAATCGGGGAACCAAACAAACACACATGCAACTTCTTCAACCGCACTATAATAGGGGCGGGGGGTTAGGGGGTTTTGTGAAACAGTAACACAAGGAAGACACGAAACATACATATCAGCAGACTCTTGGACCTCTTCAGCTGCAGAAAAGAAGGCATCTTTTTGCCACAAGTCGAAACTGTTCGCTACCATCATCTTCGCTAATTAACAAGAACCAGGCTTTAAGATAGACAAATTCTAACCAAACCAAACCAAACGCAAACCCAAAAACTATAAGTTGACGCTCTTCTCTTCTTCTTCTACAACAAAGGGTGCGCTTTCATCTGCTCTTCTTCTCTCCTTCTCTTCTGTACCTGAGAAGGAGAAGAAGAAGAAGCAAAGAATGGAGGAAAGAGAAAGCAAACCGAGACGGTATACAACCAGACGAAAGTGATGTTTTAAGCGATTCTCTTTCTTTATTTTATTTTTAATTCACTTCCTTTGTCGGGTGGTCCGTAATTTTTTTATTGTATTATTTTATCTTCCCTAATTTTTGTTTTCTCTTTTTCCCCTTTTCCTGTGAAAAATAAGATAAGAGTGGTTCCATCTTCTGTGTACACTTCTAACTCTACTTAAGGTCGACACCAATAAAAGCTTGCCACGCGGTCACTTTCGCTGACGTGGGGCCGCATTCATTGGTGGGGATATGCAAGAGAACGTGATCTTATCTGTTGTCGGTAGACCTGAAAATTGAGGTCAGAATAGCGGCGGCGATGGTTGCGCAGCAGCTCAGCCAATGCATTCTTTGGTCATGGGCCAGCTGCCAGCACCAAAGACTGTGGATTATTAAGATAATGATGATTATGACAGAATGAGGCTGTTAATTATTGGCAATTCCAGTTATAAATATTATCTATAAAAATAAATAAATAAAACTAGGATAGCTATGAAAACGGGAATAGCAAGGAACCTACCTACCAACGTCCTAGTCATAACCTCACTTAACCACCGAGCTTTTAACCAACGCCTTCCATTATCTATCTTATTGTACGGTAGCTGTTGTTGTCTTTATTAGTCATGGTTGGTTTGATCCCTCACAAGATCCCAATTCAGTGTGAAATATTACAGATTTCGAGTTGTAAAGTTTAAATTATTTAAAATAATAGTATTTTAAATTCAATTTAACAACTAATCAGTTTAAATATAACCTAAACTTCACAATACAATGACCCTTTAGTATCTAATCCCTCGTAATTACGGGCAGTCGGCAAGTTGGACCTCCTACGACTGCTAGAGATGTTTCAAATATGTTTTATCATTTTCTATGTCCCATCAGCCACATGCAAATGGTCTGTATGATTTCATTCTCATATGCAGCCATTCCTGAAAATGAACTAGTTGCTTCCTTTTATATCATAAATGTATTAGAAACTACCTCAAAGTTGGTGAGAAGGCATAGTAGACACACTCAAAAGCAACAATGTTCGTGCTGTTTTTATGGCCACTAATTGTGCCTTTCCTAGTCCATCACTGCCACGATACCAAGATTAGACCTCCTCCAAAATGCCACTAATAAAAAAGGAATATGAATGATGCGAAGAAAAGCACCAAGAACAGAATTTCTCTTATTAAATTAAGATTCCTGCTTCGTGCCCGTTTACATCCTATAAAAAAAGTTTGGAACTTTCTCGATATTGGGAGTTGCCCACATAGGCATATAACTGATATGAAAGTTTAACCATCCAACTAACGCTTAACCTCTGTTGCCTATGAGGGGAAGTCAGGAGGCGAAGCGGACAAAAATACTTCATAAATAGCTGACGGTTCTGCTCACTCTTCAGCTATGCATTTGGACAATTCATTTTGCACCAACTTAATCCCTGTATCACATGCTGTTAAAACTGAAGACACAATCTTTCTTTGCAGATTCTTATACTGCACGGCCAGGAACACATCCCACCTGGCATTTTCTCTGCAACGAGAACATTGAAGCCCTCTGCAATCAGTAAAAATTTCCCACTAAATGTTTATTAATGAATTCTTGATGGAAAATGGTTTACCTTGCAACAAGATCGGCGTCACCAAGGTTTTCCATCATGTTGCTGAAGGTTGCGTGAAGGTCTTGCAGAACTTCCATTTCAATTTCCAAGTTTGGTTGTGTCTAAAAGTTAAGAAGAAAATAGAAAAATCCTCTCACATTTGAAGTGTTTAACTTAGAAAAAGAAAAGAAAAGATAGCAGCATTCACAGAGGCAGTAAAACTAATCAACCCTGTAAAAGAAAAGGAGTGCCAACTGGAACGTGAATTGTTGAAGGAAAATTACATCTTTCTTATTGTGTGTAGGACTGCGAGCTTTCCGAAGATAATCTAGTAAGGGAGGAGGCAACCCATAATGGAATATATTATGATTGTTTGAGAGCCATGTACCCCGCACCATGTGAGCAGTCCAGCCAGACTGAGGAAAATCTTCAATACGTCCAGCCTCACCAGCATCAATATCTGCACCAAAACATGGTCTCATGGAATTCTAGTAACCAGCAAAGACTATCTTGTGTTTCGAGATATTACACGAGCTACAGCTATCACTCATGAATGATAGCACAAGACTTAAACTTGCCAAAAAGAACTACCAACAAGATTCAAGGAAGCAAAATGTTCCAGTCTGCCTCAACTTTTCTAACAAGTTTTAAGTCTTGTTATTGCTGAACAATCCTTCACACAGCTGACAAAACCTCATCCCAAACCTTTGAGTTCCATTTTTACACAATTCGATTGAGTTCAATATAACACCAGGTTAACACACCATTGAGTGGATAAAGCTACAAGATTTTCTAAGATACCAAAAGTATTTACATATATGTCGCCCAATGTAATATAAACCAGCTTGTGATATACATGTGCACATTATTTGACGTCTTTTAATTTGAGAACAACTCGTCAAGATTTTCTTTCATGAGATATTTCATAAAACATGAATAAATATACACGAAGCATACCCAAAGGGATTACATCATACGGGTTGTCTCCTTCTGGTAAGAAACCATAGAATGTGATTAGATGTGAACTAGAGAAGTTTCCATAGCTAAGACATAATTGCTCTCCAACACAGCAAGGCCTTGACAGTGGGAATTTCAAGGTACTTGTTCGAGGATCTACCTTGCCATAATGGACAACATGTGGATGGAGCTGTGAATAAATGATAAACATAAGAATAGATAATGGTTCCTGAACAAACTGATCAAAAAATTAAAAGAAAGTCAAACTGCATATACCTTGAGTCTATATTCTATGCACAACTATATTTAGTTACAATGTGATTCTATTCCCCTTAAGAACTGCAGTCTTTGACATGATTAGTTCATCAAATCAGTTAAATCCTCTCTTATTAGGGTTTAGGATTTAAGGTTACCACACAGTTTCCATGTAAATCCCAACAAGAGAAGCAAGAACATCAAAGCTGATTCTAAATGCAAACAAATGCCTAGAGGATTATGTTGGGTTGTGAAAACAGTAAAATGCCATCCGTTTACATCCCTTATATTTGGCTAAGACATCCAATTTTGCATGAGTGGCTTTGCACAGGAAATGGAAAAGCAAAGGTATAATGGCTTACCGAATGATTAAGAAAGCCTGCAACAGGAACTAAGCAAGTCCTCAGCTTGCCATCAGCAAACATGACTTTCATGCTATTAGAGTACCAGAGTTCACAAGCCCATATAAACTGCTCCCATCTGTACAGCTCTGGAGGAAATACATCAGGATGATTATTGCACAGTGCAGGAATCAGCTCATCATATTGACTACGCAAATGCTGTGAAAATTTGAGAACACAAATAGATCAGATTTAAGTGTTGAGATTAGACTCTATATGTGTACTTATACAAGCTGAGGAAGTTTCAGTTAAGGGCATGCTTAATAAACAATCAACAATTTTATTATTTTCTCATTGCAAAAGAAAAGCATTAATCATTTTCATTATAATGCAAGTCATTACTCTTACTCGTGAAGTCTTTAAAAGAGCAGGTATCATCTTAGTCTCAACTTCATATCAACAAGAACAATATTGCCACCTCCGAGGCAAAAAAATTTTATATATGGAAAACGAAAAGGACGGCAACTGTGGTAATATTATTACTTCCCTACCACCATCCGTGGTCATTAAAAAGAACGATGTTTGGCTTGTCCAAAGTAAGTAAAATTCAGAGACCAAGAGAAAATATCAAGGATATTGAATACAAAACCAACAAAAAGTGTGGCCTAATAACCTCTTTTGCTTGAATTATCTCCTCTAAGAGCAAGGTTCCATCCAAAGCCATGATGGCATCAACTCCAAAGGTAAGACCTGGAAAAATTCAAAGAAATAAGAGAATGGAAGCCAACTAAACAGTATACCTTTCGAAGATTAGGAAAACATAAGAAATGTCCTTGTCATGAGAATCCTTAAGCTCGAACTGTGATTCAGATCAGGAATGCTTTTACAAAACAGGTAGACTTGTGCTCTAGAGCGAACCTTTTTTTGGCTATTACTTAACAGATAAAGTAATTGTTACTTAAAGAAGACGATTTTATCAATTTAACAAAGGAACGCTAGTTGTCATTGAGGATAGAGAGTGTAAGAAGTCCAGGGGTCCATGGTTGTTTATCGCATGCCAAGTTCTTCTATCAAATTCAAATATCAACCAAAAGGAAGAATTATCAGTATAATTCCACTTCATGATGCTACATGTAAGGAACTAGACAATCATGTTAAAGCAAGGTATACCTGATAAAGTATATCATAGCATGATGACACACCTGTGTTAAATTCCTTTGGTAGTGTGTCAAAGTAGTTCTTGAATTTTGAATTGCAGTTGTGCCTCTCCTTCATGCTCCACAATAATAGCATAGTCTCAGTTGAGATCCCATCAATCTGCTCTAATAGATGATGCTGCAAAGAAACCAGGCAAAGAGCTAAGGATATTGAACTACAATCTGTGGACTTGCAGTTTTTTTAAAAAGTGCTGACATACAATCATATCATGTCTCCTTTGAGGACAATCACCTTAATATTTTCTTAGTTGAGCTTCTACACATTCCCTCATACATATGGTAACAAAACTCGTGTATGCTAATTAGCAAGGCACCTAAAACCATTTCCATCAAACAAGATGCAATAAGATTTATGTCTTTAAGCTATCCCTATGTAATCGATGCAACAGAAGATATTGTGGATTTCTCATGATAATAGCTTAATTAAATATAAAAACAAAGTAAAACAACTAATTTAACTCTACAAAACTTTCCCAATGCTATAATTTTGAAGGTTGATATATCAGATTAATTTCTCACATCATATATATCAGGTAAGTCTCTCAAATAGATGGTTTAGTTCTTCCTTCTGTTCTCTCTTCAAGCTTGTAAACAGAATGTATTTAAAATTACAACTGTAAACCACTTTTGTGATGGTAGATAATGAAACTAACCATGTCAGAATTACAGATAAGATCCTCTGAAATGATAATTGACAAAGGAATTTCCAAAGCAATTTCTCCAACTTTCAGATCTTCAGTCGCTATGGCCCCTCTTCCAGCTCCTTCTATACCTAAATGAAGAAAGTCTTTATCAAACCAATATATTTTTCATTTTCTTCTAGCATAGAAAGTTGCCCTTCTATTTCTAACCCCTTTCAATATCTATAAGAGTAAAACTAAAATAAAACAGTATTTACTCGTTAATTGGCACAGAATGCTTATCTCAAATTCTAGAGACTTACAAGCTATCTCCAGTCGTGTTTTTACACCATTCTGTTCTCCCCATTCTAGTAAACATTTTTCTTTATCGCACTTGTAGCTTCTATCAAATGAAATCTCCATTTTCCTCTTTTCCACCAACTTCCCAATCCTATAAATGATCGCATCTTGTAAAGCTTGCAAGGGATTTTTGTACAAGCACGGTTTACCAGAGATTGAACTTTTAACGAGTGAAAGGACAGAATTGAGAGCTTCCACCTCATTTCTGTCGCTCCAAAATTCAACTGATGAACATTCGTTCTCCCCAAAATAAAGTTCTATCTGCACTCCAAAAGCCACAACAGAATGAGCCACTGACGTAGTAAGCTCACAAAACCAATGGAAGCTGCAATCCTCTGTTGTTTAAAGAATTTATACCAAAAAATGTTGCATCATAAGCCGAAGGAAAATAGCAATTGAACCCACCAGTAGGATTCATTTCCATGTTTCAGCACTTTCTCACATTTCTGCACAGTAATGAAATATAGGCAACAGAAGAAGTTGCATTCCTATTACCTCGTCCAAATTTATGATTCTTGCTATCTGAAGCATCTTTTCCAAACTGATAGCAATTTGATCAGAAGATGAAGAGCCCTCAATCCCTATTTTCTCCCGGATGTCAAAGCCCTTACTCTGCAGTAAATCCTACTCAAAGGAAAAGTACAAAAAAGAATTAGCCAAGATAAGAAAACAAAAGAACAACTAAGTAATTTGATCTCAAGTATTAGATCTTAAGATAATAAGCATGAGTTTTTAGACAACTGTATTTTCTTGCATGTTTCACCTCCTTGAAGCTGAAACATTCTACAACTATAACTCTGCAGAAAAAAAAAATTACACAAGTAACAGGTAATTTACTGAAATACAAATTTGCCAAACAATACCATATTTTGTCAATTCATTACCCTAGCACATTTTAAATGAAGAACTAGAAAGAAACGTTGCAAAGTTAATTTTCCCAAGTCTCACCTTCTTTTGATCAAAAAAGGAGTCATCTTCAGAGAGTTCAATAACTATTATACAAGTACCGCCAGTCATTATGTTCTCATCTGTGGAACGTAGCTGTAACGAACAAAAGAAGCTTT
>JANZXV010000008.1:1083850-1096944 GCA_027576455.1 Erythroxylum roigii | reverse complement strand
TGAGGATGCTCTAATCAATGGCAATGATAAGAAAGCCAACAGATACATACATCAAAAAGACGGGATAGAGTGCAAGGGCCTTTCTTTTGGGATTGACTGCTGAACTCATGAATGGGTAAGCAGCCCATGAGCTCCAAGCCAATGTTACACATACCACTGTCACCTTCAGAACCACGTTATCCTTCAATAAGCAGATAAGAGCACCAATGTCTAGGGGAAAGAGACAATACCCCAGTAGGCTTAAACTCTGAAAAAAGATAATATGTCCACCCTGAAGTGACATAAAGAAGAAACTAGTCATGTATTCACTATTTTAAAGCATCATAATGTAATATATTTTATCATGTCGCGTTATACTTTCCATCCTCTAGAAAAATGAATGGAACTTAGCTGGTGTTTAATGCAATGTAAGCACCAGCAGCACACACAAATGCACACACACTCAAAAGAGTGCGAATGACTTACCAATAACAGAACATTCAATGTTAAGATGACAGCACCTGCAGCAAGAAGTGCAAATGCCACAGCAAATACCTCAGACTGCACCAACAAGAAAAATGTCAAAATAACTCAAAAATCTAAATAGGTTTCTTTAAATAAAAAAGCAAAAAATTCAAATTTCGAAAGGACAAGATTCGTAGACGCGGAAACATAGAAAACAGGAACAGTGTGTGCTGAAGAACATGAAATGCTCGCCATACATATTCAGATATACTAATATTCATTTCAATCAAGAAAGAACGAGTATGATCAATTGGGTAGCATAACAAAATTGAACATACGTCCAGCAAATTACACATATCTAGGTTCGAAAAAAGCATTGCCACTGATTATTAATGAGCATATGAATAAGGAATTTCTCAAAAATTTCAAATTTCCTAACTGTTCACTTTCACTAATTCGTTCTGAAAAAGATTTCACATTTCGTAACTGTTCAGTTTACTAATTCATTACATAGCTGAAAAAGATTTCAAATCAGAACAATTACAGTAACATAAGATCTAAAAAGAGAACGAAATCGTTGTTTAGAAATTTAAAACTCACCTTTTTAACCGAAGCAGACCAAGAGAGAATAAGACCCAAAAACACAATGAAAAAAAAGGGGCCCCACAGATCCCAGTCCCTCAACGCCTTGCCCGGATCTTCCCGATACGGGTTGGGGAATACCACAAGCTTCAAATTACTCACGATTCTCGATAGATCTCTCTTCACCGTGTCCCAAACAGGCTCCGTCAATGTATCTGGGGCAGATCCGAACCCGGTCGACCCGATAGAAGTAGTAGAAGGAGGCGGAGGAGGAGGGGGAGCCGACAGTACAGGCGGCAGCTTCTGAGTAGTCGGCGGAAGCGGGGGAGGGAGGCTGGAGACAGGGATTCGGGGCGGACTCCGTGGGCGGGCGGGTTGAACCGTAGCGGGGCCCGATTGGACGCTGGCGTTGATGAGATTCTCGATCTCGTCGATGTCTGATTGGGACGACGTGTTCAGAGGGATAGTGTCGCTGTGTGACATTTTGATTTTTGATTTTTGATTTTTTTTTCCCCTTTTAGCTTTCTTCGCGGGAAAGTGATGCAAGTTTTTTCTGGTTCCTGAGGAGTCAATAAAAGGAGTGAGGGTAGGGAGAGAGCCTCGTTGATCACTTTTCAATTAAGCTTTGTTATATTCGTTGCCACGAAAAACAATCGAATCGGTGTCGTTTTGATTCAAACGACATGAATTTGTTTTTTCTTCAAATTTAGGACTCTGTTCTTTTCCTTCCGAATATTATTTGGATTTGTCAATGTTTTTATGAAATAATTATTATAGATTACTTATAATAATACTAATTTCAAATGTTGTGATTAACTCCAACATATTTTGCACCAGTCTAATTTCCCAACCACTAATTGAAACTTTTCATTGTCACACCAGTATTTCTTTAGTTTCCATACCCTCTTGTGGAGAAACTATACCAAGATCGGAGTGGTCAATTCAAGTCGTCGGACCACATACTTAAAGAGATTTCATACATCAAAGTTTGAGAACAAGAGCAAGACCACACTTAAGAGCTGAAGTGTGGATGGCTCCGGAGTCATACTCTGCTGAAACAGTTACCAAAGACTTAGGCCTCCACTCACGTTGCCACAGCATGGCAAGCTTCCCATCAGAAAATCGTGTCTTAACCACAGTAATTGGGTCCAATGCATGAGAACTTCCAATTGTGAAACTATTTTCGTGGGAAGAAAGGCTACGAGATAACTCAGCAGCAACCGAATGTACAGGACTCACAAAACGAACATAAGATGCCTTCAGGGTCTGTCCTTTGCCCGTCCTAACACCAAATTTGGTAAAGCCAAAAATATTTCCAAGTCCTTATTATGCGGACAAAGCTTGTTAACAGAATTAAAGGAAATTATCTATCATATGAAATGTTTTCTTCTACACTCACAGTAAAAGAGCAGCAGAGAAGTCCAGCTTGTTCAACCCAATCCCAGCACTGAATTTGGTGAACGATTCAGAAGCTACATCAAACCCAACTTCACCGCCCAAAGTGAGCTCTTTGCTTTCGGTTGCCGCCGAAAGCTCTAAGATAGGGGTGGGATTGAGGCTAATGGTATCATAAATGGCACATTCATCATGAAGGTACGGCATATCCGGATGAGACACCGCCGAAATAGGGGTGGGAAAGAGTCTAATGCTATCATCAATGGCATAATCATACGGCATATCCAGCATGGGATCGAGGTTAGTGGTATCATAAATGGCATAATCATCATGAAGGTGCGGCATATCCAGCTGAGACACAATTAAAAGAACGGTCAGTTTCCCTCATATGCCTGGCATACAGTTTCTCAGAATTATCACCGTTTGCTAGTATTTCTAACACTCAAAATAACAGAATTTCCTGCAAATTTTGTACATATCATTTCCACCATGACCACACACTTCGTAGTCTGTGCTGCATGGTCAAAACAACTCTGCGCCCAATTCCAAAATGCACTGACCTTGTCCTTGCCAGATTTATGATTAGACAATTTGAAGCTTATTGTTGCCTTCGTGGAAGGCAATACATCATTCACGGTGACTTTCGTAGATATCTGCACACAGGTAAATTTTTAAATAAGTCAGCATGAAGCATATATGCATGTCCAATCCAAATAAGGCAACAGCAACCTACATATCCGAAAAGTAAGAATATGTTTATGCATTACTCAGCAGCTAGAAAGCTATATATTGTTGATCAGTGTAAAGATCCATCCCTTACATTAGAATCGGTATCAACTTTCACATGTATAATAGTATTTCCTCTCTTGTAGAGGTTATTGAAGAAAATTTTATCGTTCCTCAAACCTATAGCTGTAAGTCCCTGCAACACAAAATTTAAACCTGGATATCAGACTTCATAACAACTTGGTCACTGGAAGAATGCTGTTAATGATAGCAATCCACCCTCTCCCCAGCCCATACTAGCTAGGCCCATCAACTCTTATACTCGTAGAAACAAACTAGGAAGGAGGGGAGTAACTGCCATGTAGGCAAGTTGTTAGAAATCTGTTATGGAGAGAGAGTGAGAAGGAGAAGGTACAGAGGATATATATATAGGATTCGTATAGAAAGGGGGACTATCATCCATATTCTAGAAAATACAGATTGTATTGGCCTGGATAATCCAAGAGGGGGAGCTTGCTCCAGTTGCTATTTCCTATTTTTCCTATCAATATACTTATAGCTATACAACCTCTATCGAGTTTCTTATCGGTTAATAAATGTGCAGAAAACATCAGAGCAAAACACCAAGAGCAATAAGTAATATTTGACGTGAACCACAAGGTAGTTTGTTGCATCAACTGAGAAATCTAAAGATTTTCAGGCTATGACAAGAAGTTAGAATTCGTAGTCAAACGCCTTTTCAGAAAATGATGAAACTGAAGAGAAGTATAATAAATGTGGATTAGGTGCCTGAAGAGCGAAAAGTGGTCACTTCAAAGAAAGAAAGCAAAGCATGACACAAAATGCAACATCCATACAAGTGCCTTCAATAGCTAATAATCACAAGAGAAACGAACTTTTTCTGAATCATTCGTTAAACCTGAAGAAATAAGAATTTTGGAGTCTAATCGCTCATAAGCTGTTGCAGAGTTGAAGAATTCACCAACATTAAAACATCTTTATGCCAATTGTGAAGTAAGCCAGAATAAAATACTTAGGCATTATCTTAGAACAAGAAAGTTTATCAAACAAATTATCCTAAAACAAGAGAAAAGATTATCAACCAAATCAACAAATGAATTTGAACAGTACCATTCTAGTTACACGGGATATTGACAAGGTTAACATGTGGTCAAAGCTGTAATCTTTTGTCAAAACGTCTGCAAAAGATAAAAAAGTCAAAAAAGAACTACCATGTAATCTGTGTGCGCACTACCATAAGTAAACCGATCAAATTTATGACTATTTCCGATCATAGATCGCACTGATTAATATAAATCACTGAAGAAATGGCTAAATGGATTAAAATTTCAGTTTCACGTCTCTTTTTAACTATATTTTATGTAAACATACCTTTGGCTCTTTTGCCAATATCTGAAAATGGTGCTGGACTGCCGCCCATCTCTACTCAGAACAAAAGGATGGTCAACCAGACACTGAGAAGCGAAGATGACAAACATTAATATAAACCTTGAAACAACCCCCTCATTAAAGAATATGCACTATGATAGAAGCAAAAACAATAACAAAAAAAGAAGTGACTTCATATGTCCTGCAATCCAGATCCCAATAACAAAGAAGAAAGATGATTTGGCTAGTAAAAGCACGATAATGAATCTGAATGTCAGCATAACATAAAATCAAACCCCAGTGTACTTGAGGCTCTATTTATAGCTTACATTACACTGATACAAGCACACTTACATTACACTGATGCAAGCTCAATCACATCACAACAAACAACATCATTAAATCATCCATCACTAACACAAATTAACATAATAAAGCTAACACAAAATCGACCAATTCAAATGGCAATCAGGTTCAAATCACTACGATCCTACGGAAACACCAAAATATTATAATTATGAAAACAGCTAAGGAAGCCAAAACTGTATTAGAAATACTAAAAATGTAAAACTGGCCATGCATAAAAGATCCCAACGATCAGTAAGGAACTCAAAACACCCCAAAAATCAACATTTACAGTTCAATATACGGACACGCTGTACGTGTAAAGAGAGAGATACTCACGTATATGAACTAAACGGAAAAAGATGGACAGTGTAGATGAAGTTCCGCCGACGACGACTGCTACGGAGTGTCTATAGCTATATGTATACATAAGGAAATTAAAAGGTTCTCTTAAAAAAAAAGGAAATTAAAAGGTAAACGACGACCGATGTTGTTGCCAGCTGAAAGCATTAAAGTTGCCATTACAGTAAAGTGAGGCACGACATCCTCTCGATTGGATAGATTTTCCGAGTCCAGGCTTTCGATTTGACCGTGAGAATCATAATTGACGTACATGTGACAATTCCGATTTAAAATTTAAAGCGTCCCAAAAAGTTACGAATTTCTTTGCTAAGAAGTTAACTCTTGCTGTCATTATCTTTTATTTTATTATCTATTTTTACTTTGTATATTTTTAAAGTTGACTTTTTTTATCATATTAAAATTTAGAAGAATATAATAAAAGAGTTAATTAAACATTTTGATCTTGATTTAATTTTATAATATTAGTTTACATTTAAAAATACAATAATATTACAATTTTGAACATAAAGAGTCACGTCAAATTAATATTTTTAGTATATAACTACTATATATCGTGTCTGTCATACGATAATTATAGATAATTTTAATTTATTAGATAATAAAATTCATACATATTGTATGAAAATACTAATATGATATAGATCACTGCATCATTCATATTGATAGAAAATTTAACATTAGATTATTATTATTATTATTGTTTTATTAAAATTATAAATTTAATTTTTGTAAAATTAAATACCTAAATCTAAATTCTTATAAAAATATTCAACATAATAGTAAGAAATATAATATTTATTTTTTTATAATTTTTTTAAATCGTGCTCTCATAAATCATTTTACACATCATCAACAGTTAATTCTAAATACTTAATTTTACTAAACATTTTTAATAAACAGTTGATATTATTTATTATTCAAATTAACTCATATGATCAGGTATAAACAGTTACTGCTAATGCAATTCATGTTTGCTAAACAGGGCCATATACCTGACGCGAGAAACCATTTTGAAGAGTCCGGAATCTATTAATGAAGCCTGTGACTGTGATTGTGATGCAATCTATTGTCTCAAGAGTGTTGGTGTTGATTCTTCTGGAAATTGCTGCTGAACAAAAGACTCTTGGCCCCAGTTTCCTGTGTTACAGTCCAAAAGAGATCAGCTAAGCTTAATTTGGTGGCTAACAAACAGTGAAAAGACAGTGAAAGCTTTTAACGAAAGAAAGAAGAAAATATCAAATTATTAACTTGAGAAAGAACAAAAGATACGATCACCAAACAAACACCTACTCCCTATCAGCAAACCCCGCAACAGCTAATCCATTGCCATCAGCCCTGGCCAGCCACCAGTCATAGAGTAACACCTGACCTCCCAAAACCCCAAAAAGGACATCAAAAAGAACCCCTTGAGATCCATTACAAGAAGAAAAAAAAAAACAACGGAAGAGAAGGTAGAGATTACAGATTTAAGGAATAAGGAGGAGACGGGAGTGTGTGAGGCGCATGCGAAAGGCTTCTGCTCCTGGTTCGCATTTGATTGAGGGAAAGGTGAAGTCTTGCTCTTGCATGTTTCGGTATTATCTTCTGATTGCCCATCAATAATCACTGTCTCTCCTCTTCTTTCTTTTCTTTGTTTCCGGTGGTAGTCGGGGGACGTCGCGGTGGCGGTCATTTCAACGGGAAATTAGGCGGGAACAAACTTGGAGTGTCAACATGTCTTGCCCGTCTGTTTCGCTTATTATAAGGTTGGCGCACCACGTGCCCTTCACGTGATGTTTCGTCTTGTGATTTTGACATTTATTCATAATCACAAGAAAAGAGAGGATCTTGAAACCAAAGCTATGCGAATTCAGTTTTTCTTACGGTATCTTAATGATTGAATTTGAAATCTTATCATGTTTTCTGTCTTTTATCTTGAGTTGTGATACATGACATTACTGCAATAAAGCAAACTTCTATACATTAATGATGTTGATTTAATGTCTACAGCGATCATTAGACTTCATTCTATCAAACCATAATTGCATATCCAGAAACAGTAATAAGAATCAAGTATGAACATTTGGTAGAAATGTAAGACCTGGAATAATCAATAAACCACCATAAGAAGAGTTACAATAATAATCAAGTTCCAAAGTGCCTTCAGTAATTCCTTGCACACAGATTGTATAATGGATGAGGCAATCTTCAGCCGTAAGCTGAAATCCGCTTCTCTGCAAACATTCAGCTGCAATGCTTCACATTTCAGATTGTCCAAAATACCTGCCTGAAATTGTTGCAAGAATGTTCATCATTACAACCTCATCATCGACTTCAGACTTCACAGCACGTAAGTTAGCGCATTTCCGGAGCAAGCTTCTAAGTGCAGCGCATGTATCAGCATCTAGAGGCGTATCAACTGCTGCACATAAAGCAAAAAGCCACACGCAGTCATTCTTCGACAGACTGCTTGCAGTTTCTGCCAGGCTTATGCGTTTCCTCAGCATTGAAACCCGAGCAACAGAATCCATTGATAGAACTTGAGATAACATAGGATAGTCGGATGAACTGTCCGTTGGATTCTGAGAGGGCGTTGAGACTCTACCCCCTTTAACATTCATGGAAAAAGCAGTGTTCTCAAGGCTGGAATGAAGAGGACTACAGGAAAGGACTTCGTAATGTTGGTGTTCACCCAACTCTTCAAGAGCTTCACTCTCACTAAGATGGCAGGATGCATCTACCTCAAGAAGTTTAAACATCGTTTGCAGCTTATGAGAAATTTGACTGCTGGAACCCTCATATTGTGAGAAAAACTGATGACAGATGAAAAGAATACAAGTCAGTTCACTAAAATAAGAATTGTTAGAGGAATATAATTCTGTCTCCTAACAAAGTAAACCACTATATTTGATCCTTTTCATTTTTATTTTTCAATAAGCAATTGAATCTTAACAGATTATTCAGGTCTCAAGTTTCTGCAGTGACACAACTGTTATCAACTCTGTAAATATATTTGCAATGAGCTAATGTTCCAACTTCTGGTTACACTGAAGAATCAATTAAAAGCATTTGAAATTGATTCATTCTGCCATAAGCACAAAGGAACCAATCAAAGCTTGTCCATTTTTTAGATATTCCTCCCCATATGAAGAAAGGCAAGAAGAAAAATATAGCTTCTCCATTAGAAATGGTACCAGTCGTAGTTCTGAAAAATCAGTAAGAAATGCATCCTCCCACTCCTTAGATGGCATTAAATGTTGCGGAGTTGGGGCAATGTCAGGAATCTGTGGCATATAAACAGTTTGTTCTTTTCTAATTTTGTTCTCATCAAGCTTCGCCACAGTGAATTTTGGAATATGAGCAGCTTCCCACCTAAACAAATGAGGAAAGAATATAAGTAATGAATTTGCGTTATGAACTACAAAGGGTTATGAAAAAATTACGGCAGAGAATAGTACCTGACACGCCTTAGATATTCTAATCCATCTTCTGGGGGTCCAGAATCAAAATTTGGTTCTCCTTCTACAAGAAAAGCAGGCCTCTGAATGCTTTCATAGTACTCATCACTGTCTTCTTCACTATACTCTTCCAAACCATCTTCCCCTCCAACACTGTAACTATCAGAGTCCAAGGGATAAATATTTTCTACCTCATGTTCTTTCATATTCCTTATTTTATCATCCTCGTTTATTGGACAGTCGTCTCCTGGAATTATAAAAAATACTTAGATTCATTTAACCATTGCTTAAAACTAAAATAGAAGCCAGTGCAGTGCTCACACATACACATAAACAAAGAAACAGAGAGAGAGAGAGAGTATTAAACAAATAACAGTGAGCTGTACTAAATTTCTCTCCATTCAGGAACAAAGTAATAGTGAGTAAGATCACTTACAAACGAATGCTACAAATCCTATGGCATTCAAAGAGAGTATCTTTGCGAAATACTACTCCCTAGGTTAGTAAAAAGAAGGATTGAATGTACAAGGACCATATACAAGTCATATATGCAAGACAAACAATCGTTTGCCCAAGTAAACTGTCCAGCAGATGTTTTGAGTATTTTTCGCAGAAGGATTTTGCAGATAGCTTTAGACTTATTCTTCAATGCACGTATATGTTCAAAGGATTCCATCTTCCCCTTGCCGCAACAACACCTGTCCACAACAGAAATGAATCAAATTGACAAATTAGAGCCCAACTTGGAAGGGGACCAAAGGAGAAAGAAAGCAGTTTGATTCAATGGATTCCGATATTTTTGAAGGATATAGTAGTTACATTCCAAAGGAAAACACTAAAAACACGAGGAGGGAAAGGAAGGAACAAGCAAATCAGACAAGGAGAGAAGACTACAAATGATCCACAAAGGAAGTGGAAAGGAAAGGAGAAAGGGTAAACTAGCACCAAAATCAAGAGCCACTAGTTTGCCCTGACGAGTAATTGTTGTTACTGAAGATCAGGGTACAGCACTTTAAGCATTGATATTTCAGTCAAAACATCAGTACACCAAAGGGGAAAGAGCTGAAAGGAGCTAGACATCATTTTCAGGGATTCAAACAGGGCGAAGATTGTGAAGTGGCATAATAATAGTGCTGGAAACTCATGCATAAGCTCTTCTATGCAGAACCCTCCACTTCCCCCAATAAAAGAAAACCCAAGACAACATAAAAGAAAAAGAATAATTGCTACAACACAGCAAAGGTTTCCAATCCACCCATTTTTGCAGTTCAGCCACCCACAGAAGAATAGTTTAACCTAGCCCAATAGGCCGTTATATCAGTTAAATATTACAAAGTGAGATTAAAACTTAATCAACCACCAAGAGATATTAACCATAACTGATAAAAATAGAATATTTTCACACACATAAATACCGAAGCAATGAGGTCTCTACCACTAGGCATTCCAAAGGGAAACTTTCATCGAAACATAATCTCATTGACCAAAGTGGAAACTCAACCATCATTCAAACAATCAATTCATATTGCATCTACTTCAAAAATTCTCTTATAGCTAAAGGAATCCAGGGCAACTGGTCTCCATTCCAAGTAATATTCAACCGGTAGATTTCTTATCTGAAGATTTCTCAAGAATCAGAGCACAACCTTTGCACCATTCCAGAAGGCCATCAGAATCTCCAATCCTAAACTTCTGTCTACCCCAAAATCATAGCAATTCAAGTTGGTTATTCGAATTATAAGGTCTACCAGCAAAGTATAATTCACTAATAATACTGCCATCTGAGGACCTCCCTTTTATGGGCTAAAAACATTTTATCGACCACAAACTTGTAGCACAAATTCTAACACCAAATAGTAAGCCTGGGAATATTTACAGCAAAGGAGAAAATCTCAAGCTTCTCACACCCATATGTTTCCATGAATCAATAAAATATGTATATTTTGACAATCAAGCCGGACACAGAAACAGTGAAAGTATGAAACAAAGTTTTAAAAACAAGAAACAAGAAAGAAAAAGGCAGCCATTTCCTCTGCTAGTCGCTTACATATCAAACATTAAGATGATCTGGGCGGATCCAGGCAAAGGCTAAATAGATAATGGCCTGAGAGTTTCAAGAAGAATAAAATGACCAAAAAAGTTTATGTATTTGTCTACAATACCACTCCACTGCCTACCATACTTCAACGTGTCTTAGATGTAACAAGGTACACTATTTCAGGGTTAGTCCCTTCTAAACAAAGTGAAAACAAAATTCAGAAAGGCAAATACTTAACAGAAGATTAGTGCAATGCTTGAAGCAGTGAAGTAATTTAGTTCTTACACACAGAAGCAAGACCAACACACGCATACACATGCACAAATAGATTAAGAGAGCTTACTGAGAAAATCGGGGGCATGTTCCTTCTTTCCAAATCTGCGGTGAGGATCAAAGTTCACACGATGGTTCTTGTCATACTTTGAGACCCCCATGTCATCATATTCCTTCGAAACAGCATCTCCAAGTCCACTGTGTATCTCTCCCCACAATTTCCTCTGTTCTACAATGTTAACAAACCGGAGGGCCTGCATCTCCTTCCTACTGTACATCCTTTTCGTCTGATTCCCGTCCACTACGCTAGCATTTTGAGATCCACTTGTCTCTGAAACATTTTTTGCATGTTTTCCCTTTCTCCGTGGTCTCTTTCCCTTAGCATCAACTTCTTGTTTCTCGTTCTTCATTTCGTTACTCTCTAAAATCTTTGGACCTGCGTTACCATGTTTGGTGACTGCAACTGGCTTGATCAATGCTGTATCATCAATTACTTCAATCTCCAAGGATTTTCTAACTGAAATATCGATTCCCTTCAGACCCCCGAAAATTTCTGCACCAGTGTGAAAACCAGCAATACTTTCCCCATGATTTTTGACATTGAAAATGGATCCATCTTCAAGTCCCGCTAAAAGTTGCCTCTTTTTGGCTTCCAAGAAAGTTTCTTTTTCTAATTCTTTCGATTTCATAATCTCCTTATTCACATCATTATCCAAACCAACTCCAAATTCAATGACTTTGCACCCTCCAGAGACTTCTTTGTTATCGCTTCCCTGTTCTCCGGAGTAACCCACTTCACATTCCACCCACTCTTTGTCTTTTCCTTCTTTCAAGCCATTAACAGCCCCTTCAACCACGGGATTTTCTGTTTCTAGCACTTGCATGCCGATGTTCTCAACCTTTTTCACAAAATCTTCACTGTCCCTGTCATGTTCAAAAGACCCAGAAGCCAAATCCTCCACAGTCATCTCTTCTGTAGGCACAGAACCAAGCAATTCTTGATTCTGTTCAAAACCCACTTCCATCTTCGCTACAGAAGAGTTCTCAGATTCAAAGAAGATAGAGTTATGGTTCTTGAAGGAAATGGAACCGAGATTTTCTTGAATGGTCTGCGATTGTTCACTTTGTGAAGAAACAGACAAAGATTGAACCTTTGATTCGTTAACTGTAGAAACCTTGCAAAGAGAGGTGGACCGGTCTTCTGCTAATGGCTGTGGAGCATTTCTTTCCATGTCTGCAAATCTTCTTTTGGACTCAAGACTTTGGGTGGGGAGACAGAGTGAGAGAGTTGGGGTTTTAGGGGGGTACAGAGTCCACAGACTACGCACGGTTAGGGCAACAAGAGCTCCGACTTATTCCTGCTGCTTTTGGGTAAAGTTTAGAGTTTATTTACTTATTAACCACCGTCACAAATATATCATTTGATGCGAAGAGTTCGGATGACTTGAACGCACATGTCCTTAGAATAAAGTTTTATGTTTTTCTTTTTTTTCTCTTTTCTTTTAATTAAAATGTATATGTTAAATTTTAAGTAATTTTTATTATTCTTAATTTTATATCTATACCAGAAATACATTATTGTTTTCTTATATTAATTGTGATTATTGTTTATGTAAGAAATACGTGAAGAGTAATATTGTTAAAAAAAAGAGAAAGTTGTTATATCAAATTATATTTTTATAATTTTTTAAAACAAAGTTAAAGTAAAATAAAAATTATATAACACAATACATTGAACGACTATTTTTTAATTTTATAAAATTTAGGTATTATTTTAAATTTTTTAAAAATTATCTAAAATGGTATTTAATATTGACCTATACCAAAACTATATCATATTAGAACCAAATCTGGTACTGGATCCTATATAATATTTATAACATTGATTAACATGTTTTTCAAGTCATAAACACATGGTGTTGAGACAAATTTTAAATCAACCAAAATGCTTATTTAACATATAAAGATATTATGTTTCTTTAACTATTGTAAAATGATAAGGCTAAATTCGTTAGACCCTACGTGGTTTGACATATTATTAATATGCACCTGATTTTTTTTGGTAGAGAGGAAAAAAAAAATAGAAACACATCCTAACTAAC
>JANZXV010000008.1:1053737-1071859 GCA_027576455.1 Erythroxylum roigii | reverse complement strand
GAGAGGCCGAGGCCCAAAGCGGACAATATTTGCAAGCGGGTGGGCGCGAGGCCCGAGAGGCCGAGGCCCTCCAGAGGAACGCGAGGCCCGAGAGGCCGAGGTCCTGTGGACGCCACAAAACCGTGAGGGTGCGAGGCCCGTGAGGCCGAGGCCCAAAGCGGACAATATTTGCAAGCGGGTGGGCGCGAGGCCGAGGCCCTCCAGAGGGACGCGAGGCCCGAGAGGCCAAGGTCCTACAGCTCTACTATCAATGCATATCCTCCAACTCCCATACTTCTTCGACGTAAGTAATGCTTACACTACACATGGACTCATACTCTCCCAAATATGACCTTTACTTATCAAATCCTCTACTTTCTCCCTTAAAACTCATTCTTTTTTGGATTCATCCTGTAATGAGGTAGATTAGACAAGTTGGCTCCTGGAACTAAGTCAATAAGGTGCTGGATATCGCGCATAGGTGATAATCCCTCTGGTAAGTCCTCTGGAGTTACATCTGCAAACTCTGCCAATGTAGATTGTACTTCTTGAGGTACCATAGCCTCGGGCTTGCTTTCTACTAGCTCTTCCCCTTTAACCAAAAACAGATGCGCCTCTTTTGTTTCCTTCATCTCACTAATAAATTTGCCTCGATTATTCTCTACCTGTAACAAAGGCTTTTGGATCTTTCCTTAAGACTTCACGCCACTGATAGATACTAAAGTATACTTTACGCCATCTTTTACAAAATGTTATGTATTTTTGCTTCCCGAATGCATCGCATCTACATCAAACTGTCATGGTCTTCCCGACAAGATCTTACTGCATCCATCTCTACTACGTCACAGTAGTGCTCATCCTGATACTTTCCAATAGAGAAAGTCACTTTACACCGTTCTTTAACTAGAATCTGTCCAACCTCCTTGATCCACCTAATGTTATAAGGATCTGGATGTGGCTCAGTGGTCAACTTTAACTTCTTCACAGTAGCTGCACCTATAATATTTTCCTGACTCCCTCGATCAATGATCATCTCACGCAAACTCCCTAACACCAAACTTCTCGTATTGAAGAGCTTACGTCTTTGCAAATCACCATGCTCCTTGCAAGATATCATCAGTCTTCTGACGACACATACATATGTCTCCTCACCTCTTCTCCCTGTTGCTCCCAACTATCACCTTCAGGCCCGCACACTTCCTCTTCATCCTCTTCTTCTTGTTATTCCACTATGTTTACTGCTCTCTTTTTTGGACACTCATTAGATTTGTGCCTTGACTCGCCACACCTGTAACACTTTGATAGAGCTGGATTATTATACGGATTGGTAGGTTTGGAAGTTGTTGGAGCTACTTTGTTTGAGCTTCTGCCATTAGTGCTTCCCATGCCAACACTACTCCTCGTAGAGGTTGCAGTAACCCTCTCCTTTCCTTTATCGCCTAGACTCTTCTCACCTATATAGCGCTTAAACTCCTGTTGCTTCTCATTTAGTATAGATTTAGTTTTCATATCTAAATTTCTCGCATCTTGCACTGTAAGCATCATCTGGATTCCTATCTTCTCCCTTATATTCGATCTTAACCCTGTCAAGTAGCGTGAGACTCGTTAAGGTTGAGATTCAGACAATTGGTTGCGGACTGCAATCTAAAAACTTTGTTGTATATTCATAGACGCTACGACCGCCTTGATGACACTGTTGATATGCATCGAAAATATACTGTCATAGTTTGGCAGTAAGAATCTCCCTCTAAGCAACTGCTTCATCCTCCTCCACGAAGAAACCAAATTTCGCGCTTCTCTCCTTCTTGACTCTCGCAACTGCTCCCACCATATAGAAGCTCCCCCTTTAGACGGTAGGCCACCAACTTCACTTTCCTATCCTCTAGAATCTTCGTATAATCGAAGAATCTCTCTACTTCTGCTAACCAATCAAGAAAGCCTTCAATATCCAGATCTTCGCTAATAGATGGGATATCTACCTTAAGTTTATATTTATAGTCTTCTCTTTGCCTTGGTTGGATGACTTTTTCCTCATCACTAGAACTATTTTCACGATTCCATGACACGAGATTTTGAATCTAAGGATGCCTCCCAGGGTCACCTTCCCTAACAACTGGTTCCTCAATATGCTTCTTATGATGTCTCCTCGCAACAACGATTGCAACTGGTCCTGAATCAACGCCAACTGTTGTTCCATATTGCGAATTAACTCCCAAACTTTGGGTAACCCGTGAATGTCGTTGGTGTTGGCCATTGTTAAACGAACAAACCTTGAGTTTTCAAGGCTCTGATACCACCTGATGCAACGCAGAAACGTTGTACTCTAATCCAAGAGTACAGAAAACGCAGATACAATACAAGATCTACAAAGAACTCAAAAGGTAGACGAAAACCTGAAGAGAAATAGAGTATTTTTATTGAAAATAGGTAAAGGTTCTTCTGCAATACAATAAAGAAGTATTTATATGAATTATAATATTCGAGAACCTAATAACAAGGATAAAACATCCTTGTAGTCTTAATAAAAGTAAAATAGAATAAATAAATAAATTTTCTAATATAAAGCTACGCATCAAATCTTAAGATAATACAACTGATTTAACTAGGTAAGCAATAAAGAAAATGTGTTGAGCCAAAATGGTAAACGAGATAAAGCCTTAACTCTAGACTTCAAGAGCAATATGTCATGTTTTTATTTCGCTGGAAAGTGATGGCAATTCCTATATATACTGATACATACTCAACAACGAAGGACCACATTAGGCAGATGGAAAAATATGTACACGTCAATACATATATAAGAGTTTATATATATACTCCCCCGATGGACTTCCTGTTCCGTGTTGGTGTATTGTTGGCTTTACTTGACGTGAACAACTGTTGCACAAGTCAAAGATGAAGAGCAAGTAGTTTGGTAAGAAAAGTCCGCACTTTGTGTTAGATGGTGCTGGTCGGTTTTAATCTAATGTTATGGATTTTATGAACTTGCTTTTTCAGGTCAAATTAGGATTTTATGGTCTAATACTTGCAATTTGTTCAGCCAATCACACCCTCCTTCTAAGTAGTAGGTAAACGTATCGGACTTTCCATCATCATGGTAGGTAAAATCTTGATGTTGAATTTTCAGTGATTCAACATATGTAATTCCTTACTCTTATAGTCTATAATTATGTTATATTTTATACATTCACTTTCTGCAACTAGGATAGAGTCTGATTCGATCATCAGTCTTTTGATTCGCTAATCCCAAGCTTGAACGAGTCTCTCATTAAGAGTAAACCTCTTCAAACCCATTTATCCAATGTAAATAGCTGTCCCTAACCTCTGTCTTATCCAATTTTCCGTTGGAGTCATCGTCAAATTTTAATCTATTGGACCATAAGATAAATTGTAAAACTTGTGTAATACAATTAAAAAACAGTAGCGAAGAATTTTCCCGATGTCCACGACCGGCGACTTTGGATGCTGTAGTTGGTGAATGGAAATGCCTAACACAAATGTTGACCCAGCCCACCCATTGCCGCATGCGTGTTAGGTAAAATTCTTACGAGGACCAAAGTCGGTGTCTTCCAGTCAAACCTGACATCCACATACTGAGTATTTTATTTATTTATCTGTCGCATGTGTACTGTCGATATCACCAGGTTTAAATCACATAAAACAGAACAGAGTAAAAACATGGTAAAAATAGCGTAATACAAAAAAGTGATGTGTCCAATCACCAAAACCCTTCACTAGCCCCCATTGAATAGCCATTTTGGACAAACGTAGTTTCATGGGAATCCCTGCTAAGAGCCAACACATTTGGGAATAACAGCCCAATCCTTCAATCGAAAATTGGAGGTTGATGCCTCCAAGTGTTTTGATTGAAATATTTTTATTTGTTTTCGTTAGGGCTTATGGTGAAAACGGCGTATATGATAGTTCCTGGTAGTTCCTAGAAGTTTGGACTTTAGCTTCTTATCATGTAGTGAAATTCCATTCAACTCCTTTTCACCAGCTTCCCTCTGCTATCGTGTATCATCACCTACTTGTATATTACTCCATCGAAACGCTCAACAAACCCAGGGGAAGCAAAACCAAAAACCTACCTTCTCTTCATTTTTGCACACGTAGTCTCCTAACTTCCACCTTTCTTTCTCTGATAACAGCAATTAATGGAGGCTAAAACAGTGCAACAAGAGTTCATTTTTCGTTCCAAGTTGCCTGATATCTATATCCCAAATCACCTCCCTTTGCATTCTTATTGCTTTGAGAACATTTCCCAATTCAAAGATAACCCTTGTTTGATCAATGGAGCCACCGGCGATATCTACAGTTATGCCGACGTCGAACTCGTCTCACGCAAGGTCGCTGCTGGCCTCAACAAGCTGAGCATCGAAAAAGGTGATGTTATTATGCTTCTGCTCCAAAACTCGCCGGAATTTGTCTTTGCGTTCCTTGGAGCGTCGTACCGTGGTGCTATTAGCACAACTACCAACCCTTTTTATACTCCGGAGGAAATAGCAAAACAAGCGACGGCGGCTAAGGCAAAGTTGATAATAACAAAAGCAGTTTATGTCGACAAAGTGAAGCAATTCGCTAAAGACAATGATGTCAAGCTAATGACCATTGATTCGCCACCCGAAGGGTGCTTGCATTTTTCAGAGCTGTCAACCGCCGACGAGACAGATCTCCCTGCCGTCAAAATCAACCCTGACGATGTAGTGGCGCTTCCGTATTCTTCGGGGACTACAGGGTTGCCCAAAGGTGTAATGTTGACGCACAAAGGCCTTGTGACCAGCGTGGCACAACAAGTAGATGGAGAGAACCCTAACCTCTATTTTCACGACAAGGATGTGATTCTCTGTGTTTTGCCTTTGTTTCACATTTACTCGCTCAATTCCGTGTTGCTCTGTGGGCTAAGAGTTGGTGCCGCTCTCTTGATTATGCCAAAATTCGAGATCATATCTTTAATGGAACTTGTACATAAGTACAAGGTTACAATAGCTCCGTTTGTGCCGCCTATTGTTCTGGCAATAGCAAAGTGCCCTGAAGTCGATAAGTATGATCTGTCGTCAATCCGGACGGTTCTGTCCGGCGCAGCTCCGATGGGTAAAGAGCTTGAGGACAATGTGAGAGCCAAATTACCAAACGCTAAACTTGGACAGGTAATAATCGAAGTTGCTTACTGTTACTTTGATCTTGCCCAAATATAATATTAATGCATTGGGAAAACAATCCTTAACAATGTAAAGCATGCATTTTCTTTGTGGGATTAGTCAATTGAGTTGTATGTGCAAATTCAATCAAGAATTATTAGGTTAAAGATGGTAATCACTCTAAAAATCCATCTTCGTCATGTACTTGTCATAAGTTTCGCTATAAATTCCTTCTAGGATAACATGCTTTTAAGATCACCGAGGAGTAATAAATTACTTGTGCTTTAAGACAAGACAGGACTGATGTGTCGTCATCGTAGTCGGGATCCTGGTATTGGTAAGATTGAGTAGGGGATTTAAGTTTGGAGTCATGCATTTGTCTGTAGGGTTATGGGATGACAGAGGCTGGTCCTGTACTAGCAATGTGCCTGTCATTTGCCAAAGAACCATTTGAAATCAAAGCCGGCGCTTGCGGGACCGTCGTCAGAAACGCCGAGATGAAGATTGTGGACCCCGGAACTGGTGCTTCGCTGCCGAAAAATCAAGCCGGAGAGATTTGCATCCGAGGTGACCAAATCATGAAAGGTACATCTTCCTTAGCTCTCTCTCTCTCTGTACTCTTTGTTAATACAAAATTTGCGTGTCAGACCAAATCTCTTGCGGAAATATTAGCGTAAGCCGTTCAACTACTAGGGCATTTGAGCTGATTAACAAAAGGTTGCCAAGTCAACTAATAATTGGTCATGATTTGAGATTGGATCCATTAAAATACGACGGCAAGTTGAGAATAAATAAATTAAAAATGTTGTTCGTTCGATCACGAACAAGAAATTCCGTCCTGAACTGAAATAATTAATATCAAACGGTTAACAACCATTTCAAGATAAAGGTAGGTAGAACCTAAAAGAGAATTGGCCTAACAGTTAGGTAGAGTTTTGCATTCTGAGGTAGTTGCAACAACGACAACTAACGAAGAGATGGCCTGTACTTTTGTTCTTGCTACGAATTGAAACTAACGCGTAGGGGACTTTTCACAATTATTGATGCTATTTTCTGTTCGGGAGGAATAGCCCACCTCTAATTATATTCTTGTCCTTTTCATTTTCTTTGTGGTTATCCTTTTCGATTGATTGAATATGGTTCCCACAAACCTGAAGTGACTCAGGGTTTAATTGCTCACTTAACCATCCATGATTTATGGTGCGATTCCATTTTTAAAAAAAAACAAGTTAGTTATAAATTAGTTGAATCATGTGCAATTTGAATCTGACAAAGAAACCAGAAACAGAAACCAACTCTTTTGTAAAATAATAAATAGCTTAGAAAAGGTTTCACCTCGAGTAAGGGCGGAAGATGAATCTGTCTGTTAATGATTGTGTTATCTAGATACTGTACTGATGCGACCAGGTCAAATCGACAACACTTGTTTGTTTTTCTTGTAAGAAATAGTCGTTTTATAAAGTCTTGATAAGTTGAGAAAGTGTATACTTGTGGCTATGATTTTATTAGGCAATTGGAAAGATTAGTCAAATTGACCAACATTTGCAGTTTGTGTTCTAAAACTATCAGTAACGTAGGATTAGATAGACATGCGAATTTCTGATGTGACCTCTTAATTTGGCACATAGGATTGTTACAATTTTTATTTCTTGCTAAATTAGAGACATCCAATTGACGGATTCAATAGATATTAATTAACATGTCAAGAACTAAATAATATCCGATAAGTACAATATAATATAACTCCATTCCAATTACCAAATGGTTATCTTAATTACGTCATTAGATTATATTCAACAACTTTATTTTAGACTTACAAACTTAACCTCTTTTAATTTTTGATTAAAAAGAGACGTGAAATTAACTAACTTGTTGTGTATGTATAGGCTATCTAAATGACCCCGAAGCCACGGAGAGGACAATAGACAAAGACCGATGGCTGCACACGGGAGATATAGGGTACATTGATGACGATGACGAGCTCTTCATCGTTGATCGCTTGAAAGAGTTGATCAAATACAATGGCTTCCAAGTGGCCCCAGCCGAGCTCGAATCAATGTTGATCACTCATCCAAACATCTCTGATGCTGCTGTCGTTCCGTAAGTTTCTTCGCATTCGTCAATTCTTCTAACTTTTACCAATAATGGGAGCTAACGAGTAATCACCGTTGATTTGTTCCCAGTATGAAAGATGAAGCCGCAGGAGAAATCCCGGTAGCATTCGTTGTGCTATCCAACGGTTCAAAAGTCACGGAGGACGAAATAAAACAATACATCTCCAAACAGGTAAAAAAACACACATCATCATTCGCCACGTGAATTTAAGGTTCTTTCTTACTTCCCATCATAATCTAACGTTCGTTATTGTTATGATTTGGGCATGCAGGTTATATATTACAAGAGAATTAAACGGGTCTTCTTTACGGAAGCAATTCCAAAAGCTCCGTCAGGCAAAATCTTGAGGAAAGAACTCAGAGCAAGGCTTGCGACAGCGGCTGTATCCAATTAGCCAACACAGACCCGAGTTTTGCTTAAAGGGAATCCAAGAAAAGGAAAAAGGGGAGAGAGAGAGAGAGACATTATTAACGTACATGTGGTGATCTTCCTAAGATCCAGCAACCAAAGGTCCTAAGGAGAGCCCGAGATTGTATTAATTTGTTATGTACATGGCGTTATGAACAAGACGAGATATTGCAGCTACCTCAAATGTCTGGTTTGTATTAGTTTCTTCACCCCTTATTTTTCCCCCTCCAAGGAAATTGATGCTGAATTGTCTCTATGTTGTCTATTGATTCAAAACTTTCTCTGCTTGGAAATTTTAGTAATTAACGTTATATCTTCTTGCGTTTCTATATCACGTAGTATTTTTTTTGAAAAATTAAAAGATTAGATTGATAGATTAAAGATGAAGAACATCATTAGGAGAGTAGTAGTAATCTCCTTAGTCTCCTACAATAAAAACGACAATATACTATACAATACAAACAAACAAATTGAAACAACAGCGTAACAAGAAGATACGACATCGTTGCTTATCCAAGGCAAGTCGATTGTAAAAGATGTAAGACCCATCGCATCTGCACATCGAAAATGCTAGTGTTTTCAAATTTGGGTCATGAGAACAGAGGAAATCCAAAGATTTTTCGGCTTGCTTCCATGATCATATTGACAATATGACAACCAACTTCCTAAGTAACGAAGTATATCTTCACCAAGATAGTCTGCAAAAATAATCAACTAAAGACATTATTTATACTTCATCTTCATGGAAAGATTGGGTTGGACGTTACATGCTAAGATACATTTCTTTGTTTATGCTAGTTGTTTAATCCCCTATTGTTGGTATTTGGGATTTTTCTTTCTCTTGCTGGCTGATTTCCTTTTTGCAGTTTGACTACACACAAAAATCTCTTAAAATGTCAGGGATTTTGGCTGCATCTGATGAAGAATCACTATCCTCTATTACTAAATCTAGACTGCTTTCTTGAGGGGAACCTATCTTCTGTTTTGCATTCTGGGAACTGGTAATCCTAGTCTCCTAATTTACCATACCGTAATCACTGGAGTTTACCATTATTAGCTGTTTTTCATACTTCAGCCTATCCTTAGAAATCTCATTTTGCCCAATAGTTGCTAATAGAATCAACATGTTAGCCCAATCCATCTGACAATGCTCCAGATATTACGAAGTGAAATGATGCACTCCATTTTGTAGACCATCGCAATCTACTTCAATAACACTGCGAATAACATTCTTCAATCCATTTACTTGAACTATTACCTTACCAATAGCAGAATATAACATAACTTCACCGTCAACACCTTCCTTACTAATTAGATCCTCTACACTACGGCTATTTTTAACAGCCTCAATAGGGACTACATCAGGTACTACATCAGTACTAACATCAGCCATAGAACATTCAATCACGTCAAAACCACAATTAACAACATCCACATCACCATTAAGAAGAATATCTACCTTCATTAAGGGTGTTTCAGAGACAACTTCACTGTCTTTAACTACTTTGCCAACCTTATCATCAACTACAACATAAACTGGTAATTCCTCATTAGCATGCTGAATATCCACGACATTATCAATATCCACATTAATTACATTATTCTCCCTCTCAGGTTCTTTAGAAACATTGTCAAGCTGCTCATCTGGTTCAGTCACAATAAATTCTTATCATTAGCTTGCTAAATATTCACAACATCAACTATATTCTCATTAACTACATTATACTTCAAAGCTGTGTCATGCACTTCCTGTAGCATATCAAGGGATTGCTCCATAGCAGCCAAATTCCGCTCCGTTAAGGGTATATTGGTCTCCAAATTCCCATCACGTAGTATTGTCATTGCAACTTGGTGAACTTGGAAGTCCTTAGATTTCTAACTTCTTGCGGTTGCTGGCTAAGGGTAGGTACATGAGATATAAGCAAAATGTGGAAAATGATACGGACCCAAAAATCAATAGCCTGAGATTAGAATAAGGCTCGACAGACCAATATACAAATGGCGGGTTTGATTGATCGTGGAACACCAGGCCTATTTTCACGCCTCCAAGAGTGATCAGTCATTGGCGCACTCATAATGTTTGACAAAATGCCATAGTATAAAGACATTGCTTCTTTTTAGTGCATAAACATAAGGCTTGGAATGAGTAACCGGATTAAACAGTGCTCAAAGTTAAATTCTTTCTCCATTCAGTATTCTTACATAGACAAATATCGTAACCTGAGATTGTATTCACGTTAACAATCAAGACTTCTGTATATAAATTAACCCTCGTAATTCAGTACTTTCCTATCCTTACTTAATTGTTTAATTAACTAATTTTTTTATCCTTATTAAATTTCATTATCAGACCTCAATTATGATGAGGATAAATCATATTAAAAAAGCAGAAATTTTCTAAGAATATTATATTATATTTTATGATTAACAAAAAGTTTATGTTGTAAAGATGGACAGTCTTAGTTTCATCTAAAATATAATATTGTGGCCAAAGTGGTACATTAAATAATAAAAACATTGACAAGTAATTTGAAAATAGTAATTTACAAAGTATTATTGTAATCGTTTTAATAAAATTTGACAACATACCGTTTTGAAAAAAATTAGAAGTAATATAATAAAGCTTTTCATGGTTTTAATAATTTAAGATAATTTACAGTGACAAGGTGTTGTACCTATATACTTGCTATAACCAAAGAGTTTTGATCTTCACTTATAATACAGAAAACCTGAGTGAGTGGTGACACATCAGGTTCCAATACTCGAATTGTCAATCTCTTGGTCAACTTTTGTTTTGATCTTTTTGTCTGCCACCAATCATGAAAAATCCCTCCCTCTCTTGATAATGCCAACCAAGGGCAAAAAGAGGAAGATCGCATTTTAATGGAAGAGAACTAAAAAAATATGGTATCTATCTTGAGTTAGAGATAGAGACAAATACGTGACAAAAAATCGGAAACACTAACATTTCATTCATGCATGCAACTGTTGAACCATAAAGCTATTGAAATGACAAATTCATTGACATGATTACCTTCGAACTTGCGATAAGAGAATTGGTCCTATCAGTTTTCATTCAAAACGAAAAAAGAAGAAATCGTATTATATGAACTGGCACTTTCAACCATTTTGATTTTTGTCACATAATTTCTTGTTTTGGACCAACGAGAATGCGTGAGATCCATGGCGAATCATGATTTAAAGTTCTCCCAGCATGCGCCATGCATTCTAAACAAGCTGAAGATTGATGGCCGTGACTGGTAGTGATAGTGTCAAGTTTACATAAATTCTCTGTACCCTCTTTTTTCCCACTTAGACACCAAACCAATAATTCTGGCAAATGGATCCAAAAGTTAAAATTTTTGAACCTAAAAGCTGAAAAAATGCTAGAAAAAAAGGTGGGTTTCAGTAATGGACCCTCCTCTCAGCTAGAGCATCCATCAGGAACGAGAGTTCATGGTATGCAGCCCAAGAGCACTATAAGGAAAAATCCAAATGACTCAGCTTCAACATCAAAACCTTAACACACCCACTTCAAGTGTTGATGTATAGATGATGGTAGTTGATAGGTATCCATCTCACAGGGACTCATTACTTAATTTCACAACCATGTTACAGTAATCTGTCAGGAACTAACAAAAATCAGTGGAGATGCATGCAGAGAAGAAGCAGATAAAAAAGGGATCAAAGGAGGTGCAGGTTGATGGGCAAAGCACAGTGAATGTCACTATCCACGTGTGCGCAGAGAAAAGAGAGGCACAAGCTCCTCCATGACCCATTAAACGTTCACAAAACCGACAGATACAAACATGTCCACTATCATTTTGCCACATCAATTTCCTTCTTAGGATATATCCTTACTATCTAGCATATGGCAGAGCTTCATTGATCACCGTCTCATCACCTACTTAAACCTTTCGCTTTTTCCCATGTGACTCTCTGTATTCTTCTTTTCTTATTGTATAGGCTTGTGTCCGACATGTTTACATAGAGAAATAACTTAGAAAATGCACCGATAAGTCCGGAGCATGAAGGTGAAGAATGATTGCACATACGAGCCAAGAGCTCAGTGTCCACACATCCACTGTTGGAGGGTTTTAGCTAAAGTACAAAGAGGACGCATTCCATTTACTTTGAAATGAATGTTGCCAAGGAATTAATGTTCCTAGATTGGAATCTCCATCACTAATTGACTCACTGTAGGTGCGGACACTAGGCAATTTCTCGGTTTGTGTAGTGTCTGTGATTAACAGACACGAATCAGCGCAATCATAGCCGACCTGCAAGATTTTGATCCCACAATCATGGTCCCTAATATCATCAGAACCATTACCTTAATGGCCTAATGTGGTTTGTCCACAATCAGTGGATATTAAAATAGTGGTTGCTTCGGAGCACATACGGGATTTTACTTGACTTCTTCCTTACAGTTATTTAAAATCCCATCACCCATGTGCTTGTCTCGGTTTACTAATGTCAATAGTTAGAAAGTGAAGGGAGATTCCTACGAAGGATGTGATGTTAAATGGTGAGTACAAGGTATAGAAGAATATGAGTTCCATAAGGGCAAAGTGGAAGATGGAATTCAACGGTGTTCTAAAGTATCAACAAGTTCCAAGACATTTTCCTCCATTGTTTGCTCTTCTAAAACTGACTAAACGTATCGAAGTTAAGGTACCCGTAACCACAAGAAGAACTATATATGGTGTCTTTTCTTAGTGTTTCGTTACAATATCTTAACAAGGAACCGTTGGCATCTAATGGCTCCATCTATTTCAGTCTTCCGATTAAATTACATCTTGGTATATGCTTTGGCGATGTAATCTACAAACAACATAAATATGTAAGAAAGTGAGAGAGGTTCAAATGAATGTATGAAACATGCCATGTGAATAAGTTTGTTTATTAAATTAACATGCTGTTCTCGTTAATATTCAATAGCCTCAAGTCAGTGGTCAAAATAAAATCTATAGATATATACTATCTAGCAATTGATCATTAACTTGTAATTAGGGTTCAAAAGGTAATGAACCTTACTTAAGTTCTCAATGATAATGTTTTTCTTTTGACTGAAATTATTGATAAAGAGAGGAGGTCTTGAACTTTTCCTCATATTTGATCATTTATTTTTCTATCAACTAAAGAATACTGATGATAATTTAATAGGACTTTACTTAAATTCTCAAAATTAAATAATATTAATCCATGAATCTTATGAGTAAAAGAAAGGAAATAAGCAGTGCTTCATTTACTAATCGCATGATAGTGCATTAAAATATAGTAAAAATTGTATATTCATGCATAAACATTTGGATCAATCTTGAAGCAGATTATATGTTGGAAAATCAGATTTGATACATTAGTACTTGGGCAAGCTTCTTGCTGATCAGAAATCTCTTCGATTGTAATGTCTGGTCAAACCCAACCTTATGTATTTCTAGGAAGCAATACAGCTAGAAGTAGAGGGACTAGTACTTGGGATTAAGTTAATTATCTAATGATCAATGCCCAATGAAAAAGAGATGGCGTAAATTTACCGACAATAATACATCCACACTCATCCACTTTCATATTGCAAGTCAAGCGTAGCTTGTTTATGTTCAATAATAGAGTTCTGGTATTGGCAACTTGAATTAAGTACATGATTGGTGAAATGAGGGAAAGAAAGAAAAACCTTTATTTAAGTGGAAATGATAAAGGGTCTTTAATTTAATAATTAAAAGTTGTCTTCGCGATTACATAGCAGTGAAATGGCGTATGGGATTTTTTTTTTCCTTGAACCGACAAAGGATTACAATTCTGCCATTAATGAAGGCGACAGCCCTTCGATTACCCACTGATTTTTGCAGCTACATGTCTCTCTCTCTCTCTCTCTTTAACACACATACAGAAACAACAACGATGCCATCTTTTCTCATTAACTATATGTGGCTGCAGAAGCAGTGAATCATTGCGCCTACTAATAAAGGATGAATCTTCTTCTTCCTTATATCTATTATCTTCTCTTCTGATCCCGTGTTCCAATACCCTACAGTTTTATATCAAGGTTCAAACGAACTTCTCACAAGGCCTGGTCCCAATCTCTGAGCAACAAATATAAGCCGCTTTTCATACAGTTTGCTTCTGGGTCATGGATTTTCAACCCAATACATCTTTGCATCTAAGCCTACCAAGCAATCAGCTAAACTTAGAGCTTGTTCTTGAGCTATCATCTTCTTCTTCCTCATCACCTCATAGTCCAGTAGAGCCTCGGACTTTCTCATGCAACTATTGTCAAAGAAAGTTCTATAGCTCCCAAGCTCTAGGCGGTCATCAAAATGCTCACAAACTTGAAAGAACCTTAGCCAAGAAAAGCCGTGAGCTAAGTTCGACTGTGCGATCTCACGGTGCATCAAGCCCTCGATCAGGATCATCCAGCACAGCAAGCTCATCAAGCCATACTCGTAGTGGTCATCCTCAGCATGCCCTAGTAGGGTTAGAGCCGAATGCTCATGCCAGTAGGTTTGTTGGTGAAATGAGCTATGATAGAAGACAATTGAATTACAGTTCTAGAGAAGATAGATTGGGCCCTTGGTCAATGGGATATGGACCTGAAAGTGTTGAAGAAGAATTGAGCCAGCTTGACCTGTCCTTAAGGCTTTGAAATGTAATTTCATTGTTAACATTGCTCTTGCATATTGTTTCAGAAGTAAGCTATTTTGATTTGTCATATTCGGTTTCGATTTCCCTAAGGAACGAATTGTGACTGGTGATATTGAAGTAGACACATTTTGACATGACGATTTGTATCCACGAATTATATTAGCATCACCGATTTGATCTTGTCTGAACTAAATTCCATCGGTCATTTAGAACCGACCAATTATCTGTTCATAAATGTTGCAGTTAGTAACGATAGATCTTTATGGATTGTGCTATTTTTTAGAAAATAAATGAGGCAACGTTTAAAATATGAATAAAATAAAAAATGATATGTGATAAGTTGCCATCTAGCTAGCTACATAATTTATATGAAAATCGTGTTAAATATTTAAAGTTTAATTTGTTTTATTTAGCATTATGTAGAGTGGCACATTAGTTCGTAGACTTCGGGCGAGTGCTCCCTAATGCTTATCCTGTTGCCTATTGATATGAACCATATGTAGCTAAAGTAAAGCAAGGTTGATTTCGTGAATCATGAGCTGGAAAGCACTTTCAAGACGGATCAATAGGAAAAATATAAACAGAAAAACGGGATGATGTGTCTTAAAACAAATTCAGTTCATTGAGAGTGGGAACTTGTCAAAAATGGAGGTGCAATCGTTGAGTGGAAGTTCCTTCATTCCGATCTCTTCCAAACAATAGTTAACATCATCCTTTAATCGAGTTTTCTTTATCATTTTCGATAGGTTCATTCACTCCTCCAAAAAAATAAATCGATTTTCAAATAATTCGTTTCTATTCATGATAATTATAAAACGATTGTTATCTTTCATTTCCAAAAGATAACACATGCCAAAAAGTATAATCTTTCTTAAAGTTTTATATCTTCCGGAAAAAATAAAAAAGGTTCCTAATAAATCAAGAATATTAATATGTAAAATTTTAAAAATATATTTTTATTATTAAAAAGGCTACATTAACCCTCTCATTATGATATAATTAAAGAATTTAATAAGTTACATTAATTCTTAACGTTAAGATTCAGAAAACAACTAAAAAATCAAATGAAAAATATGTAAAAAAAAAAAAAAATTAAGAAGATTTGCTTCATTTTGTTCTTTACGAGTATTAAGAGTGAACGAAGGTCAAGAATGGGTTAAAGTTGAACCTAAACTAGTTCTTGAATTAGTGTATTCTTTTTTTTTGTGTGTGTTAATCAGCAGTAAAGATTTTGTAAAATGGAAAAAATTTAGGGATAAAGTTTTTTTTTCTCTCTCGCTTACGTAGGATACTCTTATTTATGAAAAGACATGTAGATCGTACGGCCTTTTGTTAGTTTTCTCACATCCGCTCGTTGAACTGAGTTGATGCTGAGTTAATCAATGATTTGAGGTCCACTTGCTTTACCTCCAACTGTGCTTGCGTCTAGGACATCGGCTTTTAGGGATGAAGGCTTTTGATTGGCTCTTTTGTTCTTTTCAATTTATAACAGGATCTGGCAGTTGTTTTTTTTTTTAAGACCTGAATTAAATAAGCTTTGAGTATGCATATATAATAATTTATAAATTAGTGTTTTTGAGAAATCAACTCCAACTTATAGAAAGTTTATGCATATCCTTCCACTATAAGTACCCTTAGAACATTACAAACCCGTATAATGAAGTTAAAAGTTATAAACTTATCGAAATCATAAACACAAAGTGATATTTTAATCAGCATAATATGCCTTGGTATGCTAAACTTTGCCTATTTGAAAGATGCTGACATTGAAGTGAAGGCTCCAAAATACCTCTCTCTATCAAGAGGCAAATGGGTTATGAAAAACTACTATCATGATTAATGCAGATAATGTTGTTGTCTGTTTTAAGCAAGTCATTAGGATGAGTCCCTCGTGATAATGTTGGGCTGCAATTGTTTTCACCCGATTTGACATCATAAAACAAAGATGGTAGAATTTAACTTAATGCAATGACACAAATCTTAGACAAATTTAATACGTAAATAGATTGTCAAGGAGCCTAATCGATGTTCTCTCATACTGTTCACTGACTAAGCGAGTAATTCTCATCATGACACGGTTCATCCATCGGGAAGCCCGTGTCAAATTATCGAAGTGCTTAATCTTCAAGCTGTCACAGTTCCCCAATCTACTGGGACTCTAGCTTGCTTGGAACTCATCTTGTGCTGTTTATAGCTTTTATCACGGGATCCATGTGCAGCTTTACGTAGAACATATCGTAGAAGACTATTTTATTTGAGTCGACAGTCAGAAGCCCAAGCGAGATGGACAGAATAATTAAAGATCACGTTTTAGTTATTTTCTTTCGAATTATTTAAATAATTTTCGTTGATGTTATCTACTATCTTTAAATTAAAAAACCCTAATTTGAGAGTTTTTTCAACTGTTCTTGAGTTTCTGAATTAAAGCTCATTTATACGCTACTTAGACTGCATCACAGCTTCACTCAATATAATTAAGGAAGTGTCAACAAGAGATAATCAATTTCAATGTTTAACTTTTGAACCTCCTGGAACAAAACGATCAAATGTTGAAAAAATCTTCTAGTTTTCCTTGCTTGTGAACTCGAAATTGTATCTGGGGTGGATCAGAAGATAGGCTTTTTCATCTACAGGATGAAATCTCAAGTTAGTTCCTGAACGTAGGCTTGCACGTTGACAGGAGACAAGATGGTGATATTTTACATTGATTTAATGGAAGGGCTTTTTGCTCCAAAAGAATCAATTGTGGTTGCGTTTACCACCCTTAAGACTATTTCAGTTCTTTATAAAAGAACAAACGAAATGATATGGTATAACGCAATTACTTTCGGCGATTAAGACCTAGTACTTTAACATGGAGCATGAAGAAACTACTGAAGACTACTTGGACAAAAACTAGATCAAATCCACTTCTTAGAAACAGAAGAGAGGTCAATCATGTGTTTTTTAAAAGAAGAAAAATAAAAAATAGAACGCAAAGCAAACATGATAAAGTGTGTAGATTGTGAATTTTTTTTTTTTGGGATAAATCAGTAAAAAATTAATTAACTAAGCCAAAAATGTATAAAATTAAATAAGGTTTAACCCAGGAGCCAAGGAGCACAAAAATAGGATCAGCAACTAGCCACACTCCTAACCAATGACTACTCTTGACACTGACTACTCAAATAGGCTATAACCCAACTCAAACCAAAGAGGAAATGATAAGGACAAACTAGTTAACACTCAATACACAAAGACCTCCGTAGGATGGAAGTAGTGGAAAGCCGTATGAAGGTCGAACTCGGAAGTGATTTGTGGAGCTGATGAGAATCGAGCGCTGAAACCGTGTGGAAGAGACAGTGTTGACTCTCCGATGTGTCCGCGGATAACATAGGAACCCCACCTGCAAGTTAGTGAAAACCAATAATAAAATAAAAGTTACCTCACCTCGGCTAAGATGCTCTCTAACGTGGGAGAGTACCCTAAGATATACCCGCTTTCTATCCATGGCTTCATTCTTGAATATTCTAGCATTTCGCTCGGTCCAGATAAGGTACACGGTCGTGGATAGAATGAGAGGGAAATAAGATAATTCTGACAGCCCGGTATTAGGAGCTGTTCGATACCAAGAGATGATTGTTGAGAGGTTAGGCTAGTTAAGGATAGGCAAATGAAAGTGGGTGAGACATTGGTCCCAAATAGATTTAGAGAAATGACATTCAAAGAATAAGTGGCCTATGGATTCATTAGCAGCTAAGCACAGAGAACAGTGATTGTAAATTATTTGCTTGCGTATCTTATGATGAGATTGTAGAAATATGTAGATGAATTCAGCATACATGATAGATTAGAATT
>JANZXV010000008.1:956400-984382 GCA_027576455.1 Erythroxylum roigii | reverse complement strand
GCATCTTCTTGTGGCACAGGTTCATCAGCCAATAACGACAAAACTTGGCTCTCAGAGGAGCTTGATTCAACAAGCGCGCAAAGGCTTCAGTGGGTGCAGAAGAACTACATGATCTACAATTACTGCACAGACAAAAAAAGATTTCCACAAGGCCTTCCTCCAGAATGCAACATGTCTTAGGGAATGTCCTGTGTAGTGCTTATTCCTTTTTGCTCCGTTAGCTACCATTCAATTATGTTGATCTCTACGTGTAACATTTGAGTAGTAAAAATTCTTTGATTTTTTAACAAAATTCTGGTATACTTTTTTACGAGTTCAAATCTTCTGTCAAATTTTACTATGTATAATCATGTTCAATATTTACAACGTCTTTTTAACCATTAGACATGAATTTAGAAACTGTCTAACTCTATTCAAAATAAAGTCGTTTTAAGCATTGGACACTATAATATTAGACAAAGATGCTCACTCTCTTTACCAAATAATGCTTTACATTTAAGATCAATTCTACAATTTGCCGGACTTAAGTCTCTTTTTCTAACAATTAAATTGAGAAATCATATGAAAAGATTGATCAAAGAGACACTTCCAGTGTACAAGTGGAACTTTTGATAGTTTCTGTAGCAAGTTCTTAAAGAACGTAAGTTAGTCGCTGTCTCATATCTCAGCTCTTTAATCGTACAGTATCTCATGCGCATATGAAAATATAGACCCCGGAAAATGGGGTAAAAGGTAAGCTTAGCTCACACCATTTTAAGGAGCAAAGGGACAAGAGTACTTGACAACTACTGCCCTGTCTCTTTAGGCTGGCATGAACCCAAAATAGGATGACCGAGTACTCTGGTTCCTTGTTCATATCCCACGTCCTGTTTCATCCTTTCAATCTTGTAGGATTCACTTCTGGTTTCAGATTGGCTTGAGCAACTTGCTAGTTGATCAGTAGATGCAACGACTATCTTTTAGGTTCAAGGTCATACGAAACTGCTCATCCAACACAACAGAATCTAACTACGCTGTACCTCTATAACAACTAGGAGTAATCCTTAAAAAGACGGTACATAATTCACGTCCGATAAGTATTTGATCAAAAATATATATTTGATGTGTCAACCAAGAAGTGAACAGAACAATAATAAATCATCCTCATACAAATCATCAATAACGTTCCCCTAACCAGACAACTAAACTGAACGGGGGCATTATCAAAGACATACAATTTCCCAGCAGAAATCCAAAAGCATATATCTTACACAAACCAATGATACAAATGATTAGAGGGGCGTCTTGCTTAAGTCGGACGGACATCGAAGAAACAACATACTGTACAGGTAATTGTACAAGAGAGAGATAAGCTGAACACTGGAGGTCTTCTAGATTCCTAAACCAAACTACCTGAATGCTGTCTTAGGACCTTTAAGATGTCAGCGGGATTAGGAAAAGAGTTATACTCTTCCAAATATCCATACTGTCAAACAAAAACGTATGACCATAGAAGGATCAACTATTCCTCATCCTCCAACTCAACAAGTTGAGCCCGTCTCTCAGCTGCCTTCTTCCTGACAAAGAACCCCCATCTCATTGCTGCTTTGATTTTCAGCCAGCCAACAACAGCTTTACCAGGACGAGCACGATCCTCATCATAACTAGGCATCGGTGATGCCATGAAAGATGAGAACCCATACGCATCTTCAGGTACATTTATGGAGCTATGCCCTCCCATGCTGAAGAGTCTGAGCAAATGTTGCATATCCATCTCATTCTCAAGCATCTCATGACTTCGGAGACGAATCTCATCCTCTGACAAGAATTCATCAACTCCCTTGCCCCTACTATTGCTCCAGTCCTCAAATGGATTAATGCTAGATGGCTGAATGGAGGTCCCTAGAGAGTGGAAGCCAGAAGTAGATGACGGAGGTAGACCAAGGGCCAGGCCCACAGCACTGCCATTATTCCGTATGGATTGTGACTCGTGCGAATTACCAATTATTTGTCCTTGAGATGCAAATGAGTTAGTGTCAAATTGAGTCCGTGAATTCGGATTCCCGAGCTGGGTCTGAGCAGAGTATTTAGTTCCCAAATCATTATTAAAACCTGATCAGTATGTCCAAGAAGAAGATAATAGTAAGTCATTTCAGCAAGTATTTAAATACTACTTTTTATTTAATATTTAGAATATACTAATACATGCCTGCAACATTTAAGCCTGAATGACCAGCAGGCTGCTCAGTAGGAACTGAAGCTGGCAGACGAGTAAGTTGTGTTTGATTGTCCAAAGCATTAGAATATCCTATCTGACCCATGCTAAGTTCATTTTTAGAAGTACTTGACTTCTTATTTTGCTTGAAGCTCAACAGTGACTTCCCATCATATTCTATGACCTGGTTCCAGTTTTCGTATGCCTTCTTCACTAATGTATCTACAAAGACCTGCACAAACAGTTTTCAATTCAGAAATTACCTCCAGTCCACTCTGACCAAAAGAGAATAATTGAAAATGTGCAACAAAAACCTATCTTGGAAAAGAGACAGAAGCAACTTGCTCAACTACATTCATAAATGTCACACAATCAAATAATAAATTTCTATTAAATCTTGGTCTAAGTCAAACTGCCTAATGAAACTGAAAAAGAGCTGCGCGGTAACATACAAGTCTTTATAGTTTATCCTCTACATATCAACTTCAGTTTCTCATTTAAACTCAAAATGTCACATCAAGAACTAAGCTTTAGATTCAAGTAATAACTTGGGAATAAAGTAAGTATATACCAACCTTCTGCTCTTCAGAAAGAAAGTCAGCAGAGTAATACTGTTCCCCTGAAATAAGGCCAGTCAGTTCATATATGTTGTTGAATACAACACCTACATGTCTTGAATCTTCAGGATAGTACACATAAAGCTTTCCACCAAGGCCACAAGTCTTAGCATGCTCCAATAGAGCCTCCCACATCTTATTTGACATACCACTGCCCAGAATCTAAAACCAAAGAATGACACATCAGAAGATAAGTGCAAAGCAAAAGATGGTTAACTAGAGAGCCAAAGAGAACACTTACACTCCGCAACTTTGAAGGATCCCTGACCACAAGTCGCAAAAAGTCTTCAACTGTGAATATTCCACTATTGTTTAGCCTCTTATGAAATGAACCATCCTTGCCAATTTTCTCCAACCTCCAAACTTCATCATGTAATGCAGGAGGATAGTGCTTCTTGTACACTGTCAAAGAAAAGGCATAAACTGTCAATCAGTCTGCAGAGAAGAAAGAATTATAAAACATCCCAATAAATTAAAGTGTAAGAACTAACATTCCCCTCTATGATCCTTAACAGTAAATGCCTCTGTTTTGGCCTCACGAACCCGCATGCCATCACAATATCCAGGGGTAACCTTCAAGCCAAGTCTGAATTTTCTACTCCTTATCCAACTTGAATTATCAGTAAAAGTGAGATCCCCCAGTGTCCCAACTCCTTCCTTAAGAGTCACTTGCAAGTCACCAGTCAACAAAGGTCTCTTTCCCTCACGTTCCTTAACAATGTGGCTTTCAAATTCTTCCTGTGTCCAGCTTTCATCATCTTCATTGTTGAAATCACCTTCAAGCACAACAACATCTAGTCTCACAGATGCCTCAGGGCCAGAAGTAACAACATGACCAGTATTAGCATCAAGAAGAACAATATGGACAGCAGCACCCTGCTCTCCCTCCACTTTTCCTCCTGTGAAGAGAGGAAGTGACAGCCTCGATCTGAAGTGCAATTGCAAGTTTCTTCCATCTGGGCCTTCAATTCGTTTTGGAGAAGACCTAACACTTCAAAAGAGTTGTTTAACTGTCAGATATTTAATGAAAAAATTGGTGACATGGTGCATCTAATTTTTTTTCAACAAGAAAGAAGCCTTTTAGTATGGTTTGATTAGTATGTCTTATGAAGAGTCCTAACTTGGATGCTTCTTCATATTCTAATCAGTTTTAATTGCATGCTTAGTCAAATGTCAGAAAACACATGGATAAACATCACTATAACCATCACATTTGTGTTTTATCATTCAAAACCAAGTAAGGCAAATAGACTAAAAAAGCAAGCTGTATGCACACACTGATCAGGAATACTGTGTACCTTGAACTGAGTCTTGCAGGGCCCAATCTTGCCAAAGCACGTTCCACCTCCTCACTTACCTGCCACAACTTGCTATGAATTACTAACAAGTTTCATGAGATATAAATGTTTTTCATAGTACACTGTTAGAATTCAAAAGAACGATTGTGTTTCAACCACCAGTTTCTAGATTATTTAGTGAGGTTACATGAACTCCTTTTTTTCTTTCTACCAAGTAATTAGCTATATTTTCACCTCCTAGGAATTCCAATGTGATGCCAGAAATAATTTTACTTTAGCTCAATCCAGATTTAGCTTCTATCCCTAAACTTGATTTTTATTCAAATTCATCTAGTTTCCCTGCCACGAAGAAATCACCAGATTTTTCTTTCTCCTTAACTCCACTTCCACATTCAGATGGTTCTCTTGCTCACTTGCATTAAAGTTAGTTGTGATTAATTCAGTACTCATGTCTCAACTTCCCTTTAAAACCTTCCTAACTAGGTCTACTTTGAATTGGTGATGTTGAAAGATTGCAAAAAAAAGAAATGTCGAAAAAAATCTTACAACTCTTCGGAGAATAGGTTCCATTGACGAAAAGAGCTTCTGAAGACTGTCAACCTTGAGAGCTTCTACTATAACACTACAGAAACCACTGAATGCACATTAAAATGTATTCAATACAAACACTATCTAATGAATAGGTCTTAGATAATGCAGTTCCTGAAACAATTGTAGTCAACAACTTGGGTTTAAGGAACAAACATACAAAATTCAGTTGCAAAATAACCACACCACATATTAATGCAACATCGTTTTCTGAATTAAAATATTCACTTAGCAAAACATAATGCCCCTAATCTTTTACTTGTAAGCAAAACAATGTACAACAGTCTTGCTTCTTATCCTTCTCCACTACATTTTTTAATCAGTCAATTTCTCACACTTGTATTCAACCTTTAGATAGTCCAAAGTTCCACTGCTAGCCTAAGCCATCAGAAATTTGAAAAGGCATCCTAACTCTTGCTTTCTTGATTGTTTGATAAACTTTACAGTAAACCAACCGATTAATATTGTCTTTCAGCACTTACCATACACTAAACACAGCCAACTTCGACTTACACTAAAAACGTATCTCCCATTTTCAGGGCCAACAGAAACGAGGCTATCCAAACAAAAGCCGATCAAAATTAACTCTTTTGCACAAGCAAACAGCGAAAAAAAAAAATCCAACAAATGTAACTCATGCGGTAACTCAGTACACTAAAACCCAATAGATAAAAAATCAGGCCCAAAAAGTCAAATAGTCAACGAAAAGCACAAATCTCTCAAGCTTCACCTAGCTAAAGCAGGGCGTTTTCGCTCAGGCTGCTGTCCCTCGTCTCCTGCTTCTAAGGGCCGCTTTCCTCTACCCATACTATTAGTCCTCTCCATGTACCTGGTCTGCATCCTTCACCCAATCTTCCAAACTCAAAAGTTTTCAGATCTGCAAAAGCACACCAAAAACCCTAACGATCAAAAACTTCACCTTTCTAATCGCAGATCAACATACAAAGCACACGACTCAAATTAGCTACAGCTACTGTAAAATTAAAACTGTTAAAAAAAATAAATCCTCAATATCAACAAAAGATCATCATAAATAACAATCGATAAGAAGACAAAAGATAAGAAAAAGGTTCTCATATGAAAAATGAATTATCTTCACAACCAAAAAGATTGAGAGAGAAAAAGTGACCTGAGACAGATGTGCAAAAGGCTTCGTGTTAAGAGTTGGAGAGTGTGTTTGGTGAGCGAGAAAATAGAGAGAAAATCGTTAAAACTTAAAAGAGTATCGGATTTGATCCTTTCTATTTTTATCATTTTAATTTCTGATGATTTCTTTAAATTTTCTTTAAAGCTTTTTAGGTCTATTATGGTTGGCTGAATACCTTTTGGTCTGAAAACGAGGAAATGTTCACGTACTCTAAGTTCCACGTAGGTCTGCTTTTGGGTGCCAATGATTAAAACAGTAAATCCATTAAATTTTATCGTTCAAAATTTAATTTCTTAATTTAATTTATTTTAATAACTTAATATTAATTAATTAGCTAATTTTATAAATTATTTAATTGTATAAATAAGAATAATTCAATTAATTTTTATCTAATAATTTTTTAATTAAAATTTTATAGATAAAAATAATCTCTTCTAGTTATATTTTAAAATTTTTAATATATTCAAATTTTATTAAAATGTTGAATTTTTTTAATCCAAAATTTATTTTAATTTTAAAAAACAGCCACATACGTGTTTGACCATCTTCCGCCTTGCTGATAGATTGTGGTAGAGCGTACGAACCGATAGATGGGGAAGATCTTGGCCGTTGATCTTCCGACTGGACAACCTTGCGTTGCATTAAATACGAGCTTGTGATTGGCTGACGTCATTAGATTGTTGTCACTTCGTCCTCTTATGTTAATTAAACTATTTATTCATTACCGGCAAAATGTTACTAAAAATCCAATTAAAAAATGACAACTTGCTATTAGAAAAAGAAATTTATTTTAAATAATAAAATCCCTTTTGGCTAGAAACAGGCAATGCATCACAAACTCCTTGGGCTTAAAGTAAACAACCTTGATTTGTAGACTGTCAAAGAATTTAGGGCAAAACTACTCTTAGAAAAGCTTCTATCAATTTAGAATGACGAATTAAATAACCCCTTTTCTTTGTTAAAAGGGACAGATGAAAGCTGGCATCTACTGGATGTTCATTTCTTGATGGATGCCTGGTGCTCCTTGTCTATGCTGAACTCTTCAAGGTGTGCCCGGAGTTTGACAAGTAATTGCCTGCAGACTTCGGGAGCCGTGCAGGGGCCACACATGAGATAAATCACATTTCCTAAAGGCCTCATGTAAACACCATCCTCGCGGAGCTTCTGGAGAAGAGACCGTGCGTATAAGGACGCGTATCTGTATAAAGCTCGTGCTTGTTATCTCGCTGAGTACTATCAATTATATTATACACTTGTACAGCAAAACCCTGAAGTGTTTCTGTCAAACAAAACAAATAGTAAAAGCAGGCGAGTGAAAGTAGGCTTACCCAGAATTAAGCCCTTCTGCTCGTAATTCCAAAGCGATGAGAGTTCCTATTGCGACCACTCTTTGTACAGAAGGATGTGATGATATCTCTTGCACCAGTTCCTCATCCCATAACTGCAAGTATCAAACTAATAATGTATCATCGCTTGCCAGATAATTGCATGTTTGCCAAACCAAGCATTCCTACAAACCACCCTAAGAAGGAAATCAGAAAGGAAAAAAGCAGCAGCAGGATGTGCCATCATTTCGTTACCAAATGCATATCAACATTTGGTGAATAGAGAAGAAATAATAGAAAAGAAGAAATGGACTATTTGAAACTTTTTGTCTCCATGCATTAGTTGACTAGGGAACTGAGTGAAACTTGATCGGCTAAAACATTTGTAAATTCCTGCTTTTCTGTAGGGGTGACTTTTGAAAGTAGACATAAACATTATTTAGCCATTAATTCAAGTCTCCTTTAGAGTCTTGAGCCAAGGGACAGGAGAGCATGGGGAGAATTCAATATCAACTTTGTCTAGTATCTATTATTGCTCACTCATACATGAATATATCTAAACTAAAGTATTGCCATCATATCTTCTGGACTTCAGAATTTCATGTATATTATTACTTTGGTAATGGATGGAAATACAATGCGAAAAGAAAAGAATCGTGTCACATACCTCTCGAAGCAACCTTTGTTCAGGAATCATATTATGGTTTGTCTGAGGATCTTTAAACCAATTTATGGCTTTAACAGCAGCCGTGCATCCCATAGCATGAGCAGAGTACGAGTGTCCATGCAAAAGGGCCTGAAGCTGAAACCGAAATCAAATATATATTTCACTCAAATTCTGATTGCTTGTTATACTACATGTCAATAACTGTTTGCATTCATCCTCTTGCATAGGATGACATAGATATATTTAGCACAGGCATGCTTCAGTACATAACATGAGAAGTAATGTGTATCAGATACTCTAGTACATATGAAATTGTAAATAGGAAAATAAGAAATTAAGGGAGAAACAAGGGAAATAACAAAGGAAGAAATTCAATACTTCTTAGTCCTAAATTAGGTCAAGTATATGCTACGTTCATTAAAGTTTACAAACTTACATTTGGACTCAAAAGAGAAAAACATTTGCCTATTCAAATGAGTAATTGTGTACTTACTTGATGAACCCCTTTAGCTGAACATGATATCACTAAACTATGAGAAGGTAGTTGTACTTTGGCCAATAAATTTGAAAGAAAAACTCCCAATTAAGACTCAATTTACAATACCAAGGAATCAGTTGCTTAAGAATCTAAAAATGCATATAGCAATGTTCTTGCTGTATACTGATATTAAGTGGATCTCTGCCACTGTTTTTCCATATACTGAGCCAAGGCTTGGGGATTACTAAAAGCATATAATCTCAGAAGTCATCAGACAAATGGACAGGCAGTAATTTTCTTTTTGGCATAAAAAACCCAAAGTAGTGCCCCTACCTTCGAATCTCCGATGAATGAATCAAAAATGACATCTGATGCCAGGGTGACAGCCAAGGGTATAACCCCTCCTGTCATAAGTTTCGCAAAACAAGCTATATCTGGCATGCAACCAAGCAACTCTGCAGCAGTCTGCAATATACAATCCACCCTCACAAGACAAGATAAATCAACATGCAACTTTTGTTATAGAGCTTCACTAGGTAAATCAAACAAGGCCAGAAGGGAAAAGGAAAAAGGAATGGATACAGTGAGATGATGGAAGGCAATCAACCTCTGCTCCAAGACGCCAGAAACCAGTAAAAACTTCATCAAATATGACAGGAATCTTCTTATTTCGGCACTCATTGACAAGTACCCGTTGGAAAAGTGGATCAATCATAAGCATTCCTCCAGAACCTTGTATAACTACAAAGTATGCAATTTTCACAGAATTATAAAGATGCACTAAGAAACAAAACATTGGATCTGTGCACAGGCCAGTGGGTAATCAACCATCAGGAAGAAATTAGCAATCAATCTGCAACGTTTAAGAGAACTGGAACCACAAAAATCCTGTATCTAGTGTGTGTGTGTACACATAGACAGGAAGTTTTCTAAGTCCCATATGCTACACTTATGAATTGCTATGAATTTTGATATCCTGCTTTACAGAAACTATTTCATAGGAAGAAACAGCAGAGGAGCCAACAGAAATTGAAATATGAGTAATAACAATGGTAAAAGATGCCATAAGAAATTTCTTAATTATATCTCTGGGAATTAGGGAAAAAATCAGCATAGCCAGAAGATGTTGAAAGAAATAGGTAAACTCAGGCTAACTGAGCTGACAAAGATGCTGTAATATGCAGTGGTCCATGTCCCTTGGAGCAGGAATTACTAATCAGTCCAAAGGAACCTTAATGTAAAGTTTTCCACTTCCTTTGCAGGGCCTAACATTAACATTCAACATACAAACATTTCTTAAGAAAGAGACTTAAATATGAATCAGAAAACAAAATTTGCAGCAGGAAGGACAGAAATGCCCAAAACTAGCATTGCATACACACAGCATTCTGATATATGCATGGTTCCATGTTTTATACAAGACATTAAATTTCATAATACATTGACAAGAGTAGAAGTTGATGGCGAACCATGAAGAAGCTGACGTACGATTCAGGCTGCGGTAGGAAGAAGACGATGAACAGACTATACCCAAACGGTGTCGTAGCGACTTATGATAGTAATAATGATGATTGTACATAGACACGGTGTAGTGTAGAAATTATGAGTAAAAACAAAGTCGTTTAGTAAATCACGTGACTGATAATTACCGATACATCTCCAACGGTTATACTAGTTGTTATATAGTCGTTGGAGGAGGGTGAAGGGGTAATGAATAACAGAAACTTTCTTACTCGTAATTCTCTACTCTCTTCTTTCAGTATTCTCTGTTTCTTTTCTTCTAATTCTCAACGCTTCTAACCCTAAAACCCAAAATTAGCTTTTCTCAAAAGAACCGTATCATACATCTCATGTGGACAAGGTAAATAACCATTCAGAGTCCTTACAATATGTGCTTAAATGGTGTAAAATATATGAAGGGAATGCTAATAATGGGAATACATATTACAGAACAAACTTGCCTGGTTCTATAAGCAATGCTCCAACCTGCAAAGATCCTTCTGGACCAGAAAATTCCAACAGCTGCGATGAGATGTATGATGCATAAATTCCAGCAAGATCAGATTGGTCTCTGCTCTTATCAAAGATTTCTTTGCGACAGCTGAACACTGTTAATAAGATCAGTATAGGTAAGGTGGAATTCTTCACTGCCCATTGACGACAATACTTGTCAGTTTAAAATGAAAGGTGAGATAGAGAACTCCAAGTTCACTCACTCATTTCTTTTTCTATTATGTTCTCAGCAAGAATCCCTGCAGGCAGGGAAAGATTCCACAAACTGTTGCACATAAACACTGTAGGAGGATCTAGAAAAAGGCCTCTTCCACTGTACCTGTTTTGGTACATAATGCCAAAGTCAATAACTGCATTTTCTTCATTATTTTATCACCAAGTTATGATTAAATTGCACACTTGATTCTTGTAATGCCTAAAATCCTTTTCACGTTGAGCACAACATTCACACATTTCACACTGACGTATGAAAAATACAATAGGCATTAGAGGTTCAAGCCAAATGAAGTCACTTCTATTACTTAACATCAATAACTTGAGTTTGAGTTATTTCTTCAAAATGATTACATAATGAAATCCATACCATGGCTGCTGAAGGAAGCCTGTGAAAGGTGATGGGGCTTGAGCTTCCATTGCACCCAAAGTATCACCATGATAAGACCCTTTAAGTGCTAGTACCTGAAATGGGACCACAAAGATTATCCAGAAGTTGTATTGAACAAATTGCATCGCAAACCTCCAAAAAGGATAAATTTTCGCATAAAGTTATATCGCAATTAAACTTTTCACCTCAAAAGCACTTTTTCTTCATGAGACCAACATTTCTTGCATCAACTGATACACACAATATGAAACATACATTGTGGAAACAAAATAATCAATGCCTACCCTTAGCTCAATAGGTTTTTCAGCTCCATTATTCTTGAGAAAATTGAATAGGAATCCATTATCAGAACAAAATTTACGGAATGCCAGCTTGAGAGCAATTTCAACTGCAGTTGATCCATTATCTGAGAAGTATACTCGAGACGCCCAACCTGCAAAAGAAGAAACACAAATCCTAATAACTCACACTTACAAAGAATGTGCTTAGAAACAAACAGAAGGCTGAGATAGGCAATTGAAGAAAACAAGTTTTTCAGTAAATTAATAGTTAACTTATTATGATAAAATGAAGAGAAATAAGAATCGTAGAAAGAAAATGGATGTCCACCCAATAAACCAACAATTAAGCATACACGTTGATGATATCCTTACTTGAGTACAGCTACATACATTGAGAAGGAAGACATCCAAAACTGTTCTCACTTTACCGCACAGAAAAAATTAAATAACGAGCAACAGAAGAATAAGAATTACTACTTTTCAACATCAGCACACACCCATATGCACAACATATAGTCCATAAAGTATACTGACCTTTGCCAACACCCTCAAGCAAAAGCTCAGCACAACGCAAAGCTGGCTCATAAACATTCTCAGGGAACATAATGTGACCAAATCTTGCAGCAGAGTAGCCCATATCTCGTGCAAGCTCAGTCTGAAACCACCTAACCAATCAGACATCCATCACCATATTGTTGTGAAACCATGCAAATGAAAAAGATGAAGCTAAAGTGGAAGAGAAAGGATAAGACACTGGAACAGGAGATGTGTATAGCTGGTGGAAAGCTGACATCTAGATCTTGCCATTAACTAACAATAATATAGCAAGCAATCAAAACTGCTAACAAGAATAAAAAATGACCATGTGCCGTTAACCTAACCTGAAGCGAAGCATCAGGTCCTTGAGTCCACCAACTAGCACATGCATCAAATTGTTGCGTCATAAACTCATTACTCTGGACCTGCAATTGTAAGAAATGCAAAATTGGTCAGCATTTAAGGTGAAGAGATAACTTCAACCAAAGGATAACAATCAGATTGCAGTAAAGCAAAGCATAGATGGTCAAATATAATTAAGAATGAACATCAAGGAAAAGTAAAGAAGTTCCTTGCCCAAAGTTCCATTTATCCTCGCTGTTAACACTAATAACAACAATTGTTTTTAGATGTAGTCAAGAGGAAGTTCTAGCCACTGTGCCAAAGTTTAAAGGCTTATGGAAAACAAGAAAAGGGTAAGAAAGGCAAGAAAGGAAATGTCCAAAAATTTTTGCAGTCATAAGCTAATTCGTTATCACAACATTAACCTTGTAAACTGCAAAATTCTCGCCGCATCGAGAATCAATCACAGTAACATTTTCTTCAGTTACAAGCTTGTGCTGAGTAAATGGCCACCAGAAAACATTTGTTGCTTTCTTTGGCATCTCATCCAATCTTCGCATCCTTTCTAAATAAGCTGATAGCAATATTTCCTTGAGACAATTGAATGCTTCATTGGAGTCACCAAACCATTCCACAAGGTCATTTGACATATCTTGGGGAATAGGTGGTAGCACTATTACAGGGACCCTAAAAAATGAATGAGACAAGACAGAATAAGACCCAATTCGCATAGGATTAAAGAACACACCTCTAGAACAAGAGGGTGGTCAACATGTTAAAAGCTTGCCTGTTTAAGTACCTATTACGCAAATATGACCGTAATGGGGCTTCATTGACAAGGCCGCCATCTTCAAGAACAACAGCAACAATGTCATATCCTCTTAGTCTCAGACTATCGTAAGCCGAAATGGTTCCAGAAATTCCACCTAGTTTCCCATCTCCCACAAGAACACCAGGTAATCGAAAAGGCCTATCGACATATTTGAGGAACTGTTAGCTTTCACATTACTATCCATTTAAAAATGAATCACTTACATACCGGTACAAATCACATTGTAAGGTTCCAGAAGGACCAGGACTAGCAACGCCTCCCGCAGTTTCCACAACACACAAAGCATTCATTCTCTCGAATTGTGCTTCACTCTCCAGTTTACTTCTCAAGCAATTCTCCAAAGTTTTCACAACAACAGAATCCCCCACGGCTCCAGTCTCTCTCTCTGCCGCCAAATGCGGCGAAACCGCCTCCCTCCATGCAAACAGAGTCTGGCAAACAAGCTCCGAAAAGGGAGCATTCTGACCAGTTCGATTCTCTTCATAGAAGTTCAGGTCAGTGATTGCGTTGGAGACGGAAGCTTTGAGAACGTGATTGGAGGCAAGCAAGGATAAAGAGAGGTTGTGGCGGGAAGCAAGAGAGGGAACTTTAGCGAAGACGTAGTGAGAGTCGGAGTCGGAGGGGAAGCCGGTTTGGACGGGTTTGAGGTAAAGGAACTTGTGAGGCGTTCTGTTCGGAGGTGAGAGGAGGAAGGAGGAGGCAAGGCCAGTGGAGACGAGGGTTTTGCCGAGGGAGGTGTTGGAGCCCCAAATCATGTAGGTCGGGTGGGAGAGTGGGACGTAGACTGGTTCCCACGAAGCGGTGGAGAAGAAGAGCTTACGAAGGTAGATGTGGCGGCGATAATGGTGGTGGTGGCGGAGGACGGAGAGAGGGAGCATGGTGGTAGTTGAAGCGAGTGACAGTGAGACTCGCTAGTACCTGTTGCGCGTTTTGACTTTTGATTTCAAGATAGACAAAAGAAGCACGTACCTGTTGGGCATTTTGACTTTTGTCTTTGTCGTTATTAACGACTGACCCTTAATTAATGGGCCTGGTTTATGGGGGCCGGCTCATACCTTTTGATCCAAGATCCATAATAACTACACAAATAATCGAAATTATTATTAACAGGCTGATTAGGAGAAAAATCAAAATATTTGATTAAACAACGTAATCAAGGAAAGAAATGTATGGTGGCGGTGGCGGAAAAAGGAGGGCGTGGAGCGATAAGACCCCACTGTTGGGGCAACACCAACGCACTTCACCAACTTACTCTTCTAACCTCTCCTACTCCTCCTCCTCCTCCGTCGAGATGTCGTCGTCTACTCTCACTCCTCTCGTGGCCGTTCCTCGCTCCTTCTTCCTCGGCGTTGACGTCGGCACTGGCAGTGCGCGCGCTGGTTCGTCTTCTCTCGCTATCATCAGCTATTAAGGACGTTTGTATTTTGATTGATCAAATTCATTCTTTCTTTGGGGGCTTTATATCGTCTCATAACTTGTATAATTATGCTTCTTTTGCTCTTTTCCCATAATTATGCAAATGTAGTGTAGACTATTATATTACAAGACTAATTTAATTGGGCAGTTATTCTGCTTCCAAGTTTGTGTAGGTTATTTATCTTTTTCTGCTGATTGGTGTAGGCGTTTTTGATAATCATGGGAAGCTTATGGGGTCCGCTAGTTGTCCAATTCAAATATGGAAGCAAGGTGACTGCGTTGAGGTATTGTTACTTTTATTTTGAACGCGAAGCAGCTGTGTTCTATTCCTTTTTGAGCTTGTTGCTTATTTTCTTGAACCAGCAATCATCAACGGATATTTGGCATGCAGTCTGCGCGTCCGTCAAATCAGCATGCTCTCTTGCTAATGTTGCTGGTGAAGAAGTTGTTGGCATGGGATTTGCTGCTACTTGTTCGCTTGGTCTGTGACTTTCTCCTTCTCTCTCATCCTTTCTTTCTTATTCCTAAACTTTCTTTTTCTTTTCCATTTTTTAGGTATTTGATAATATGGCCTACAATTATATGAAGCATCTGTAGATTTCCAATTGAAAAGATTGGTTGTGTATTGCAGTTGCTGTTGATGCTGACGGTGCTCCAGTTACAGTTTCTTGGAGCGGGGATTCAAGAAGGAATATTATAGTATGGATGGACCACAGAGCTCTGAAACAAGCTGAAAAGATCAATTCCTCCAACTCACCCGTATTACAGTATTGTGGTGGAGCTCTTTCCCCTGAGATGCAGCCACCAAAAGTAATTAGAAACAATCTGTTATGATCATTGGCTCACTTTTTCATCAAACAAATCCGAAAAATGCTGCATTGTTACCTCCTGTATTCTATGTTTGGATTACCAATAATGCACAGTCACATTCTTGGTTTTATGGCTTTTAGATTTGTTAACAAGTGGGTTGTTTGTAATATGTGGCATAGTTTAAACAGGAGGATGGTGTCTGTGGTTTTTTGTGCTGTTCTATTTTGTCTAATACTGTCATATATGCAGCTTTTATGGGTGAAAGAAAACTTGCAAGAATCTTGGTCAATGGCATTTAGGTGGATGGACTTAAGTGATTGGTTGTCATACAGGCATGTTCAATTCTAGCCTAAAGTATTTTCCTAACTATATTGCTTTTCTGAACTGGGGCTGATTTGTATGAAGTTTTTTTTCTTCTTAAATTTCTTTAGGGCAACGGGAGATGATACTCGAAGTTTGTGTTCAACAGTATGCAAATGGACATATCTTGGTCACGCACACATGCAGCAGATGAATGAGAAGGATTCAAGAGACATGGAAGCTTGTGGATGGGATGATGAATTTTGGGAAGAGATTGGCTTGGGTGATCTAGTAGATGGACATCATGCAAAGATTGGTATGGTCATTTCAAATCTCTGCATCATTTCTGTGGATATTGTTTTATGAGATACACTGCATTCTATGAGATGCTATTATTGGGGTACCACCTCTTTATTCCATGAGTCTTACAAGCTTAAGAGAGACACACAACTAATTTTACCTGTTTGTTTTATTATTTATAAGCTCTCATGGTTGTCTACTAAGTTTTGGTCGAGTTCTATTTTTGTTAATTATATTTCAGTAAATATCTAGTTCCCATGTATGCCTGCGGTGGATGCATTATTTTTACAATTCCTTCTAGCTTTGTCTGCGTAGATGATATCTATCATTGTATACTGGAAATATTTGTTTCTGTAGGACTGCAGCTCTAAATGCTTTTGACTCTTGTTTGCAGTTAGTTGATAAATTGACACAATCCATCCTACTTTAAACAGGACGGAGTGTAGCATTCCCTGGACATCCTTTGGGTTCTGGTCTAACTCCTACGGCTGCAAAGGCAAGAATTTTTATAATGAAGATTTCACATTGATTTGAAGTATTGACAAATTAGAGACTTCGTTTGGATACTATAAGATACTTCCCTTTTCTGTGGGCTTCAGGGGTTGTGTTTGTTTCCCTGGGTTTTTATCATGATGCCTGGGTCTTTGAACTTCCCTAAGCAGTGATTTGTATTTTCAGGAGCTGGGCCTTGTAGCAGGAATTCCTGTTGGGATTTCACTGATTGATGCTCATGCTGGTGGTGTGGGAATTATGGAAAGCATCCCTGAATCTGCAGCTGATATTCAAGGTTTTTTGACAGATGGAATAAACTTTTACATCTGTGATATGTACATGAAGCTGTGCACTTACTTTCAAAGAATATTCTTTTTATTTCAGAGAATGACAAGGAAGCTATATGCCATCGTATGGCATTAGTTTGCGGTACATCTACTTGTCATATGGCTGTATCACAGAGTAAGCTGTTTATTCCAGGGGTCTGGGGACCATTTTGGTCAGGTAAAATGTCAAAATACCTGATCAGAATTTGGCTTTTTGAAGATTAGTGCAAGGCCTATGACTTATCACATTATTGTTTTCCACTAATAATAATTTGTAAAAACTTGTTCAGCTAAACATTTATATTTGGAGATATGTATATTGAAGTTTAAGGGGTCTTCAACAAGTATTCAGGATTCTTCATTCAATTGCATTTCAGATAGAATTAGTTTATAAACTTCATTTTGTTTCACTAACGTAGTGGTATAAGCTATTGACTTGTTGAACATATATAAGTGGCATTTTTAATAGTTTTACTTTCTTTCAAGGTTAAGTGTGGCAGTAAACTTCACCCTTCATTTTATTTTTGTAGCGATGATACCAGAGTACTGGCTTACAGAAGGTGGGCAGAGTGCTACTGGTGCATTACTAGATCATATTATTGAAAACCATGTTGCTTCTCCTCGCCTTGCCAATCGAGCTGCTTCTCAAAGTGAGATATTAACTAGTCGTCTTTGTTTGAAGCACATAGCTGTTAGGCAAGTATGATTAGTGTTTTTTTATGTAATGTTCTTATTTGATCCTGTAGTCTATTTTACTATCATCAGATGTCTCCTTGTTCGAACTGTTGAACAATATATTGAAGAAGATGATGGATGATTTGAATTCTCCATTTCTTGCTGCCTTGACAAAAGACGTGCATATCCTTCCCGATTTCCATGGAAACAGGTAATTTCTGACTTTTCTTCGACATTTCCTGAATGAAGCGCCTAGATACCTGATTTGAGTTTGAGCTGTTAAGGTTTATTATGGCCCAGGTCTCCTGTTGCAGATCCAAAAGCAAATGGAATCATTTGTGGTTTGACACTTGATGCAAGTGAGAAACAGTTGGCTCTATTGTACTTGGCCACTGTACAGAGTATTGCATATGGAACACGCCACATTGTAGAGCATTGTAATGCTCACGGTCATAAAGTAAGAATCCACCCTTATCATTTGCACTTAGCTTCCTATATTTCTGGTGGTTAGCAAGTTTTTAGAAAGAGGATTTATCTTGGTCTAGGAAAGAATAGTCTGTCATCCGGTTACCATCCCTCAGTGCCTTAAAGCTTTTAGAAAATGTCATAACAAATAACTCAGCTTAAAGATTCACATTTGTAGTACAAAGAGGTTCTTAGCTTTGCACGGTGCATGGAATTGTCATATAGTAGCTGTGTAGAGCTAGAAAGAGAAATATGAAAGTCTTTCCTGAATTCTTCTGAGGACAAGTCATTTTCTAGCATTCAAGAGAGCAATTGAAATCACATCCAACTTAAAGGAAGAGCGCATGCCTGAATGTTTCTCATATCTTCTATTCCTTGTCTGTCTCAAGAGGTGTGAATATTAATTTAATTATGATGGTCAGTATTATTTGTTCGATTACCTGTTTGACTGCTTCTATCGAATAACCTCTAATTTATGCGATGTGATCTTGGACTTGCTAATAGGAACCCTTTCTTAATTACTTTGCATCCCCTTTCTGAATATCCGCTATTTATTGGAGGGTCTTACATCGACATATTTGACAAATATTTGCGTTAAAACTCGAGTACTAAGTCATGCCTTTGTTCTTTGTAGATTGACATGTTGCTTGCATGTGGTGGTCTATCAAAGAACCCCTTGTTTGTTCAAGAACATGCGGATATCACAGGTAATTCTCTTCCCAGTCTTCTCTTTTGGCATCATTTTTCTGTTTCTCTTTTTTTTGGTAGATGTCTGTTTGTGGCTTTCTTTTATGGATTTTCCATTCTGTGCATGGGTTTGGATATCGCATGCAAGTTGTAACAAAGATCCATTTAAATATTGGCTTATGTCATGTACTTCAATCCAGTGGTTGGATTGGGAAGTAATAAATATATCTCACTGCAGTTGTATTCTCGGAAAATTCATATCCAAGCTTTTCTCTTTTCTACTGAGCTATTCATTTTGCTATGGAATTCACCTTCTTGCTAATGTTTAACACGATTTTTCCTAGGCTTACGTGGCATCGCGGTTCCAAGTTATACCAATTGGTCTGATTAGTCAAGCCAAAATGCTTTATTTTAGGTCTGAAGTATTTCAAGTCAGGATATTTCCCAACTGATAATTGATATTTTTTGTGACGGGTGGTAACCACAGTAATTTGAACAACTCTTTAGCGTTTACACGTTTTAATCCCGAGGATCACTTCATTATTGGTGCAGGTTGCCCTATAGTACTTCCTCGAGAAAGTGAGTCTGTTCTCTTGGGTGCTGCTATTCTTGGTGCTGTTGCTTCAAAAAAGTATAGTAGTCTCATGGAGGCCATGAAGGCACTAAACGCGGCTGGTCAGGTATTCCTTACAGGCATTTTTTAGCTTCACCAGCTTAATGTCCATTGTAGTATCATCGCTGTAGTTAGGCTTAGTGGATAGCAGATTTTGGATGCATGTTGCCCTAATTTAAAGTAGTTCCTCTTCTTCCAATCGCTGTCCCTCCATGACCCAAAGAACCCCACCTCTTCACCCCCATCCTTCTTTCACAGTGGATTTTGAGATGGTGTTTACCATTTTATAAGCACTATAATTTGGTGGCGCAAAAGTGATGTTCTTGCACTTCTTTTGCCAGGATAGGATAGTCCTTTTAATAATAGGAAAACTGGCGTTTGATTTTATGTTTTATCTACTTAATCACATGCATGGACATTTGTAGGTAATTCAGCCATCAACAAATGCAAGGGTCAAGAACTATCATGATGCCAAGTATCGCATCTTCAGAGACCTTTACGATACGCAGCTGTCTCAGCGTTCCATTATGGCTCAAGCTTTGGAGTAGGTGGTGGGGTGGAGAAGATGTCGTTGCTTCATTACTTTGGGGAAAAAAGCTCTTTTTAATATTGTTCTTTTTTCATCTCAAAAGGTGAACTGGCCTGGCCTCTTGATTTTCGCAGTTCACCTGTTTAACGAAAGTCCATCCATAATCCAAAAACATAAAAAGAATAAGTGGATTCCTTGATCACCTTGCACAGTTTCAACCTTTTTTCCCTCGAGGTCTTATTCAACTTCGGTTAAATTGAGTAAGCCTCGTTACTTTTAGTTAGATGAAAATAAATTGTTACTTTTTGAATGTCAATTCAATGAGTATATGTAATAATTTATAAATTAGACATTCCAAATAAATCATTATGCCCCTGCGTGCATGCATTAGAGATATTAAATAAGGAGAGGACAATGAGATGGAGACGAGGGGGACAATGCATTGGAAGTTAGCAGTAGTAGTACATAAGATGACATGAGGAGAATGAAATGGAAAGCTAGAGTAATAGCCTTGCGGTCCTCTTCTTAAAATCACTTGTGTAAACCATTTATTAATCTCCTTGTAACCTGTTGCCACCTGAGGGCATATTGTTTCATTTCATAATAATAATCACATACAGATCTCTTTTTTTCCGCGATAAGCAAAAAATCAAGTAAAGAATCGCCACCCCTGTTGGTTTACGAGAATATTCCACGTGCTATTCACGGTCCTTTATTCTCTCTGTCTATCCTTTGACAGTTGACACGTTTCGTGGTTCAAATTAACTTACCTTCAACAAATAATGACACAACTGAATCTGTAGGGGAAATGAATCGCATTAGCGAGACCGTAATTAAGAATTTTCACGCGCAGGATAGGTACGTGGGAGAGAAGAGGAGGAATATGCTATATATTATTGTTAATCTGAGTAGAACGAGAGAGAGAGAGAATGAGAAATTGAAGAAATAGGAAAGTGCCACGTGTGACTCTACCTGGCGTACACCCATCTCATCTCTATGTTGCTATTCCCATCGGCTCGCTCTCCTTTTCTAGTTTTCTCTGTTCATGGCGTTAATGCCTTCTCTGCTTCTCAGTCCGTTATAACCCAATTTCATCACATCATCAAATGGAATCAGCACCTACCATAATTTTTCGTTTTCTTCTTCTTCGTCTTGATCTTCACTAAACATTCTCTTCCTTCTACTTTTTGCTTCATTCCCTATTTTGTTGGACCAAAATCCCCTCTAAATCCAAAATTGAAATATATAAATAAATAAAAAGAATAAGAAGAAGAACAAGGCTCCGTCATTAGGGTTTCTCCCCATCCTTTTATAACGCTTACTGTTCAATCAGGTACTTCTGCTTGAATGAGATTTGGTTTCAGTTTTTAACTTCCTTCTGTGTTTTGGGCCCGCGTTCTTCTCAATCTGGGTTCTTCTATTTCAAGATAGAATTTTTGAGCTGCTTATGATCCTAATTACGGCCCGCAGGATGATGTTCTGATTTTGTCTGTTTGAAATATATCTTGGGGGCGGTGTAATCGGAACTGGCACGAACTTTTATTGTTGGTGTTGGGGATTCAATGATATTAAAGAATCTAGGTTTTAATGGGAACTCAATTTTGTTGGTGGTGTGTCGCAACTAGTGAAGTATTTATTTTTTTATCGGTGTGTGGCCTCAGGTTTTCACCTTAAGGTTTCATGATTCGCGCATACTCCATGTGTAATCAAGGAATTGATTGTTTGAACAAGAGCCAGAGCCCTGTTGACAGTGACCACTATTCTAACCAAGCAATTGGCTTGATGGATACCCCGACCTCTGTCACTCAATCAACCCCTGGCACCAATGATGAAACCGCACGTGTTAAATTCTTGTGCAGCTTCTCGGGAAGTATAATGCCTCGACCCCAGGATGGCAAACTGCGGTATGTGGGTGGAGAGACCCGAATTATGAGTGTGCCGAGGGACATTAGTTATGAGGAATTGATGACAAAAATGAAGGAACTTTATGACGGTGTTCCCGTGTTGAAGTACCAACAGCCTGATGAGGATCTTGATGCTCTAGTGTTAGTTGTTAATGACGATGATGTGACTAACATGATGGAGGAGTATGATAAGTTGGGTTCTGGGGATGGTTTCACTAGGCTCAGGATTTTTCTTTTTCCTCATCCTGACCAAGACGGTTCCGTGCATTTTGTTGATGGGGATGACAGGGACACTGAGAGGAGGTATGTGGATGCGCTGAATAATTTGAATGATGGGCCCGAGTATAGAAGACAGCAACCTGATTCCCCTTTGGTCGGTCAAATTGATGATATCCATTTGCAGGAACAGTTTTTCAGTCCACTTAGCCTTGATGGTGGTCTTCATAACCAGAGGAGTGCTGATGTGTCACAACCACAATACAACCTATGTCATGTTGCGATTCCTCAAAGTCAGAGGTACAGTGAACCGGATGGTACATGGAGTCCTGCATTTTACTCTCCTAGGCATCACGGACATCTTGATCCTAGAACTATGTCAGAGTTTCCAAGTTCACCTCCTGCCCGTTACCGTGTGCAGTTTGGGGAGTTGCCTGATAGAGTGCCTGAAGAATATACTCGATCACAACTAAATCCTCATCCTGCCTATGATCATCAACAACCATTTTCTGATAATTTACTATGGATGCCTGCCAGTTCTGTATCGGGTGATAGGGCGGGTTTTCCTGGTAATTTGTTGCATGTTCCTGGTGTTTTTGACAGCAACAGTGTATGCGATCAGTGTCGGGTGGCTTTCCCAAGAAATCAAATTCATCTGGAACAACCAAATATGGGAAGTGGGATTCCGCAGGCTCCTAATCCATGTGCTGAGTGCCCACCAAATAGAGAGGCTTTTTTGTTAAATGTTGATCCAAAGGTGCACCATACAATGTACATGAAAGATCAGAATGATCCAAGATCCATATACAATGAAACTCACAACCATGACAGAGGATGGGTTTTGCAACATCAGTCGAATCCTCAAGCTGATGAAGCAAGAACACAGATTTCTGGAGCTGGAAGATTCAATGATCATTACATTGTAGATGGACCTGGACTAAGTTACACTCTTGGGCATACTAGTTTTATTGATGGCCATCATTTATCCTCTAATTATACCAATCAGCGAGCTAGTCCTGAAGTGGGAAATGAAGTGTTTCATGATCAATCTGTGCCTGTCCCACATCACCTGCACATTCCTCCTCCTGAAGAACGAACAGTTCGGTATGGAAATTTTCCATACACCTATGGTACGGAGAGTGTTCACCACATATCACATGGCCATACACATGCACAGGCCTTGTGGAGAAATGGTCAAAATCCAATTTCTGGTGTTCCATTGGAAACATCTGTTGCAACTCCACAAGTGAATGGTATGTGTAATCCAGCATTTGTCAGAAGCATAGTCGATGGTGTCCAAAGGATTGCCAGTGGCATGGATAGTAACCAGCCTTGGGTGGAATCTTCACAGAAAATGGTGGCTGTTGATGGGAAAAGTGTTCCGGAGTCTTCTTATGCCCATGCTGCTCTGAACTTTAACCCCAATATTTATGGTCCGGAAAACAAGCAATTATTTCTTCCAGGAACCATCTCACCAACAGTTCCATGTGAAATTCGTAACTCTGCCACTTCATGTATGTCTACTGGCAATCCAGAATCAAATATTACAAATACCAGTGTAGTGGCAATAACAGAGGAGAAAAGCATGCTTGGGATAGAAACTGAAGAAAGCCTCATAGGAAAGGTTGAAAAGCTGGATCAACAACAAATGCCCAGTGTGTCACAAAGCATTGTTGTTGAGAGCAACGGCGAGATAATATCTCTTGAATCTATCAATTCGAATCACTTAAAGCATGTAGAAGAAAGAGTTGATGTGTTAAAAGTGGGTGAAAAAGACTTGTCTATTGTTCCCAAAGATTCAAATCTATCTGGTCAGTTGAGTTTTCTGCCAGAGCTAATTGCTTCTGTAAAGAAAGCAGCATTGGAGGAGGCTGAGGAGATAAAAGCCAGAGTTGAAGAAGTAGCTGACCCTTTAGGTCATAATTCAGAATCCAAAGAAGCTAATATTAAGGAGTCTGAACAAGTGGTAAGAGTCAAATGAATTTCTTTAGCCGAAAGAGAATATTTCTGTACCTTATCTTCTCTTCTTAATGTCCAACATGTTTACAGACTCCCCATGAAGAGCCAGAGTTGGATTTGGATGCAGACAATGTGGACATTAACAAAATAGAACCCACAAAGGCTGAGGCAGAAGCCATTGCAAGGGGATTGCAGGTTTTCTGTTATCCCACTCTTCAATTTTCTGTTGTAATTGTCATCTTTTTTATTTTCTATTGTTTCTTTCATGTCATTTGATTTTAACAGTTGTTTTTTCCTTCAGACAATAAAAAATGATGATCTGGAGGAGATTCGTGAACTAGGTTCTGGAACATATGGAGCTGTTTATCATGGGAAATGGAAAGGTTCGGATGTAGCTATAAAGCGAATAAAAGCCAGCTGTTTTGCTGGGAGACCATCTGAAAGAGAGCGTTTGGTAGGTGTCTATGCCCTTCTAGGAGTACTTTTTTTTTCTTGACCTTTACTGTCTTGATCTTTTTGTGAAAGAATGAATCTCTACTTCAGTTTGTGTACTTCAATTCTAATCTTAGCAGCTTTTCCTTCTCACATAATGGTAAAATGAGGTACTCAAAGATGGAAGAATATAAACTGTCCACTGAATTTGGACACAACATTATTAACCGTGTACAGTTTTATTTCTTTTAAAAGGAAAGGAAAGTCAAAATTTTAGTTGGAAAAACTTTGTATTTGCCTTTTATTTTTTTGAAAATTTTCAGAACTAGTTACTTGCATTCATTTTTCATTTGTTATTTTGATAGTCTTATTTTTTAAAATTGAGAAGGAAATGAACTGGTGGTTATTTCCTTCAGTTTGTTCTGTCAGTGTTTTCTTGTTGAGAAAGGTTATAATACCATTGTACTAAAGTTTAATATCTGATCTATGTTCCTATGCTTAAAAATTTCTCAACTAGTAATTACTCATCCGCATATTATTTGCATAAGGTCAATATCATTCTGGATCAATGCTTCTGCATGGTATGTGCACGTAGGTTATGATTTGGAGAAAGTTGAAATTGTTTATTTTTAGACTTCATCTGATCTTCACAGCGACAAAACCCAGAGCAGCAATCCTGAAATGAGTTATTCATTCAAACAAAAATATATTAGAATATTCCCATGTAAAGAGGGGTTCAATTATACCGTTTTAATTCCTATGTTTTTCTCACTTTTGTAGATTGCAGATTTTTGGAAAGAGGCTTTATTGTTGAGTTCATTGCATCATCCGAATGTTGTTTCTTTTTATGGTATAGTGCGTGATGGCCCTGATGGAACCTTAGCAACTGTAACCGAATTCATGATTAATGGATCTTTGAAACAGTTCTTGCAGAAGAAGGATAGGTAATCATGTCCATGACCATGTTGTAAGGTGATATCCCAGGGGTGTTATTATAGCTGTAATATGTTATTGGGCTTCTTACTGCTTTTCAGACATAACTTTTCTCCAGAAGTAATTTTTATGGACTAGAATTATAAAAGCCTTCTAAAAGTCTTGGAGTGAAATTGACTTCATAATATGGTTGAGCAGAACCATTGACCGTCGCAAAAGACTCATCATAGCCATGGATGCGGCCTTTGGGATGGAGTATCTACATGGAAAGAACATTGTTCATTTTGACTTGAAATGTGAAAACCTGCTAGTAAATATGAGAGATCCTCAACGGCCCATTTGCAAGGTATGCCGACATGGAAATGTTTGTTGGGTTCACACTAAACTTGAGTTGAAGCATTTGAGCTTTGCTCGTTTGCTAATAATATGCTTCATTTCCGACGTGTTATTAAATTGAAACTCAATTCTTTGCATTTTGTTGTGCTTGTTACTGGAAATTTATGAGCCTTTTGATGCTTATTTGGTGTTCTCCCAAACTTATATGATGTGAACAAATGAAATAAAACATATGTTCTCATGTACAAACATATGAATGCATGGAGTAACCTGCTAACCAATAATGCATTGTTTATTAGATTGGTGATTTGGGTTTATCGAAGGTGAAGCAACATACATTGGTATCAGGTGGTGTTCGTGGGACTTTACCCTGGATGGCACCTGAGCTTCTTAGTGGAAAAAACCACATGGTATCAGAGAAGGTAATTTTTATTTTATTAGAATATCAATCTTAGGAATATTGTTGATATCAAATTAGGATTGTTATTGCACATTTCTAACAACATTTGTGTGTGACATGTCTTCTCTTTAATAGATTGATGTTTACTCGTTTGGAATTGTTATGTGGGAATTGCTGACGGGTGAAGAACCTTATGCTGATATGCACTGTGCATCAATAATTGGTAAGCTCTAAGAGGATGGTAGACTGTATGAATAATAGCGTTTTAGATTCTCCCTTGATCTGATAGACTAGCAACAAATAAGAGGAGTCTTATACTGGAGACGAACTACTTCTTAAATAGGTGTTTACACATGCCTTATTCTTGTAATCAAGTTTAGGATGTGTAAACTTGAAAGAAGAAGTAATTTTTTATTATATATGTTGAGTATGTACAGAATAGTGCTTTATATACAGAAAGTTGTTTGCCTAATATAGAATACAATCGCTATAATCAAGCTATACATAATTAGGATTATTCCTAGAATCATGCAATAGAATCATAATCCCTAGTATTAAGGATGTAATCTATAACACTCCCTCTCAAGTTGTAGCATAGATATTAATCATGCTCAACTTGTTACAAATATAGTTGACCCGAACTCCATTCAAAGCTTTTGTAAAAATATCTCCAGGTTGTTGTCCGGTCTTGACATATCCTGTAGAGATTAAGTTTTGTTGGATCTTTTCTCGAACAAGGTGGCAATCAATCTCTATGTGTTTAGTTCGTTTATGAAATACAGGATTAGATGCAATGTAGAGCAACTTGATTATCACACCAAAGTGTGGCCGGTTTTGAGACTTTAAGGCCAATTTCAGAAAGAAGTTGGTATAGCCATATGATCTCACTCGTGGCTTGTGCCATTGCTTGATATTCATATTTTGCACTTGATCTGGACACAACATTTTGCTTCTTGCTTTTCCATGAAACTAAATTCCCTCCAACAAACACGCAATATCCAGTTGTGGACTTTCTGTCGACTTTGGAATTGCCCAATCAGCATCCAAAAAATATTCGATACGAGTGTGCCCATGATTGTCGTATAGTACCCCTAGACCAGGAGCTCCCTTTAGGTAACATAGGTTTTGCTCTAGGATAGCCCAATGATGAATAGTTGGAGACGACATAAATTGACTTACAATGCTGACTGGGTATGCAATATTAGGACAAGTCACTGTTAAATAATTTTGTTTTCCAACTAATCTTCTGTATTTCTCGGGATCTTCAAACAAGTCTCCTTTTTTAGAGAGCTGTAGATTCGGAGTCATTGGAGTACTGCATGGCTTAACTCCCAATTTTCCAGTCTCAGTTAGTAAATCTAGAACGTACTTTCTTTGGGACAGAAAAATACCTTTCTTGCTCCTCGTCACCTCTACTCCCAGAAAATATTTCAAGGGCCCTAAATCCTTGTTCTGAAACTGGCTGTGGAGAAAAGACTTTAAAGATGAGATGCCTTCAAGATCACTTGCTGTAATAACATATCATCCACATAGACAACAAGGAGAATAATTCCAGATGCAGAGTGTCTATAAAAAACAGAGTGATCCGATTTACTCTTATTCATTCCAAATGCTTCAATGGTTTGGCTAAATTTTCCAAACCAAGCGCGGGGGCTCTATTTTAAACCGTATAGAGATTTCCGAAGACGACAAACTTTACCAAACTCCCCCTGAGCAACAAAACCAAGTGGTTGCTCCATGTATACTTCCTCGTGGAGGTCACCATGGAGAAAAGCGTTTTTGATATCTAACTGATACAGCGGCCAATCATAAGTAGTGGCCAGAGAGATGAATAGGCGAATGGATGTCAATTTGGCTACAGGAACGTATCAGAATAATCAACACCATAATTTTGAGCATAGCCTTTTGCAACAAGCCGAGCTTTGAGCCGGTCTACTGAGCTATCAGAGTTAACTTTGAGTGTGAATACCCATTTACAACCAATGGCCTTCTTACCAATAGGTAATGGTACCAATTCCCAGGTACTATTGGCATCTAAAGCATTCATCTCTTCTATCATAGTATCATGCCAACCAGGGTGAGATAAGGCCTGATGGACAATCTTTGGGATAGTGACAGAATCAAGGGAAGCAATAAAAGAACACGAGGAAGAAGATAAATGATCATAAGAAACAAATGATGAAATAGGGTAGGTGCACTGACGTTTACCTTTGCGAAGAGCACTTGGGAGATCATCGAGCGATGGATCTGATGGCGAAGAAGAACT
>JANZXV010000008.1:943485-956300 GCA_027576455.1 Erythroxylum roigii | reverse complement strand
GCGATTTTTTTCTCTCAACCACGCCATTCTGAGGAGTATCAAGGCATGAGGATTGGTGGAGAATACCATGTTGGATCATGTAGGACTGAAATGGTGTAGAGACGTATTCCTTGGCATAATCACTTCGTAAACTAATCCTTTGGTAGTTTGAAAGGTAACTTCGTAAACAAGCAACTCATCATCAGCCTCCGTTCTTGAGACTAAAGAGTGAGGAAAGAAAGGAACCTATTCTAAAAAGGTAACATCAGCTGAAACAAGATATTAGTTAAGAGTGGGACAATAGCAACGATACCCCTTTTGTAGAAGGGTATAGCCGAGAAAAACACATTGTACAAACTTGGGGTCTAACTTTGAGATTTGAGGACATGTGTCCCGAACAAAGCAAGTATTACCAAAAATGCTTGGTGGAATATCAAACAAGGGTTTAGAGGGAAAGAGGACAGTGGAAGGTATCTCACTGTGAAGGAAAGAAGAGGGCATGCGATTAATTAAAAAACATGTTGTGGAGATTGCATTAACCCAAAAGGATTTAGGAACTTTCATTTGAAATAATAGTGCTCTCATAGTTTCAAGGAGATGGCGATTTTTTTCTCTCAACCACGCCATTCTGAGGAGTATCAAGGCATGAGGATTGGTGGAGAATACCATGTTGGATCGTGTAGGACTGAAATGGTGTAGAGACGTATTCCTTGGCATAATCACTTCGTAAAGTACAAATTGAGACATTAAATTGTGTTTTAATCTTAGCACAAAAGGCAGAAAATTGAGAAAATAATTCAAAACGATTTTTCATGAGATAAAGCCAAGTTACACGAGAGAAATCATCAACAAATGTCACAAAATATTGAAACCCAATTTTGGACATAATAGGGCATGGGCCCCAAACATCAAAGTGTACTAATTCAAATGGGGAACTAGCCCTTTTATGGATTCGAGGAAAAGAAGATAGACGATGGTGCTTAGCAAACTGACAGGACTCACAATCTAAAGAAGATACATTCTGAAATTTAGGACAAAGTTTCTTCAGCAAGGGTAAAGATGGATGTCCTAACCAACAATGGGCTTGAAATGGGGTCAAGACACTAGGGTAGGCAATGGGTTTAGGTACTGAGGCATCCAGAACATAGAGACCTCTTGATTCCACTCCTCTACCAATAATCTTCTTCGTCATAAGATCCTGAGAAATACAATGGTCAGGAAAGAATGAGATACAACAATTTAAGGTACGAGTGAGTTTACTCACAGATAATAAATTAAAGGAGAGTCCAGGTAAATTTAAGACAGATGTTTGGGACAAAGAGGAAGTAGGATGGACAGTGCCAAACCCAATAACAGAGGAAGTGGAGCCGTCAGCTAATGTAACATGAGAAGGAGATGAGTGTCTAGAAAAAGTAGAAAAGAGGCTAGAATTACTTGTCATATGATCTGAGGCACCAGAATCAATGACCCATTGGGTAGAAGAGGAAAGAAGGCACGTAGATGTGTTACCTGGGTCAGTAATAGCAGTAATAGGTGAGGATGAATGCTTCAGTGCTTCTTGAGATTGAGTGAACTTGGCAAATTCCTCAACAGATATAGTAATAGTCTTCTCAGTAGATGAGCTAGGTGCATCAGTAGCTACAATGTGGGCGGAATGTGATTTCCGAGATTTATTTCGTAGCTTCCGCCAGGTGTATTTAGTGTGACCGGGCTCATGACAAATATCGACAGACGATTCCTCTTGCATCTTGATTCTTAGTGCTCCAATTTCCACTACTTCGATTGTGATGTTTATGAGATGATTTTTTAGAGTCTAATTCATGAGTTTGACTCACAAGAGCATTAGAATTCTGAGTACTAGGAGGAGCAAATGAATTACTGTCTGTGCGAAGTATCCGAGTTAATACCTCGTGTAGGGAGAAAAGTTCGGCACTTGACAGAATCTGAGATTTAGCAATATCAAATTGAGAATTTAAACCAGCCAAAAAACTCATAACAGCCATTTGTTCCCGTTGAACTTGTCGGACCTTGATATCAGGACTAAATGGGAGCAAAACATTTATTTCCTCGTAAATCCTTTTAAATTCATAAAATATGACTGAAGAGATTGATCATGTTCCTCAGCTCTATAAAAACCTTTGCATACTTTATATATTCGGGATATGTTTCCTTTGCTAGAGTATAAGAATTACAGATAATCCATTGAGCATCATCACGTAGTCACTCCCGGCGAGTGTGGTCCAATAGGGGATCATCTGTGAGATGATTATCCTTCGAGATACTCCATAGGTAAATCGGAATTGTTTTGCACCACTGAAAATAATTGTGCCTTGTTAATCTAGAACAACATCTGCTACAACTAAACTCTTATCATCAGCCATAATGAAACAAATAATGGATATACACTAGAAACTGGAACTAAAAATAAGAGAAAAGAGAATCGCAAACGTACGAATAGCACACACAGGAACAAAGGTACCTGCTGCACACAAAAGTCCAAAATAGGTTGGACCAAAATCAACAGCGTCTCCACACAAAAGTCAAGGCAGCGTCTGGGCAATACAAGAGAGTGGCGTTTGAGCACGTGCGTGGCGCGTAAGAGCCGGGGTGCTATGTCGCCGCCGATGAGGGTGATCGGAGATCGCCGTGTTGCAACACGCCGGTGCGTGAGAGGGAAGCCGAGACTGCTGCCGGCACGTGTGAGACACGCACAGGTCTTTAGGTGGGCGGACGATGAGCGAAGGTCGATCGGCAGGCGGTGGTTCTGATGGTGCTGGTGGTGAGAAAAGTTGTCCACTCAGAAATGGGTGGCCCAAGAAAAATACCCAAAACCTGTCCACTGGACAGTGAATCTGCACACTGGCAGATGGAAAAAAAAAATGAAAGAAACCTAAGGCTCTGATACCATGTAAACTTGAAAGAAGTAATTTTTTATTATATATGTTGAGTATGTACAGAGTAGTGCTTTATATAGAGAAAGTTGTTGGCCTAATATAGAATACAATCCCTATAATCAAGCTATACATAATTAGGATTATTCCTAGAATCATGTAATAGAATCCTAATCCGTAGAATTAAGGATGTAATCTATAACAGGATGTATATTACCTTTTTCATCTAACATATATCAATTTCTGCTGTCTTTTTCACCTCACTAAAGTGAAACCTTGGTGGAATACTTCTACCGCTCTACATTATAGCTTAAAGACACCCTTGAACATCAAGAGATTGGCTGCTTACAACCAGTTTAATTGATTTGCATAACCTTGCGGGAGTTTTCAATGATTGGCATGGCTGTGGTTATTGGAAACTTTGGTCTGTAAATCTTTTGACCTTGTGAAGCATAATCATTTCTTTGGTAAAGATGTAAAGATGTAAAGCAACCATAATCCTTTACCTACATGTTACGCCATGCTGATGTACACTAGATTACAACTGTACGTTAGCCACTATGATATAATTTATTTCTTCTCTTAAAACTTTGCAGGTGGAATTGTAAACAACTCGTTACGTCCACAAATTCCAACATGGTGTGATCCTGAATGGAAGTCTTTGATGGAAAGTTGTTGGGCCTCTGATCCGGCTGAGAGACCCTCATTCTCAGAGATATCCCGGAGACTCAGGAACATGGCAGCTGCAATCAATGTCAAATAATTTCTGCATCGCTGCTATCATGTTCATTCCTAGACTGTCTTCTTTCAACAGAAACATTTGATGAAGCAAAACCCTGCGGGTGTCAGTCAAAATGTTATCTATTGGTTTTAAAATATACCTAGGCTAATAGTATTGATACGCCTTGATTCATCTACTATTAATCTTTTAGGGTAGCTGCAAGATGGGATTCTTCATTTAAGATTGAAGCTACATCATGCATTGAGGGCTATGGATGCACAATCAGAATGTGAGTTCTTCGAAACCATCTAATTTACATTCCATTGCTTATGATGGAAATGCTCCTCTCAGCAGCTTGGTCATTTCCTTATGCAGGTATTCCTTATGTTGAGTGCGGTCATAATTGCTGTATGATCTTTGTGTGCTTTGACAAAGTACCAAGATTTGGGGAATATCTGTATATACGACACTGGTAATTAGCTATATAACTTAGGAGAAAAAAATAATGTGCAACGCCTATTTGAGTCGCAACTTGGGATGGGGACAGATATAGCCCTATGCTTTTTGCTGATACCTTTTGTCTTTAATTTTTTATTTTACACCTGTAGACTTGTCTATATTTCTCATAAATATTTAAACAATACATGGTTATTATATATTGTCCATTTACATTTACTATGGCTTACGTTGAAACGTTATTTTCCTGCAACATATAAATGACTTTGTTGTGGTTCATGTTGTCGAGCAGTTAAGTTACTTTTTGCAGGAGAAGTGGTTTCATGTCACAAGGAGATTTAAAAGTGTTATGTAAGCTCAAGTGCTCTACTTAAAGTTGGAGCAGGATATGGGAAGTTTGACTAGTGACTATGGTACATATACAGGATTTGATGGTATGGTACTTAAATGGAGCTCCGTTCAGAATTTCCATGAACCCCATAAGAATGGCTCTAAGTATTGAGTGCCAATATGATACAGAAGAGAAAAACAACTAAATCTTCTTAGTAATTCTGATAAAACAGAAGAAACTCCTGGCTAGATGTGATACAGATGACAGTGGGACCAACCCCACTTGCTCAACTTTGTGATTAGATGATACACGAGTACATTTCAGAGCTTTGTTTGACCTTAATTTAATTTACATCTCTACTGCATATGGAACTTGGTCCTTTTGATGTCAGTTATGAGCTCATAGCAGTCTGCTAATGATTAAACAAGGCAGTCGAGTAGTACAACCATGGCATTTTTATAACCAACTCTCTATTTGTTAAAGCCAAATACGCGGAGTCAAATTCTATGACATGATCAATCCTCACCTGAATTCCTGAATTAGGTCCTGTTCTTAGGCTGATACTATCTCTCAAGTCAAGGTGTACCTAACACACGGCTATGGATTAGACTTCTTTGTAATCATTTGGCAGGTTCACTTTGAAGTAGCCATATCATATGTCCATGTTAAATGAGTAGTACAAGTATATGCATTGTGCTAGATATCCTGAAATTTAAATTGACAGCAGAAGAAGCCATGGTGATTGATTCAGGAACCTGAGAGTGACTTAGCAATAGGGAAATGATCCATCTCCTAGTGGGAAAAAATGGTATTTTGCATAATTGCAATATGAAAGGAATGAGTGATTAATAGGCACTTCCCTCTTGGTGACTTGAGAAAATAAACGGAATATATCATTTTGACAAGATAGTTGAAGCTTTTTGTTTCACATTATGCTTTAAACTGGGACCATTTTGCCAATAATATAGCAACATGTTCTCGTATGGTTGGTTCGTTATAATACTACCAAGTGATAAGAGCCAAGTCAATTTCTTAGATTCTAAGCGCGATGATGGGTTTGTTACCATTAAACAAGAGTTGACAATTGCTGGTAACTTGTGGGAAGAGCATTTTGAGCTCAGCAACTCCGTCTGTTTATAAAGACTTCAATGTTAGTACAATAAAGTGCATGGAGTTGCTGATTAAGATATTGTTAAGGTTTATAATCAAGTCATTAGTTTCTTATTCTAAGACATAAATTCTAATGAGGTACGTTGGGTTCCATTAATCGGATTCTTGTCAACGTCTGTGACGTTATATGTCTTATCTTTGTTCTCTTTCGCTGCAGCTTCCTCCTCTTGGAATTGTAGTCTTAATCCAAAACATGTACAGTTTACTTTTTACTTCAATTATACCAATATTCATACATACAGAAAACTAAAAATTATACCGTATAAATTAAGTCCTTATCCCCTGCTTAGATTGGAATTTCAATGATTCACACTATTAGAAAGCTCGAACACGGGTTTATTGGAACCGAGAAAGTTATAATCTCTTGAAACAGCGCCTAAGAGCTTGAAATGTGAAGTTTTTATAGGTTATTAGCATCATCTTTCGTTATGAGATTCAAGGATAAAAACCAACATATATTTAGGAAAAAACAATATTAGGAGTACATTATGTAATAAGCTGAGCAGACAGTTCTGACAAGAGCCATTAATGTATAGTTGAGTGATATTGATTGGATTGGACCGTGGGGGTTATATAATTGTTCTTGTTCAATTATGGTTTTTGACCAGCAAGATGATTCAGCAAATCTGAGGTTATACACCAATTAATTACCGTCAAAGTAGAGAGAAAACTCTAAAATACAAACTTTGATGTTCAAACAATCCATTAAGTTCATATAATTAATGTTCCCGAGAATAAAACACATGGTTCTATGCAAGCATTTAATATGCATTCCAAGTGAAAATACAGAAATTGAGAGTAATTGTTAAGAGATTGAAGAACGTGAAGAGTTATGAGAACAAAACTCCCCAGGTTGTAATTCCTAACTAAGGATTAATAGTAAGTAATCATTAATTTCCTCTTGGTAGCTTATTTTGTTGGGTTTATTCCGAATGTGAATGGACTTTTTCATTGGGACGATTAAGGTGTTTTCGATTAAATTTTGAACATGCATGGTTGGTTAATAGGGAAAACTCTTAGCTTACCTAGAACTTTGACTACCCTCTTGAACTTATTCTAAATGATATTAGAAATCTACATCAAATAAGATTAACAAATCAACAATAATTCTAGGTTATCTCTTAACAGGGCCACCCTTACCAGTTCTCACTAAAACTAGTCCCAAGGTCGTCGGTCTTATTGATGATGAAACGCACTGTATGAATTAAGAGATTCGAAGGTGAGACAAAGACAAGCAGTAGCATGCCTTCTTTCTCCCAAAGATATGAGCCCATTAGACGATTAAGATATTAGCAAATATGGGAGTGAGTGCTTTTTGAATTTGATAGCTTTCTTCTTGTAATTTCTCCATGGATTGCTGGTTCCTGACCTTCTTTTTCTCGTCTACCATTAAAAAATTCCTTCACAAATTATTAAAGTAGGAAACCGAGGTCAATGAGTGATACCTTTCTTCAAAAGTTCATTATATAATATAAACCCCAGCCAACTTGTACCATCTAGGGTTTAATATCATAATATATCACCAGCTTTAAGATAATGAGAAACTAGTGGTGTTGTGTTGTGATCCCCGAAGATCATCTCAAGATCAACCTAAACTGGATATTATCTTCTTCTCTCATTATTTCCAATCAACTAAAGTTCTTTAAAATCGATTGGCTGATATTCTTAGCTTATTATTGGGTCTCGAAACCATAACTTTCCCATTGTTCTTGTATCCAAATGACAATACCACTAATTAAGTAATTCATAGAGTTAAGATGGCATTAGAAATTTCTTACATAAATGCATGCTATGATGGTAAAAGGCTTCTAGTATTACTATTAGACAAGCTTAGCTAAAGTACGCTAAAAATAGCAACAATATATATTATATAACTGTTAGAGCTTACAATTAATACAAGCCATAATTTTGATGTTTACGTTTTTCAATTCGATAAATGCTATACACCCGATCGAACACCATGAAGCTAAGTATACTCAAAATCCATTGGAATATGAGTAACCCTCAAAATTTTATACTCTAGTGAACGTAAAGGTATAAAAATAGAGATATTAATACAAATGTTATCAAACCAAGCCCAAAAGAGAAGGATATTATACCAATTTGTAACAATAATTAAAAATTTTAAACCGCTCAATTTTATGGTTTGATTGAATTTATTTTAATAACTCTTATTATTAAAAACTTATCAATTTATTAATTAATTAGTCAATTTTTATTTAATTATCTCTTTTTTCAATTGAACTTTAAATTCTTTGATATATAAGGACAATCTCTTTTAGTTATATTTTATATTATTTAATTTTATTTAATCTTTAACTTATTTTATGATAGTCTATTACCGATTAAGCCTTTTAAATTTTAAACCTCTTGCTGATTTAATTTTCAGTCTGATTTTTACAACATTGATTTGTAACAAGTAATCTACATTACTTAAAATTCTCCTAGATTAGTTGGTGGACTATTTTTTTCACTGTCTTAATTGGTCCATCTTAATTTTTCAGGCACTCCTATGTTAGTTGATTAATTAATGAAAAATTGACAATTGTGAGTTATATTATAATTGCAGACCATTTTGGCAAATGCAAACTACGTAACTATAAAAAATACGAGTATAATTGTTACAAATTGCCAAATATATAGATTATCAATTTAAAACTATGATCACAACCCTAAATTATCATTTGTCTTACAATAAACATGTCTACGTTTGTATATATGTGTCTGCGTACGTTTGCATTAATCTATATGTTTTTTTTTTTCCCTCTTTTGACGGGGTAAAGTGAACGGCAGAAACTCTTATTCATATGAGGTTCAAGATGAAGCTAAAGCAATCTGCAATAAGCCATGACCAGTAAACTAGTTCACTACTTTATGTGATCCCTTCAGGTAATTACAGTTTAATTATGTTGGCTTTACCTTGTTGGTAAACCAGTAAAGTTTTGCAAAGTTGATGTGAATTGTAAGACTGGGGCAAAAGAGAACAGATGGAATTTTTTCTCTCTATTTCAGGTTGTCCACTAGGCAAAAAGATATTATCCACGGAGCTTGGTTTACTTTTACCACAACTTTTAGTTAATTATTTGTTCTAACAACATGCTCTTACAATACCATTTCATTTCAGCTCTCAAGGAATAGGGTCATTCCAAGAAACTTCTAGTTAAGCTTATTTATAGTTAAATGCAATTAAGGTTTGTCATTATAAGGTGGAACATGTTCAAGTCAATCACGTTATTGACACATTATATAGTCTAACAAGGCGAGGGATATTGGAAACAACTAGAAGATGGAGGTTTCTTACATGTAGAATTGCATTCAAAAAATAAACTAATCGACTGGCAAAAAGTAGCACAATATAAAATGCTAATGAAGAAGAAAATCAGTGTTAAACTTTGTCCGGTTTCAAGTAGGGTTAAATATGGATGACCGAACTAATCCAAAAGGAAGAGAGAGTAGCAGGAATAAAGGAAACCCTAGAGAAGAGAAATGGGTTGAATTTTGGAAGAGAAGGAGAAGGTGAGGTGTAAGACTTTTTGTCCTCATAAGCATCACATTACCCACTCTTCTTACCTATAAATCTTGGTCATCCATCCCCGAGTTTTTCCCAACATCGACCTCTTCTGACACACAGTTCCTTGCTTGAAGGAAGTGATCAATTACCAAACAAGAAACAACATAGAGATGGGTCGAGCTCCTTGTTGTGACAAGGAAAACGTCAAGAAAGGTCCATGGTCACCTGAAGAAGACGCCAAACTCAAGGCTTACATTGAAGAACATGGGACTGGAGGCAACTGGATTGCACTCCCTCAAAAGATTGGTATATAGACGATAGACTTGTCTTCTTCATTTAACACGAATAATATTCTGGTTTTGGTCTCCTTAATCACATATAGATTATATTAAGGAGGGCGAGAAATTTGTTTTATGTCTTGATGATTCAATCGGTTCTCTTCAGGGCTTAAGAGATGTGGAAAAAGTTGCAGACTGAGGTGGTTGAATTACTTGAGGCCTAATATCAAGCATGGTGGATTCTCTGAAGAAGAAGACAATATCATATGTAGCCTGTATATAAGTATTGGCAGCAGGTTTCTCCTCTCAGCTTTTTCCACAGACTTTACAGCCTTAACTGTTTGTCCTTTTACTGTTTGTCCATGATGCTTGTGCTTAGAACATTGAATCTCAGTTCAAAATTCTTTAAGTTCATATATTTTTTCAAGGTTTAAGTCTTATATTATTACATATTTTGTTTCTTAAACTTGGAAAAGACATATCAATGATGGGAGAATTTCTCTATCTACTTTTAGGTGGTCCATAATTGCAGCTCAATTGCCAGGAAGAACTGATAATGATATTAAGAACTATTGGAACACGAAGCTGAAGAAGAAATTGCTCGGTAAGCGCAAGCAATCTAATAGCAATCGACTATCTTCCACCAGTGCTGAAGGGAATGAAGAAAATCCATCTTCACATGCTTTAAGCAACTCGGCTCTAGAAAGGTTGCAATTGCATATGCAGCTCCAAAACCTTGGAAACCCTTTGAGTTTCTACAACAACCCTGCTCTTTGGCCCAAGTTGCACCCTTTTCACGAGAAGATGCTCCTCCAATCTTTAAGTGAAAGCTCCAATCCTCTCATGCAACATATCTTGCCTATCCCTGAACAAGGGAATGAACAAAAGTCCGAAACCTACCAGCATGTAACCCGTTCTCTTACACGTGAACAAGACTTCACAAATTTTGACAATTCCAAGGTAGATGGTTCAGAGAATTCTTTGAATCTCGGGACATCCTCGGATAACTCATTTCCTTCCAGCAATGCAACCAATGTAATGGATTCAACTATTGTCTCGAAACCAGAAGCTGTAGAGGAACCTGTCGTGCCAATCGAGCCTGTTTCGTCATTCCAAGCTGAGCTCGAGGACCTTCTTCGTAACAAAACATCTGGTTTTATCGCTCAGGAGGATCAGATTTCCAATTTCGATTGTTTCAAGGAAATGAATGGTACCAAGGACAACTTGGTTTGGTGGTCTAATGAGTTCGAGATCACATCAACATCATCGACCTCTTGGAACTGCAATTCTGTTCTCCAGTCTGAAGGGATGTTTCAAGATTATGAATTGGGATACAACATGTAATGAATAATATTAGGGACTTTAGTGTAAGCTTCTTTGATGGTCATAAGTTGAGCAAGAGAAGACATGTAGACTGCTAGATAGCAGGTCCTGTAAATCGTGTGAATAACAGTGTTAAATTGTACTTCATGGCTAAATCTTCCAAACTTATCAAGCTTCAAGCACCTATTTGTTTCCCTCAGGGCTTCTCAATTAAAGCGTCGTTCTGTTGTAATGTGAAATTAAGTTACACGATTGATCTTCAACATCAATCCATTAGTTTAAGGTTTTAAATTAGAGATTAAGAATGACATTATAATTATTGATAATCACAATAATAAATCTTTAAAACTGTGTTCTAATCATCATAAATAAGTTAATAACACTCTATATTGATAAAATTTTAAAATCGTTTATCATCATTACATATAAATGTTATTTTTAACATTTAATTTAAAATATAAGACTGAAAAATGTCTGAACAAAATTTAAAATATATCACAATAACATATGAATGTTTTTTTTTCTGCCACCATTCAGAGAAATACTTCGATGGCAAATGTAGAATTCTCCTATTATATTGTAATGCTAAATGATCAGCAAGGATTTAGATATTCTGAATAATTCAAGTACTACAAGCATCAGGTTTAGAACACTAGAGGTAGAAAACAATTAAATATTAAAAAAAAAAACTAAAAACAAGTTGAGGATCAAAGTGACTCAGACAATATCTGGGCTTATAGGCCCATCTAAAATCTAAAAGGTACAGAACAAAATCTTAGCTTCAAGAAAGCCCATGGGCTCACTCCATCCAAACTTCAATTTCGAACGTCAACTTCATTTCACAGTCTAAACAAACCTACGAAGACAATTTCAAAGAAAATGACAAACTAGAATGTGAGAATCTTTACCAACTATATAATTAATCCGACTTACACTCCCAGGCTATGGCTATGATTCTTTTACTCATTATATGCACATGTTATTCATATATTTAATATTTATCAAACAATAAAAAAGGTAATCCGAATTCTATTTATTTCAATAGTAAGGCAATATTGTCTATTAAAACAAAATGTTGAATTTAATTGTCTACGCATTCTATCCATGGAATAAGGATTAGTTAGACGGTAACAAGTACAATTATTTTATCCAAATAAATGAAAACTTCAATGTACTTAAATTATCTTTTTAAAAAAGACTCAATTTAGTCTTATTCTTGTTGAAAGTATATTTAATATTTTCAAATTTTCAAATAAAATAAATTTATAAATTATAATTACCCTTTAAGTCCTATTCAAGCTCACTGGTTTTTGGAATGAGCTTCAAAAGATTTAGATCTGGGCTCACACTTAAAGTTTCTTTTCTTTCAAATTAGATCTTGTTTTCCCGCTCCTGAATCTATGTTCGTTTCCTTTTTCAAATTTTTTTGATGTGTTTTTGGATCTAATTTTACTTCCTTAAAGGTGGGTGTTTTCTTGATGGTTACATCTTGACATTTTTCTTTTTTTACAAATCGATTCTCGTTTTCTGCTGTTTCTGGATTTGATCTATAGTTTTTGGGTGTTTGTGAATTTTATGTTTTAGACTAACTTTGAGATTTTAATTGTTATACTTACTTTTCCCTCATCTACATGAGATTGAGCAAACATACACACACACAATCAGTGCACAAGTAGTAAGCAAGCTGAGCTAGGTGAGGACAATTTGGGAAGTTTTGGTACGAGATTATTGTTGGACCCCGAACTTTTCTATTAATTGAGAAATTGTTGGTGGTTATTTATGTGTAAAAAAAAGGAGAATTCTTGAATTTGAAATGAAAAGGAAAATATGGTTTAGTTACGAGATGGGTTATATATGATATGTTGGTAGTTAAAAAGTTGAAAAATGCACTTGAAACATGTTCATTGAGTATGCCTCCCTATGTTGGATCTCGTTTCCAGAACCCAACCCTTGCGCTGATACCACAACTGTTCCGATGTTGGATCCCGCTTGAGTCCGGAATCCAACCTCTTGAGCGAAATCATGAAACGTGATCTTCTTCATTACTCATTTTTTATTAAATTTCTAACACTCTTCGGAATCATGAAACATATACGTCTTACCCTGTAGGGTTAATTCATTTAGCCCTTATAAAGCATGAGCTTACTCCTTAAAC
>JANZXV010000008.1:923106-934560 GCA_027576455.1 Erythroxylum roigii | reverse complement strand
GTCTAATACAAGAACTAAAAATTTAATAATTGTATAAAATGTAAAAAAATTATTGAATCATTTATTAAATAAAAATTAACATAAATTTAAAAATAAATCTATGTTAAAATAATTTTGTAATTTTGATAAGATATAAATAGCATAATATTTATATGAATATTAATTAATTTAATGTAATGATTAGATGATACTTATACGTTAAAATGATCATAAGATACTTGTCAAATTAAATCAAATTAAACTCTTTTTTCAAACCTTTTATATAATTTATTCTTATAAAACTTAATTTTAATTTCAAACTTAATTTATTATTTGATTTTTAAAACTCAAACTCCTTAAAAGTTCAATCCATTGATTTTGCTGATCAAAACAGCCAGTCTGCTTCAGTGAATGGAAACTTGAATTTAATGTTACGAAACTGGAGTCAGGAATAGGATACACAGTCCATATGTTGAAGCAGGACATATGATAGATTGTTTTCCTATCATTTGCCTTAGAATATAATCTTAGTTCCACCTGTGGCTTTAGATAGAAGGATACATCTTAAAACCTCATGAGTTCCAGAAATTATGAAGCCTCCATACGAAAGACCAGATGAGACGGAGCTATGCATAGACATGGGGTCACTGTCCCCAAGTTTTTTTTAAAAAATTATTTTTAATATATATATAAAGATAGAGTTATTTAAGGGTTAATGATGTATTGGGCCCCTTAAAATTTTAAAAAATTAATTCTTGGACCCTCTATCTTAAATTTCTGGCTCCGTCATCCGAACTGATTTTAAGCGTTTTCTATGATTTTGGATCCCCAAAATTCATGGATTTGTGCACTCTTTCACTGAATGGGAGACCAAAAAACAGAACCTTACGTGATTGCTGAGTGACACGAACAAAAGTTGCCTCGATTAATCTAAACCAACCAATCGCAATGGTTAATTATTACAATATTGTATTTTCAAAGGTGGAGAAATTCACTCCAATTGAGCAAGAAGCAATGAACTCAGTTCCAAGTCTTCAATTGTGCTGGTGCTTTGACTGAATCAACTTTGTGATATTACGGAAGCATTTGTGACGGCCACTGTGCTATTTTTCACTCTATCTTCTGCGTTTTTTGCCTGAAAGCAGAACATGTAAAAAGAAATCATAAGCTTGCATGGGCCTACGTAAATTATAGGATGAAAGCATCATACTTCTTTATCCCAGTCGGTACATAAGGTTATGATTAGAAGAGAAAATGCTTGCACAAATTGCGCCACTATTATTCCGATCCAGAGCCCCTGTGACAGAGACCAAATCAGGCTAAGGAAAATTTCAAGAGAGTTTCCGGAGACGGTTAACTAAACTATTGCGAACTTTTGGTGGGCAGGATTTTGTTTAGTGGAGTTACCTTTCCTCCCATGTGATGGATAAAAGCTAAAAAAATTGCAGTAGGGAGGCCAACAAGATAATAGGATCCCAAATTAACAAATGCTCCAATCTTTTGCCGACCACATCCTCTGCAAATCCCTGAAATTTTCGACATCCTTTTTTTTTTACAAACTTCAGGACAACATATACCAATGTGAGTTCAGGAGTACCTGCTACGCACCTGAAAGCACAGATTGAATGCCGCTCAGGAAATGAGATGCAGCCAAAAGCAGAGACATCTGTGCAACGTATTTAACCACTCGTTTCTCCTTGCTGTATATATTGCCCCAAACTTTGTGACCTGAGGTTATGATAATAGCAGCAATGATGCCTTCTGATAGGACCGTGATAACCACAACCTGCACTGCGAGACGAGCTGCTTGTGGCCTCCCAGCACCAAGTTCGTTTGAAACTCTCGTACTAGACAAGGCATAGAAAAGGGATTATTAGGTGGGAGAATTAGATGATAAATGGATGGAAAATAGTTGATTTAGCTTGATTTATGCACCTTACTGCACTCCCAAGCGCGAGATGAATCATCGAAAGTAGTAGATACATATTAAAGCTACAAGGATAGAAGTTTTTGATCAGTTATCCCTCTAGCAATTCAAAGTAGATAACAACAATTACGTAAAAGTTAATATGATTGGTAGCGACAAAACCTGATGGACAGGACTGATGTTTCAAGCTTAGGATTCGGAAGTAGGCCAGATGACAAGACCACTATCTCCAAACAACAGACTTCCAAACTGTTGTTTAAGGCACCAAAGAGGCAAGTAATTAGTTCCAGGATAAGGCATTGTGGGAAATTTTAACATTTCGAGAAATGGAAGGTGCCACTCTGTAACCTGATCATTGCTGTTGAAGGAATGGCTAGTTTTAAAAACCTTGGAATACAGTACCACGCCTCCTTGGAAAATCCTGTCCAAGTCTCCTTGCATGACGGAGAGAACCAGACATAAGCAATTAGCAACAATGCATTGATCCAGTACGAGACATTGGTTGCCATGGCAGCTCCGGCACTTCCAAGTCCTGATTTGAACACAAGCACCCAACAAACGGGAAGGTGAAGTAACATAGAAATTCCGGAGCTAATCATCATCGGAAACACATTATTCTGTGCTTGGAGGAATCTGACGTGACATTCCAGGAGTGAAATCCCAAAAACACCGGGTATGAGGAAACAGCAATAACGTCCTGCCTCAGCCGCTATTTGACTGTTTTGTCTGAAGAGATTGAGAATATGAGCAGCTTGAGAAAATACTATTCCAATGGGAATGCTGAGAGCTAGAAGAACAATCATGCCTCTCTGCAGGTGTACGCCAAGCATGCGATACTGCTTTGCTCCGTAGGACTGCCCAGTGAATGTTTCCAAAGTACTTCCCATTCCTCGCTTTTCAAGGGATGCAAGAGTAGAAATTTTCAGACAGAATTATGGCATCAGATACTTCAATTTTTCCCCAGAAGTCAAGTAAATACAATTGAGAAGATACAAGAAAATGAAGGATCTAAGTAACCTGTCGTACCAAGAAGATGTAACCAGCCATTGAAGCAAAGGAACTGGCCACGGAAGCACCAGAAAGAGCTAGAACTCCTAGATGACCAACAAAATGATAGAAATCGTTAGTACCAAGCACAAGCATAAATTAACTGGTACTAGTGGCCCTGCTAGCAGCAACTGCTTCTTTATCTCCCTGAAAATCTCCTCTTTGTCAAACACTATTCCTGGTCCACTAATTTTGTGTTGAACAATAACCTGTGATTCAGGACTCAGATTATACGTTTCTGCGTCCATCTCCTTTTTCTATTTCCCTTGAAGCAGAAAAGCTTTTCAAGCTAGTAAGTACAGGTAATCTTACTAGTGGAGCTGATACATAAGGATTCTTCCTTCAAGCTTCAAAGATGAAAACCTCGATTTGTTTACTCTTTCAACAGAATATTAAGCAAAAAATTTGCACTATACTCAGAAAAATCTTTGTTGTTTGGCTCATCTATGGCTAGATTGTATCTTCAATTATTTCCCTTTAAGTTTTGTTTTAATGGGAGTTTATCTTGCGCATATAATTTGTTCTTGTTTATGCATCCACTCCGAATAAAGGCTACAACTTAAGAATACAACAATGAAGGAAATACGCATTACCAACTAAAGACGAATCTTTTGCTCCACCAGTGCATCCATTGAAGGAAAGCGGAGCAACTAATTAATTATTCAGCTATCAATGTCATTAAAGACTTAAAAGTTATTGTACAAGCATAAACATATTGATTGGATTGACTAATAAGTACAGTTGATGGGAGAACAAAATTCATGGTGGACAGGCTTTCCTTTGTTGAATTGAAACCAATGGTGGACATACTTTTTTCCACAGTCCATTCTGGCAATTCTTTTCTTTAGATAAAAAATAGAATAAAATCAACACCCTTGTAGCCAAATAACTAAACATAGACTCCTGTGTCAAATTTGAGAGCTGAAGCTTGTGGACTTGTGAAGGGGTTAAAGGACAGAAGGATTAGTGAATGAAGAATTTTTTTTCAGTGAAAAGCAAAAAGCAAAGTAGAAACAACAATTTATCTGCAAGGTAACTGACATTTGGGGGACAGGTTGATCAAAAAATTCAGTCTGCTATAAAGAATTGAAAATCCAGTCGAGTTATCTGGAGTCAGGATAGAAATCCCAAATCCTGAAGCAGGGAACAGTCGGTTTCTTTTTTCTTATCATTTCCCTTCAGCTCAGGGTTCCACTTGAAGGTATAAATAGAAGCAATTTTGATCATCACTATTACACAAGTTCTCAACGTAGCTAACACCATCTCAAGTTGATTCAATTCTTTTGTTTCAAAGTTTATCAATCTGATAGCCTGGCGGTAAGCTTATATAATTGTTCACACAGTCGATTTTGATTTTGTTAATAGCAATTTCAGGCATGGATTACGTTATTCTACATAGACCTTTCCAGAAATTGTGATTTGTGAAACCTCCAGGGTAATGACCTAATTAGAACTCCCGCAACTGCTTTTGAGTGTCTTCTTCTATTATTTGGGGTCCCCTGAAATCATGGCTTTGTATACTCTTTCTCTAGCTTTCACTGCCTGGAAGATAAGATGCGTAATTGAGAATTATCTTCCGGGTCAGATTCAGAATATGCTTTAGAACAGAAGATCAGGTGCAGTAAAAGAGGACGTAAGACACTTACTTCCTGGTCCCAGTGCGTGCGTAGAGTTACTATGCTCAGAGCTAGCGCTTGGACAAACAGTCCCACTATAATTCCCATCCAGAGTCCCTGTAGTGGGGGAACAATGCTGAAACAAAATCTGTCCACAAGAAGATTGCAAAAAAATGTAGGTTTGGAACTACCTTTCCTCCAAGACGGTAGACAAAAGCTAGTAATACAGAACAAGGAATGCCCATAAGATAGTAGGCTCCCAGGTTAACAACAGCCCCAATCTTCTGCCATCCACATCCCCTACAAGTGCCTGATGATGTCAAAACAACCTTGGTTAGTCAGTAACATATTTCTGCAAGTATCATTCTACACGCGTCTTGTGAAATTTTCTTAAGAAAGATTAAAACTACAAAAGCGTGTCAAGGTGGATTCTGACGTTTCGAAAATGTTCCAAAAACCTGAAAGCACAGATTGAATTCCATCAAGGATATGTGATGCTGCAACGAGCAGTAACATTTCACTGACATATGTCACTACTTTTTTCTCGGTGCTGTAGAAGCAGCCCCAATAGTTGCGACCCATGATCATGATTGAGGTTATCAGGGTGCCTTCTGCAGCAACCATGGTTACTGCAACGCAAACTGATAGGCGAGCTGCTCGGGGTCGGCCTGCACCAAGCTCGTTTGAGACTCTGGTACTGTTTTATCAGGGAAATGTTAAAAAAAAAAAAAAAAGGTACAGAACTTTTTCCGGACTAAGGAAGCGGCTATTAATGTTTTGAGGACCTTCAATCGGTGAACCTGAGTTATCCCAGGCTTACCTTATAGCACTGCTGAGTCCAAGAGGTATCATAAAAATCGTTCCACATGTGTTGAGACTGGCGATAAAGCAAGATTGTCAGTTTAAGTGGCCACACATATCAGGTTATACAAATTCAGGCCATATACAATCCTAACCTGATAGATAGCACCGATGTTTCAAGCTTTGGATTAGGGAGAAGACCAGATAACAGAACCATCATCTCAAATGACCAGATCTCCAAGCTAGTTGAAGACGTAATAAGAAGATCAAATTGAATAGTACTTACTGACCTAGATATCACTTTGATGTCATAAATAATATATGTATGCAGAATACCTAAGCATTACAGCTGAAGGAATTGCGAGTCTGAGGAAATTGGGTATTCCTTGCAGGGCCTCCCTCGAAAAGCCAGTCCAAGATTTCTTGCAGGAAGGTGATATCCTCACATATAGCACCAGCAACAAAGCATTAATCCAGTAAGAGATGGCATTTGCCATTGCAGCACCTTTATTTCCAAGACCAGACTTAAAAACCAGAATCCAACAGATAAATATGTGCATAAAAGTTGTTAATCCTGCATTAATCATCATGGGTGTGACGTTGTTTTGGGTTTGCAAGAACCTGACGTGACATTCCTGGATTGCGAAGCCAAAAATGCTAGGGAGCATGAAACGAGCATATTTTCCAGCCTCAGCTGATATTTCTGGATCTTGTCCTAAGAACACAAGAATCTGTCCTGCATTGGCCCATACAACTGCCAGGGGAATGCTGACGAGTAGAAGAACAATCATGGCTCTCTGCAAGTGTATGCCCAGCATATTGTACTGCTTTGCTCCGTAAGATTGACCACAGAACGTATCTAATGCACTCCCCATTCCTTTCTATTAACCACAAAAATGAAACTTGTCAGGATACTAGTTCAAGCAAAGGTATTGACGATAACTGATCGAAGACACAAACTTGCAAAATTACCAGCAAACTGAAACCAGTGACTGAAGCAAAAGAAGTGGCCATAGAAGCGCTAGAAAGGGCCAACTCTCCAAGATGACCCACAAACATGACGGAAATAACTTGTAAAAGGTATATCAGGAAATTCACTGACACAAGCGGCCCTGCCAACCACAACTGTTTCTTCAACTCCTCGACAATTTCGTGTTTGCTGAATCCACGTTTCGGTTCCAATTGTATTTCTTGATCAATAAGGGATGATTCAAGACTTGGGTTTTGCTCTTCGAAGTCCATAGTTCTTAGCTCCTCTACTTCACATACATCGACAGCTTAATTATGTATATACAAACACAAGCCTAACACTTTCGTGGAATAAATTATCTGTGCAGTCTCTCTGTCTCTGAACTCAAAACCTTGTCGTTTAGTACCTCATGCTGCGTATAGAATGGGGATCCAGTGTTCTATGTATATACGTGTGTTTGTGTGTGTGACATTTCCTGCTGACACAAGATGAGACGCGGAGCGAACATTACAACAAAGTAACGGGAACGAGTGGAGTCGGTGGGTAAAGTAAGATTAAATTAAGTAGAGTTTCTTCTAAAATAATATTTTTTAATCTTATAGTGATTATTAATAAATTGGCATCTCAAATCCAAGTCTGATGTAAATCCTGAATTGATTGATTGAAGTTTCGGTTCTCCTGTCATACTTAACATTTTACACAGAAATTAATTCATATTTATCCTTGACAATTAACAAAAGTAATTAAGAGTCACAAACATATCACTGGCATGAACACTTGTAGTGGTGGCACTGGAGGAAGTTTTCTACACTTCAACGCATTGTCGAGTCGTATTGTGTTTCATGTGTCCGAACAGTAAGTAGGTCGTCTTTCGTTTTCTTCTTTAATGCTAAAGCAAGACATCATTACTTTATCCAATTTATGAGATAAAAGACAAAAGTCATTCATCGTCCTTCGCGATTATGGATGAGATCCATCAATACGTAAAGAAGAAATTATTAGGAGTAACATATATGCAGTAGATATTCGTTATATTATACCTCAATGGACAACATGAAATAGAAACAAGCCATTCAATAAATAAATACATACGTATATATTTATATATCCACGCGTGAGACTTAATTTCAATAATTTATTTAATCATTCGTTTTAATTTCTCTTAGTCTGGCGACCAAAGTCATAATGAGAAAATTGAAATGATATGTTCCAGTGTACTTTAAGAACTTCTGATACTTGGACTCAAAAGGTGGAACGCCCACCCTAAGCGCCCTCACACTCCGGCCCGACATTGTGTGAGGGAGGTAAATCACAGAACGGAACACAGCTAATGAACGTTTAAGTCCCAGTCGCTTTCACCGGGGTCCCAGATTAACTTAGAGACAGCAACATGGTTAACTGTAGCTGATGTTACTCTGATCATATTATTTTAGTAGTTTTCTGTATCATCATAATCCATATTGACTAATCAATATATTCATACATATATATATATGTGTGTAGTAAATGTCATCACTTTTTATTAGTTAGTATATAAGAATAATTTAGTTAATATCATCAATAATAACATGAAAATCACTAAAACTGTAGTCAAAGTACTAATAGCGAGTTGGTAAGTTGTACTATTAACCTTCATAATCCTAACACAGACCACAGATGTTACAGGCAAGATCTATCTTTAGGCCTAATAATAATAATTGTCCAGAACGGCATGCTTCCCTCGAGAACTCAAACCAATCAACTGTAGAACAATGACGATACTGCTCTTTTTTCTTCAAGTTCCGTACACGGATATTTTGGTTGGTTTCATTTCTGTTTTTTTTTTAATTTCTGTTTCCAGTTTTTTATTTCTGTTTTTTTCTTTAAAAAAATAAAAACCTGTTTGGTTGAGATTTGTAATATAAAAACTAAAAATAAAAACCTATTTGATTGAGATTTCTAATAACAAACTGAAAGCAAAAACATGTTTGGTTTTATTATCATGTTTTTATTTTTTGTAATTATACTAATATGTGTAATAATTATAATCTAATACCTTATATTTTTAAATTAATTAATTATCATTATAGCTAAAATTAAATATATACTAATCAAATATTATTAAAAAAATTACACATTAATTGTATATAATAAAGTTACATAAACACCATCAACACGATAGGCACCAGAAGTAGAGGGCCAATTTTTGCCTTTGTTTCTGCTAAATCCTCTCTGGGCCGCTTCCACGACAATCTCAGCATCCTCTGAAGTAGCTGCAGGAAGGTCACCTGAACCAAACCCTTCAAACTCAGATTTATGTACTCTTTTACTAGACTCAAACAAGAAGTCAAAACCAACCAAAAGAAACTTAAAGCCAGACCAGATCAAAAAACAAGAAAACATAAACTGACTATAGAACAAGCCCTCGCATTTGGCCAGTGAAAAGGTTTATATAAAGCAAGAAAACAATGGACAAACCGATGATCTCTTCAGTGGCAGGATTGATAATGGGGATTCGCTTTTTTAACACAGGCTCTTTCCACTCTCCGTCGATGAAAAGATGTCGGCTTGGTATAGCGATCGCCATTATCAGAGCTTAAATTGATTGATCGTAAAACGGAACAGAGAGAAAGAGGACGTCTGAGTTTTTCAACTTCCAATGTCAGCCTTAAATTGATTGAGGAACTTGTTTTAAAAACATACGGAAACGTTATTTTCTCGTTTCTGTAAATTCGCTGCGGTTTTCTTATTTTTAAAACCAAAAATTGCAACATCCTCAACCAAACAAGATTTACGCGACTGTTTCTTTTTCCTTAAAAACGACAACAAAAAATGTACGAAAAAAATGAAACCAAACAGCCTCTTATTTCTTGATTTCAAAAATGAAAGAAAGCTTAGTGGCTCATTACTCAATCATAAACATAAAACCCACCTTATTTCCTTGCTTGCACACCTTGCTCAAAATCTCTGTCTTTGCTCCTATTGCCTCTCTTGCTTTTCTTCACAAAGGCAAAATTTTCCAAATCAATAGGAATCTAAAATTGGATAAATTTAACACATAATCACAAAATTGATCTTAGAAAACTTAAACCCATAACATTCTTAAGCTATCTAAACCAAAATCCCTTCAAAATCTCACAAGTCAAAATTTCTCTTACCTTAATCCTTCACCAAATGAAGGGTTTCTTAGTTCATATGGAAGCTCTCATCTTCTTTCACCTTTTTCCTTCTTGAATAAACATCAAAATCCCTCTTAAAACCTAAGAAAAATCAAACCCTAACATTTTCTTTCTTCTTTTCCCTTTCTCCACCGAAATCTCCTTCTTTTTCTCTCTTTTCTTTGTTCTTTACTTCTAATTTCGTTCTTCTCCCTTCTTTAGAACAAGACCACACCATTTATTTACAAGTTTGCCATTAATGAGTGAGTAATGACCACCTTGCCCTTACATATAAGCCTTGTAACTTAAATGGCTTAAGTGGCCTTCTAATTTTGCCCCTCATGCATTCTTACAACCTTAACATTATAATTCATTAAACTTATGTCATAAAAATCTTACTCACATTAACATATTAATTAACTCCACAAAAATAATATAATATAACAAAGCCTGAAAATTCATTAATCATGTATAACTTCTTCCAAAGCAAGACCTTTTTCTAATCATCAAATTGAAGGAATTTGCTAATACTTCCTTCTAGAGAAATGTTCCTCATTGTCTCAATTTTCCAATTACACAAAAATCATTCAATTTGGTTCAATAGTCCAAAATTTATACCCCAAACATTTTGCGGACTGTTCTTACACTAAAACATTATCCCGCGCTTGACTTCCATCAAAAAATTGATACTCTTAGAGACTGAATTAAAACTCAATTTCATCGGAAAATCTATAGCCTTATCTCTCTAGTTTAATCCAAATTAAGAATCATCTCATTTGGATAACTAGAACAAAAGTTATGGTTCAAACAATTTGGGACTGTTACTAAACCGAGACTGTACACTATACCCAAATTCACTCCAGAAATTGAAAGTCTTGGGGACTGAATTGAAATTCAATTCCTTCAGATACCTTGTAGCTCCATGTCCCTATTTTAATTAAAAACAAGATTCAACTCATTTGGAGCTCTACATATCAAGATATCACTAAAATACTGAACCATGTTCAGTAAAAATATCCAACTCATACTCTTTTAACTGATCCTCTTACTTTGATTCAATCAATCTTTCTCAAATTGTTCTCAAAAATCATAAATTTTTATGGAGGGGTAGAGGAATGTCTTAGAAATCAAACACATTAAAAATCAAGTCAATCGGAGGTCAGAAAAAAAAAGTTATGGCCAAAAGAGTGGAGAGAGGTTGAATCAGGCTAAAAATCGGCTGCGTGCGACGCGCGAGCGCTCGCCATTGCGAGGGCGCCTACCTCCTTGAATTTTCCTCTATGACAACTTAACTTCCAATATTCATATCTTTTGACCTAAAACTTCAAATTTTACAAACTTGGTATCAATGTAAAGTTAAAAGAAAGCTTTACAACTTCTATTAAGGAATTAAAAACAATTTTGGTCTCTAAAAGGGTCAAAAGGTCACGACAAAGTGACTGTCCAACAATTTCATCCTAAGCAGCATCAGAACTTCTAAACATTATAACTTTATACTCCATTGTCCAAAAATTCCATACTTTATATCAACGAAAAGATAAAAAGACAATCTACAACTTTCATGAAGACCCTAAGAACAATGTCTACCTCTATAAGGGTCAAACTTTCAAAACAAAATAGCTGTCCCGAAAGTCCATCCTATACAACAACACAATTTGAAATGATCATAACTTCTAGCCCCGATATCAAAAAATGTCATACTTTATAGCGTTAGAAAGCTGGAATGATATGCTACAACTTTTATGAAGACAATTTTATCAAAATCTCTCTAGATCAACCCAGAAAAATCACCGAAGTTTCAGATCGAAAATCTAACTCTCCATTGTTCATTCTCCGAAAAATTTTCAGACTTCCAAATTTTCAAAAACCAACATTTCAACTTTTTATTCTAGTCATTTCTACTCCATTTCTACCAACTTATTCATCATAAATTTCATAGTACCCTTAAACATACAAGTTTACTAAAAAATCTCATAA
>JANZXV010000008.1:783522-800952 GCA_027576455.1 Erythroxylum roigii | reverse complement strand
GTGGCTTGTTTTTTTGATGAAGTTTAGTGCAGTTAACTTTGACATTCACCCATGAAATTCTGTATAAAAGAGAAGCCGAAGAGGAAGAGAAGAAAGCAGAAATTTTCTGCAGAAGAAGAGAGCAGAGTCTTTAGTGTGAGAGAGAGCAAAATAAGAGAGAGGACTGAGAGAGCAGTTCCGGAGGGAGAGAGAAAAAAAAATTTTAATATATTTATATTTTTTGTTTTCTCTTTTCTAGTAGGAGTAGGTTGGGTTAATTTGGGTCTCTTGAAAAATTAAATGATAAACACTATTGTATGCTCTCATTGATTATAGTGAAATACTCAATCGTCTCCAAACTGAACGTAGGCATTATCGAACCAGTATAAAAATCTTGGTGTTCTTGTTGTTATTTTATTTTTACTCCAAATTTATTAACGTTTCCGCAAAAACAACTAACAACATTCTCTCACAATAATTAATCATGGTCTGGAATGTCTTGATTTGACATGCGTGGCAAGTGACTCCATTTTCAATTATTGGCACCTCATCATCTTCGTCTGAATCAAGCAAATAGTATCTGTAGAATCATCATAAGAAAAAGCAGCTACTAGAAAATCGTGACCAGGCCACGGCAGGGTCTCCCATTAGCTCAAGTAGCTCGCTAGTGATCACTTTTATAATCCTTCTTGAGGTCTAAAAACAGCCTTTGATCGTTTTCTAGTAGGCCAACCAAGAACAGAGACGAACACTCTTCTTTAGTTGGAAATCTCAATCTAAACCACGATCTCGCTCTTAGAGAAGAAGGAGGGGTCAAGACAGTGACGCAGACCATAATGGATGTTGCTCGAATGGCACTTCCGTCAAGCAAAAGTCATGATTGTCAGATCATAAAATTCTTCTTAAGAAGTACAAGAGCAATATATTCTGCAAATGGGCAAATGTTATCTCATCATAACTGTCTTTCAAGATATTGTGGTGGGTGAGTATAGTTAGTTCCAGCAAGACATGAATGAATGTTTGTATAGATTTCTTGAAGTCGAGAAAATTTTATGAGGAATATTTTTCTATTTATCAAGAGTAATATCTCGCAACTCTTCAATCGAAAATTAAGAATAGTATAAAATTTTCCCACTGAATCATTTATGTGACTCTGTTCAATTTTCAAAGCATGCAACAATTTTTTTTGGCATTTTAATAGCGTGTGAATCTAAAGTCATAGTAAGTAATGAGAAGTAAGTATGCAGTAAAAGACAAACCTATGAGAAGCAAAGGGAAATCAACAACAATGAGAAGATTATCTGTCCGATTTTATGGTGTCTTATTCTGTCTTATAAATTTCAACGTTTATTTATGCGGGATCCACGTAGAACTCACATAAATAAATGACTAAAATTTATATGACAGAATAAAACATCATAAAACTGGACAGAAGATCTGGACTCATGTACTTGGCCACAAATATTGGTCTTATTACTCCCTGAAAATGGAATAAGAGACGATACAAAATGATTCGACAAAGGAAAAAAAAAAGAAGTGATAATCCAACAGAAATAGTACAGCATCTTCCAAAGAATGCCACATGAAGCTTGCGAAAGCAGGAATAGGGGCATGCATACGCAACACTTGGCAATGCCAAGCATTAATCAACTTCTTTTCTTTTCCTGAAAAAAAAAGGGAAAAACCATGGGCTCTTTGTTCCAGAAATGGTACACGGTTCTCTTTTTTTTATTTATGAAAAGATATATATTTATTCCATGGATCGTACAAGGGTTACGTTTAAGGTACAAAAATTGAGAGAGCATTTATTAGTTCTGTGCGTTTCTTCTCCGTAATCTCAGTTTGTACTTTGCTTAATCAGGTATGGAGTAACTTATGAACTAATGGTAAAGAAAGGAAAGGAAAATTTTGGCAGGTTTAATGTGAACTCGATGTTCCACCTGCCGCAACAAATTCAAACTACTTTCATAACAGCAACGCTTCACCAACTTTCCTGATACACGAGTAAGAGTGGCTTACATCACAAAAAAGTTGTACAAGCGACGAAGATTGTCATTGTTAACTAGAAATAGAAAAAAGGGTCACAAGTAGAAGATAGGAAACAGAAATCTAAGTACAGAAAGTTTCATCAGAATCTTTAATGCCAACACACAAGAGTTTTTGTTAGCAAGCCCGAAGCTTCACTGAACTCAAAGCTTCTACGTATGATATGTCCACATCCAGTGAAAAGTAGATCGTTTTGTTGTTGAATCACACAGATATATTTTTACTATTAGTGTTTACAATAGTATAGTGTTGCAGTAATAAATTTTGGCGGTGGACCTCGGTCAATGAATTGACAATTAGTAAAGGTAGACTAACACCACCAAAGCACCAGCTCAGAACTGTTGCAGATGTGCAAGAGTCATGTGAAGCAAGACTTTTACAAGACAAAAGAGAGAAGAGGATGAAAGTGTCTAGACTCTCATTAAAGACTCTGTATCTTGCAATTTCATCTCGCCGCATCAGGAACAGCTACAAGCCTAAAAACCCTACCTGCACCCAATGGTCTCACACGTGCATGGCACGCGTGCCCTTCTTTACCACCCTGCATTATGTTTTTCAATTTCATTCTCTGAAGATTGAAATCTGCAGTCTCACTAGAGAGAAGAGCCTCAAAACGTTGAAGATGTCCCTGGAATTTGCATGTACTTGATGAAGACTTCACTTCTGTCAAGTCACTTTGGTTTCAAAGTTGAAAGTTTAATGAATTGAGGTTCGTAGGTATGTGACAGATTAACTAATAAGTACAAGAAGAAGATGAAGAAGAATAGATTGTTCTTCCGTTAAACCTGAACAAAATTTTAATTTCCGAATTGGAAACCTAACCGGGGAAAAAAAGTTTACTAGAACGTCACACCATAGATCATATACAGACAACACCTCTCCAGAGAGCCAACTCAGTGCTCGCGCTCTGGCACTTTGAAGATCTAAGATCTATCTAAAAGAGATAACCTAAACAAAAGAAAAGACAAAGAAAGAATCATTGAGTTTGATCTGAAGACTCACGGGTCTCCATGCTCTGACTCTGTTGTTCTACTACTACTACCTGATGACGATGATCACCACTCCCCTGCTTCACCATTTGAACCCCACTACCATTCTCCAGTTTCTCAGACTTTTCACTACAAGAGCAGCTCTTATCACTACTACTGCTAGTGTCACCGAAAGAAGATGACCTACTAGACATTGGTGTGGCCAAGAAAGTTGGCTTATTTTCACCAGCCATAATCACCAGCAACTTCTCCGCAAACGACGACACGCCTTGCTTCTCGCCGTCCGCGGTCTTGTTCCCTCCTTCTCCGGCCTCCAAGTCCCTTTCTCCATCACCGTTGCCATTGTCAAGGTAACCAGAGAGCTTCCAGTAAGAGCATGCGAGAATCAAAAGAGCAAAAGCAATCAAACCAAGCATGGCAGCTAAGCCACCGAACAAGTATGGAACCGGTGAGTGCCACGGCGAGTGTTGTCCGACTGACGGATAAGGGGTGGCTGCGGTACCGTTGAAGGGTTCTGTTACAGCCATTTTCCGGAGAAACAGAAAAAACAGAAAATGAAGCGAATATGGGTAATGGAGATGAGGAAAGGCGAGTTTTGAGAGGTGACAGATGAATATAAGAGGTATATTTATAGGAGGAGAAAAGCAGCTACAAGCCATGGTAGTGAGATTTGGCAGAGCGAAGATTAGAAGTTCTGTCTAGTTTTGGTGATATATGTCGTCATTTTGCATGAGAAGTGGGGTCCCTGTGGGTCCCATTTTCTCCGGCTTTCTTCCGGTTTATCCACAGGACGCGCACTTGGGCTCAGGATTCAGCAGTGTGTAATATATATGTATATATATATATGTATGTATGTATATATGCATATATTTTTAATACTCATACACCACATAGGTATAGTGAAATATCAGTAATGTCTATTACTCATCACTGATGTGATCAAAATTGGGTCTGGTGATTACTATCGTGTTGCTATTGCTTTAGAGTCGAGTTTACAAAGAAAAACAATTTAGATGATGGAGGAGGACCGTCCTACAAGTTTGGCGGCTTTCTTAGGTTGTGTTAAAGTGACGAGGAGATTACTACTTTTACCTATTATCGCTTAAGCTTGTTAACCACTTCACTAGAGCCACTAAAAGGGCATTAAGAGACATGACACTTAATTTGACAACTAGTAATTATGCAAGATTACTGCGGCATAAACATAATCCTTTCCGAATCAAAATTGTGTCACTTCTTAACAACCTGCCTATAAATGTATGCGTCAGCTTCAGGGATTAGATTTATAAGGACATGGCTAATTAATTGGACGTGTTGTTGAAGGGTCTTTTCAGTGATCTAGCAAAAATGATTTTAAGGGTTGATGAGAGAGCAAAAAGGATGGTTAGATAATTACTTAATAACAAGTTCTATATCAAATTCAATGGTAGGATTTCAATTTCTTCGCTTCATGGTTGATAATTTTAGAATTTAATGATAATGCTTAAACACAGATGAATAATTATAACACAATAACAACATTAAGAAAACATTTCGTTGACACGTATAGCAAGGAAAGATTTAGTAATACACAATATTACCTTTAATTAGTAAAAACAATTGTTTCCGAATGGCTAACACGAGAAGAAAGATAATAATAATAATAATAATAAAACTACTAAATCAAGCTAAAAGTTTAGGATAAATCCATAAGAAGTAAGTATTGCCTATTACAAGTTTAAGATAATTATAAGAAGAAAAAGTTAAAAGACTTGTAGGAATTAAAAAGTTCTTTTTAAGATGGATCTTTTATCTTAATTTAATATGTCAAAATTTTCTATTACGGGTCATATTCTTAGTAAGTTTCAATATTTTTTTTTTGAAGAGCAGTAAGTTCCAATATTATCATATCATTCTTGATCACTTCTTTCCAATTCTTCTAATTCTTCTTAAGTCTCTCTTTTTTTTTTACAAGTTTTAACTATTAGGATCCCTTCATATCTTCTTATTGAGCGTCTAAGTATGCCGTCTGTTTAAATCACCTAAATTTGTCTGTCTTAATTTATTAATAATATTAGTTACTTTTAATATTTTTCTTATTTTTTTTCCAAATATTCAACACTTTAATCTTCTTTTTGCCACTAAATTGGAAGATCGTGATAAATTTGTTGTCTCTGTTTAATTCAGATACATTCTTCCATCTTTTTCGATTATAAATATGGTCACTAATTCTGGAACTGGCTTGGATAATATTGTTCAGTTTATGAGGATGTTAAATTTTTTTCCAAAAACGAATTAGAATTAAGAAAGAAAATATGTTCGTCCTAGTATTGGTGATGATTCTTACGAATATCCTCCCGAACACGAAATCGTCACTCTAGCTAATAACGCTTAACTGAAGCTAATAAGACACTAAAACAGCGGGAATCGGTACCAGGTTTTGTTAGTGCCTTCAGGCAGCTTTGGCTTTTGAGCGTCCGTTTTTAAGCCTTTGTTCCGTTGAAAGAGGTAAAAAGGAAAGTTTGGTTGGCAGAGCGTAGCAAAAGCCAAAGGTGGCTGACTCGGACGCTACTTTGACACGCTCATCATTCACAAAACTGCGAACAGTCTCCAGTGCGTGATGTTTTTGTACTGTTACTCAAAAGCTGTTGCGGTGCTTTTGCTTTCAAGCTTTCTTTTCCTTTTTTCAAGGAAAAATTGGCATTTACAATTCAAAGTAATTAGGTTTTAAAATTATAAATTATGGATTAGTATATTATAATTATAGACTATTAAAATATTTATAAAACTTGATCACAATTAATACAAGCGCAATTATAATAACATACTAGAATTAGGGTTCAAACAATTTGTAAAGTTGTCATTCACTGCCCGAGGATGACAAGTTGACAAGTTGACAAGCTATTGACTACTTTAGATGTAATTAGCCATGCGCATAGTTCTGTGTGTCACTAAGCCGCATTTCGGGTGGCAGATAGTTTTATCGAGCTGGTCAAAAAATTTACAGAACCGTACTTGGAATAGTGGCCGCAATTTCTGTCATCACGTCACTCGTACAAAACTCATAGATCATCGAGAGTTTTGAGAATGGAACCAAAGGAGAATTAGGACCCCTCCACTAGTTCATGCCTTGCCTGCCACCCCCGTTTTGCCTCCCAGTAATAGCAGTTTTATGCTTGTAATCGAACCTGGCAAGTACTCATTAAGCTTACGCAAACCCTACTATCTAGGTCTGAAGTTGAGAAACAGACAGGGACCAAGGCTGGCTCACCTTTAACCGCGTGTGCAAATGTAAAGTAACTCGAAATGTTTTATTGATGCTGCAAGTTAAGGTTTGAATATAGTAGAAAAGATATTTTATTTAATACTTATTGGATTGTAAATAAAATTACTATACCATGATAAGGATTTTGAATAATCATATCTTTATATCATGATCAAACTTAATAATGTTTTAATTTTCCTTTATCATTACTTGTTTTCTTGTAAAAAAAAAGGGTTTAATTCTACAGAATTTGAGGAGTCCGCTGTCCCGCCCAGATAATGAGTTAGTATGGGTCCCTTCTTGTCATATTTCCACCACCTAACGTACACGCCAAGGACAATTCACTATCGTCTCCATACGATGCCTCTCTAGCTCCACATAATTGTAGTTAGTGTTGTCAATGCTTCCACTAAGTATATGTTTTATCTTATTACTCTTTGGATTTGATAGTTAATTGGATTAAAAAAAATTGAAGCAATGGAATATATACTGACAAGCAAATCCTAACCAAATCCCACTTATCTTAATATTTTATTGGTTTAGTTTACCATACGTTTCTCTCTTCCTTTTAATTGGTTACTTAACACTAATTAATTCCTTAATGACCTTTCCTTACAATTTTTTGATGTTTTACTTTTACCATTATCCTTTTCAAGCCACAAGTTTGGCATCCAAGGTGACTTCAGATTCCGTAACTTCATTGCATATCTTTATTTATAATATTGCAATCATATTTCAGATATGTACGGACCAAAATGTTGGTAGTTTAGCACGACGTATTCTCATCAATATGACAATCGAATATCAGGTAGAGTTATTGATTCTATCGACCAGAAATGTCAGTTAAAAATGCAATCAGGGGAGTTTACACGTGATGGCCGGGGTAGCTTAAAACGGGATTAAATAAGTTCCAACTTCCAAGTGAAGATTCTATTGTAAATGGAAGATAATGTTAGAGGTACCATGTTTGTACCAACTTCAATTAACGTTAGAGTTTGTTCGATGCACTTTCTAGTTCATTTAGTGTCATATACGGATAAGTTTAACAAATATTCGGTGGAATCTACGTAATCGCAGGTGGAATGATTGATCATAGTAAACACTAAACCTCACATCATCTTTTTTATGCATTGATGCATGGAACTTAATTAAACTAATACTTTGTTGAAGTGGGAATCCCACTACACCTTCATATTTTCCTAATAAGGTTGATTCAGCAAATTAAATAGCATATGAAGTGGGGTGACCATGATCATGATTGATTCATGGCTGCTCTCCCCATTGTCCAAACAACTTTTTAGCTTCTCTTGTGCTAATCACTACTCATTTCATTTTTTAAAAAAATTATATTAATAATGGACAACAATGCTTAACCCTGGTAATATTGACAACTTATTAATCCTAATAAAAAAAAGAAGATGATGGATAAGACGAGAGAACTAACACGTATGTGATTGGCCAGCTGTTACTAACTTCGCTTATAATAAGCGAAGGGCTACACCTAATAACACGAGTCTACGTGAAAAAGGAAGATGATTCACGGATAGATTACATAATTGAGCGGCATATTGTTGGAATGTGAAGAAAAAAGGTTACAACATTGAGCAATTGTTCCCTACATGGATGATATCTCATTGTTGCTTTTAATTATTTGTTGTATTGACTGAATGGGGTATCCTTTTAACTCATTTTTATGTATCAATGATCTTATGGAAAAGCATTTAAAGATGCCACGATTCATGAAGAATAGTAATATTGACATAATATATTGGACTTATTGTGTGTTGACTGTTTATTACTTGAGCACATAAAAGCTTTTTTTTTTCTTTCTGTTCACGCCTTATAATTGAGTCACTTGGATTAAACAGTTTAACCCCATTTTGGTAGCTCATTAATTATTGTACGTAACTAACTAAAGAGATGTGGTTGAGTGGTAGAGACTCATCCATCCTTAACCAAAAGTCAGGAGTTTGATCCTTGACTTTGGGTATGGAGCAGCCTTAAATCATTGGGCTAGCTGTCCCACCCTGTGAGGTGTCTACAAACCAGCGAGGGGATTAGTCACTAAGTCCGCCAATAGATACCCTGGTCTAAGACCCCCCCAAAAATATATTGCACGTAACTTTATAAAAATGAATAAATTTAAGTTGTTTCGCATGTATAAAATGACAAAGGTCCCATTGTTTGATTTGAATATCTAATTTTAACTAAAAAAAACTAGAGTTAAAAACTTAGCCCAATAAAAATAATATTTAAACTAACTAAAGTCATATAATTTTGAAGTTAGTTGAATAATTATCCTAATGTTTTATTTTTTAAAATTTCATTTGTGCATACATTATTTAGATAAGAGCTAAGGTATCTAATTTGGTTGATTTTAGGTACTAAGTAAAGCTATATTGGGTTTATAAATTTCAACAAATTCAAAAAATCCATACTGGAAACCAAAGCATTTTCTTTGTTGCTGAAATTCACATAAACCAATTTCTTCTAATTTAAAAAATACGTACAATATCGGGGTAGGTATTAATGGATATGCCTGCAGAGAAATATGAAATCGAAGAAACTTAATTAACCTTTTAAAAAGTAAGTACAGAGATTCATCTTGTTTAAAATAATAATTAGAATTTAAGAAGCACGGAAGCAGACACGGACACGCGACACGACACAGATACGGACACGGGGACACATCAACTTTTAAAATTTGGTAGACACGGACACGGACACGGCATATATATATATATTATTATAAAATTTAGAATTAAGAAAAAAAAATCAGAATTCATAATATAATAAATATTGATTGATGTATTTCAAAACTTCCAATATTATAATAGTTCATACATATTTTGTACTTTATAAACCCTTCTAAATAATATGAAGAATATATATGCACTTTTTGTAAGTTTTCGTGTCAGACACGTGTCCGACACAGACACGTGCGCGTCTGACACGGACACCAGCGACGGATCTAGGATTTTAGTCTTGGAGGGGTAAGGGCAAAATTTTTTAGTCTTGGGGGAAGGAAAAAAATTTTTAATCTTGGAGAAGGGGGGCTGGGTTTTAGTTACCAAAACATTCCTAACAATTTTTTTTTTTTTTTAGGGGCTATAGTCCCTGCTAGCCCACCCTGAATCCGTCGCTGATGGACACGTGTCCGACACGCGGACACGGCTCCGTGCTTCTTAGAATTCACAACTTAAAACTCGACAGATGCTCACGCAACACTCTTTACCTGTTCCTCGAGCAGCAAATGATTAATTTTACAAATTAGCAGGAACGCTGATAATGATAGTTAGCATAGTAATCAATGGTGATTAATCATTGTGAAAACTACAGGCCTGACTGGAACATTTGGCCGAACCCCCTGCACCGCAACTTAAAAGCAGACAGTTGAATCAAACTACTTGGACCTGAAGAAAACAGAAGAAACATAAGCAGCTTAGAGAAATAGAAGGAAAGAAATAACATTGGTGGAGATTTTATTGGTTGGCCTCTTTTGAGAACGATGTATGTACAACAGTACAAGTATGAGCAGGTGATGTTAGTTGACTTGTTTCAGCTTTTCGCATTAAGAGCACCCAACATATCTGTAGAGCTTAGGTGGGCATGCATAGTCATTGCAATCTCGAACAAGATTGGAAGCATTTATGAGTTGTTGTTGTTGTTATCTGTTTCAGCTTTTCTTCACATAAATTTATTGGTGCAGATGAGAGAGTGGCACCATTTAAGTGGATCAATAAGCTACCTTAACATCGATCACATAGGTGGATGGTGGACCATATAGCAGTTAATTAAATAATGAGCATTCAGTTAATAAAGATAGATTAGTATTAAAAGTTGTAATCAAATGATTGTTCAAAGAAGAATCTGCAAAGTAATTATTCATATGTGGATTATTAAGGGCACTAGTTTCATCATCTCCCTTCGAAATTATGTTTACACCCCTCTTAAACTATATGCAAGAGACAAGATTTTTTTTTCTATAAAATTGATCTACTGAATTAGCTCTAGAGTATGAAGAAGACAAGATATATTTTTTCTTCTATAAAATTGATCTATTGAATTAACCCTACGATATCTGAGTTAAAATGACCGAATAGAGCTTATAAGCAATGATTTAAAACTTTAACCATTCTAATTGTTTCGTTATAAAAATTTTGAATTGATTAATTTTATAGTTCGGTTTCTAATTTTTCTATTCAATTTATCTTAATAAAACTTTATTATCAAAATTTGGTTAATTTATTAATTAATAAGTCAGTTTTTATAAATTAATCAATTTTATTAAATTTAAATAAAGCAATTAACTTTTATTTAACATTAATTAAACTTCTACTTTTTTAATAAATAAAGATAATCTCCTTCTTTAAATTATATTTCAAATTCTTTAATTTTGTTTAATTTTTATTATATATTGATTATATGGTGATCTAATACTAATCATATTTTTAAACCTTAAATTTCATACTTTATCGGTTTAGTTTCCGATTTAATTTTCAAAATATTACTTAGAAGTATTTAATAAAACTTTAGATTAATGTAAATCTCTCATTTCGACTACTATCTAGTAGGTGCAAAGGTTGTATCAGTACATTCTTCTACGTCATCCTCCGTTATATGAAGTACTGACTTGTGACTTCTTTCGTTCACGACGATTGTTTTGCTAGTCCCCGAAGATACGTAATTTGATGAGATTAGAATATAGAAATATGGACTTATCCCAATAAGAGGCAGAAATCCATGTCCGAAAAGAAAAGTCTACAACAAGAATGATGTTTGTAATGACTTTAAAGGATTTCATGCGAAATTGCACTAGTTGTCGATTCAATATTTTTTTTTAACCTTCGAAAGCTAACTTATGTATTAAAAAAAAGGCATAGGTTTTGGACCTGGTTCTTTACCTGAAACATCTGACCCCATGAAGTCACAAAATATATGATGTGGTCCAAAAACTGACTATAAAGTCGCAAGTGCTTTGCCAGGAAAAAGCAACAAAAATTCAAAATCAATCTTGGCAGAGTCTATCTGGTAGAGACCCCGATTCACAACTAAGAGGCCAATTCCCATCAAAGAACGCTGAGAGAACAAGATCCTCTTAACTAAAGAAACTACCAATCGTATGTAAACACAACCAAGTGTTACCACTTGCATACATTGATGATGAAATGCAATCGTATGTATTTTCTGAAGTTAGTGACCTGTACATTTTCCGGAAGAAACTACTGACTAAGATATAGAATAGTAGAGATTCATATCATTCATTGCACATTAAGGAAAAAAGGATCGACATCTTGATAAGAGTTATGCATAAAGGGGATTAGATATATTGGTGGCACCCAACATAGTCATCAAATTCATGGAAGAGCATCATTGGAAGCATATTTTTTCACCTTTTATGTCTAGATAATGGCATGTAGACATTGACATGAAAGGATGTTCTTGTTCCAGATGTGAACGGAATAAGCTATATTCTATTCCTTTTGCGCGTTTTAGAGGTCCAACTCTTCTGTTCTTTCTTCATTCAGACGTCAAGTTCCGATTTCCATTTTTCAACTCCAAAATACTTCCTTTAAACTGTGTAATATAGATGCGGCGAACGGTTATATGTCCATGAAGCTCTGTAAAATACATTATCTGACACACATTTTCATTCTATAAAACAATTTTCATGTGATCTATTTTCCTTTTCTTGTCTGCATTTCTCCATTAATTGTTTAGCGAGTAAAATAGTTTTTGATATCCAAAACTGTTAGACGTAAACAATAATTTAAAAGCAGCAATGATGAGTCTAAAGAGATTCAACTTGGAGATATAAGGACAAAGGAAAAGAAAAGCCAAATGAATGATTGAAGCTGAGAAGAAAAGGGCATGATCTTAAGAAAAGGGCATGCTCTTCCACTCAGTGTAGGATATGCAACCCAAAGATTTGAATGATTGAAGCTGAGAAGAAAAGGGCATGATCTTAAGAAAAGGGGTTGCTCTTCCATTGAGTGTAGGATATGCAACCCAAAGATTGGATTAAGCTGGATGGCACTGCAAAGCCCTTTTGCTTTTTCTTTACATCAGAGCATTTCTTCATGTCCTGTGTGCTTTTAACAAATAATTTACAAAAACTCAGACCACAGAAAGAAGTTGTTTCTTAGCTATTTTACTTCATTTTTTAAGTTCTTTTCTGGGTCATTTCTTTAATATGCTCCGAAGGGTTCGGAATCATGTACTGCCTACACAACAAGAAGTATGAATGCAACGTAGGTGATAGGTATGCCTTCCAACTTTTTTAGTAATTCGGATACGATATATGTGGAAGCTGAGTCATGAACCAGTACGCAGAAAGAAACAAAATGGGGTTAGACCCATTGCTTCCCAGTTGGTAGACAATTCATATCAAGGAGGACGTGTGCATCCGGACCAGTTCTCCACCAACATGCCCCATAAACCTCACCTGCCTCCATAAACTTTCAGATTCGTCACTTTCCTATTGCCCCGCACTGTTTATAAACTGATACTACTCCAATGATATTAGCCCACTTTGGCTGAAATTGCAGTTACTATTCCCCAATCCTACCCCTTTGAGAATGTTACTTCCAAAGGAGTGAATATTACATGTCTTTTGTATAAGAAAATGTGTATCACTTTAATCCTCTGGACTCTCAGAGAGTTAAGTAGGCTCTCAAATGGGAAAGATGCAGAAAGGGTTCAAATTTTTGAGGAACAAAAATGAGTTTTGTGTTACAGTATCTGGAATTTAGTGCTTGCCACAGTTTCTTGTGATTTGCTCTGAATAATACATTCTTGATCTGCCATACCTCTCAAGTATAGTTACTAAATTGGAATTAATGAAAAAAACAGAAGCCTGGAACACATACATCCAAACGAATAGCTTGTAGGAGGTTGTTTGGGGACTAAAATTTATATGGCAAAAAAGTTTACCGATGGCTTTCTTACATCAAATGCCAATAGGTAAAGTAGCCTGACAGAAAATATGTTATTATACAATCAATCCAACCTATGACACGCGCTCAACCACAAGGGAAGTTTAACTATAACAATTCAATCTATGTCCATACGGTAATTAATGTCATTATTCTACTCTCCACTTATCATCAGTGATTGGTGAGGCACTCTCTTAATTTCCACAAATGAAGAGTAGTCCTTGTCCATGGGCTGTTTCCAGGGTTCGCCATCCATCTGCATATATGCATCTTTCCAGTCTCCACCCCTAAACTCCAATCGGATTGCTGCAGCCTGAAATAAATACATGAAACAATGGGTGAACTCGTCAAGTTCTATTCTGTAACTTCGTAAAAGTCTTTGTATATTGGAGAAATTGTTACCACAAGTAAAAATTTGATCTGGAACAATTGCAGTACCTGGGCTATGTGCTTGGCAGATATCAGTTCGACCATAACAAAAGATGTGTGCCATCCTTGCTTCAAGCCGAAAATCTCCAGGAGACCATCATCGGCATGGGCCTCAACAAAGCCTCTCTGAGAAATAGGAGGATAGAGAATTAACATCATCCTTTAACACTATCTCATTGACAAAGTTTGACAAGTTTCTGGTCTCTGTGAGCACAGAACCTACATCTCACAGGTCACATTGAATACAGGAATAAGGAAAAGGTCAACAGCCGCGACAACATCAATGCATAGAGATTTGATACCTTTTCCATATAATTGGGCGTTGGGTTACCCCAAGGATTTCTTCCACTTCCATAATTGTGAAGATTTAAAGCAACAATTGCCCTCACACTAAAGGGAGTCCAAAAAGAAAAGAAAAAAGAAGAGCAATAGGAATTTAATAAACAATGATAAAAAATCATTACTCAGAGCTTTATGCATCTCAGAGAAAATTTCACAGGTCAAGGAGTACCTCTTGGGAACAGGGATCCGCTCCCATTCTGAGCAATTAACCTTTTTGACATATAACCTCAGTATATTTTTGAGGCCCCTACAACAAAGAAAATTTGGCATTAGAAAATAAATATTGAAAATAACTCTGAACACCAACATGTGAAAACAGTAGGATGCAAGGATAAGCTTCCAACAAACAAGTGACACCAAAGACATGTCTAACTTTTCGTGAAAATGATAAGAGGCAATTCCACTTCATCATCATAGATCCTATTCTTTTCCCTCTTACCAGTTAAACGACATTGAGATGCATGAGGAAAGGTAAGACAGATAAAGAGGATACACCAGAGATATCAGAGTATGATGATGGTTATTGGAAAGTTGGTGTCAAAATTAGCAAAAGCCTAAAAACAATTTGGTGACAGGAAAGCAGTTTCTTTATAGCTAAACAATTGATAACACCCTCCCAACCCTCTAAAAACAAAAGAATCACAAAGAAGATGACTTGCCTCAAACCTGGATCATTTATGCAAGGTGTGAGAAACCAACCTTGACTGCAACTGTAACTAGAGTATATCAGCTGCAACAACAGATAAATAAATTATGACATCATACCACAATCAAACAGTTAATTAAGGGTTCAAAAGCGTCAAATGTGTCAAGAGGCATTTCATCCAGCAATTATGTTGAAGATAGTATAAATATGAGAAATCACATAAAAGTAGCAATTTTGGCTTGTTGAATGATAAAAATGCATGAACACCAATTTCAAGTGGCAGGGTTCTTTTTTTTTTTTAGAACATTTGTTTTACCACAATGACTAATGTGTCTAATAAGTACAGTAGAGCATCCAAAAGTACAACCTAAAGTAATCCAATAGTACAACCTAATCCATTCCTTGTGCATGATTCAATTTGCATGTCACGGGTGCATCCTTTTGGTCCTTAAATTCATTTCATAAGTTTCACATGATCAATAGAAATTTATATCTCAACTTAAATAGGAAACATGAGCTTCATGCATCATAATATGCAGATTTAGTAAAATTAAAACAATTAGTTATATCTAGACTGTAATTTAGTAAAATGGTGCCGAACTGCCCAGCCCCATAAATCAGAAGTTAACAAGCTTATAAAAATCCATAAAAGTCAGGATAAGATAAGAAAAATTAGAGAAAAACTGCAGTCTAATGATATAGAAAGGGCAAGTTCACCGTTGAAGGCAGTATGAAATTTCAAAATTACCTTATTTGATATAGGACCTTGTGCAAGGTAAGGTTTTTCATTGCGTAAATGATGGAAACCATATGCAACTTGGGCATCCATTCCTGCATGTAATAAAAAACATTCAAGCCTTCCAAGGAAAAATGTAAAGACTCATTATTAACAAAGCAGAATTAGTACCTTATAAAATTTCATTTAATACAGCTGGTTATGTAAAATTAAATTTTAAGCATGACCTACTCTTCAAAAGTTTCTTGAAGTGTGTGTACGGATTTTGGAAATAGATTTATGTATCATGATAGCCCACCTTCATTTACTAACAGCTTAATTGAATGAATGGACAACAACACCCAAGACAAGTAATAATCCAATGAGTTAGAGAAATAAAGTGGAGATCAATGTTCTAAATTAATAAGATGATTACTCTGAGTTCAACTTCCTCGACAAAAAAAAAATGACGAAATCAAGAGAGAAAAGCAGGACAGAATAAGAGAGAAAAGCAGGACAGAATAAGAGAAATAAAGTGGAGATCAATGTTCTAAATTAATAAGATTCATTACTCTGAGTTCAACTTCCTCGACAAAAAGAAATGACGAAATCAAGAGAGAAAAGCAGTACAGAATAAGGCAACATATTCTGTGGCACAGAGATCTTTGTTGTAGTTGATGATACAATAGTCTAATTGATAAGAATTTGGAATTCAAGGAAACAGTAGAAATCCCAAAGCACCAAGTCAGTGAAATATCAGCACGATTTAGCTACCATTTTTAGAGTTCATAACGGCATACCTACACTAAAGTAATTATAGAACACTCCTTCATAGCAAGTCATTTTCTCAGGCAACTCCCCCTCAACATCCAAAACCTGCAGTCAAACAAAAATGTTTAGTTTCAACATCTAAAGGAAGCTTCAAATATCAGCTAATTGATAAAATTTGTGAAAGCTGATATGGACTGCATCATAAACCTGTTCCAGTGAACAAGATTCAACTTGTTTCAGGGAGTACGGAGGATTGACGACTTCTCCATGAGGCATTGACACGAGAATTTTCCAACTGCATCATTAAGGAGTAGTTTTTAGTATACAATAATACTTTTTGATATGCTGTTCAACTAAATAGAATAGCCAAAGTTAAAATACACCTGTACCAAGTATTTGTTATCCTGGTCAAAATGTAAACATCTTTTTGTACAACAAACAGAAGGGAAACAAATTACTAAAAAGTTATACAAAGGAATCATTTAAAGAAAGCAGTAACACTAATTGAGAAATCATCAATGTCAAACTGAAGAAAGAAATAGAAGAATATGTCAAAAGTCGACGAAAGAAATCAATCTTAAAAGCTAAGGTGTACTGAGACTTGACCACCAGCCAAAGGAAAAAAATTGCTCCCTGATTGGCTGGTTCAAGAAAAGGAAAATAGAACGGATCTGAGGCCCAAGGACAACATCAAAAAGAAAATGTTGACATATCTAGGACCCTCAAAATAAATACTGACATATATTTTGCTTTAGCTAATCATTTTCATATTATATTTCACTAGTTTAACACTAATTCTCAAAAAGGTAGAACTCTTACCTATCTAAACGGCAGACTCGACCAGATATTGCCCTCATAAGAGACCGTTTGATAGCAGATTTCCATACAAAGGGGAATGAACCACCCTGAAGAAAGAAAACAAACCTGACTGAATTAGACAAGTCAGACGTCAGAAGTAGAACATTTCATCTGAATACGAAGTTTACCCAGCCAAAACTCCTTGACAGATCGTTTCCAGTCCCAAGAGGAATGACTCCTACGGGAGGAACAGGCTCACGACCCTGAGTGTGAAGTTCTTGGAGAGTTCCTAGCACCCAACCAACAGTACCATCACCTCCTGCAACCTGCTCCAATCATTCATCATATATGAGTATTCTTGATTCCCCATAAGGCTCAAACATCCAACATTTGACATAAAGCATCTCATTATAATCATAATCTATTGGATCAAGCAAAGCAAAGTTATTGAAATACCATGATTCTCATCTTTTCACGAACTTCTTTGGCACATTCATCCCCACGACTAGCCAACTTTGCAAGACAACCCAATCCAT
>JANZXV010000008.1:769120-781665 GCA_027576455.1 Erythroxylum roigii | reverse complement strand
CAGTAATATTCAACAAATTCTAAAATTCTCCAAAATTTCTAAATCAATACACATATTCTCCACATCGATTTTCAATTTAATTAATCCATAATTCTCACATAATCACATTTATAATCAATTATACCCGTAATATGTCAATGGATGCATGTACAATTATTTTCATGCATGTGCAAAAATTAAAAATTCACGTGCGTGTATGCTAACCTTATGCATGATCATGAAATGCATTTTCTAATCTTTCATTGCTATTTTTCTCAATTACCGAAATCTAGGGCTCTAACCCTTGATATGGGAACGAGATGTTACATTTATCCTCTCCTTAATAAATTTCGTCCTCGAAATTCTTTTCTGATTGATCATGAAGGCAGGGGTATTGACTCCTCATAGACTCCTCCGTTTTCCATTAAACTTCATCAGTTAAACAATTTCTTCCAAATGACCATAGACAAAATAATCACAAGTCCTTTAAGCACTTATTTAGTCATCCACTTTCTTAACTGATTCCTCATTATAATTCTGGTTACTAAAAATTTTTTACTTCGTAAGTCAACAATACATCTTTGTCAGATCATATCATTATCTCTTAGCATATTCACATATCACATATTATGAATTGAGGCATCTTTATTGATAATACAACTCATCAATAACTTCATGCGGACCAATACAATTTGAGTTTAGTTTATCCTTTTTCCTAATCTGAGCACACCCTATACTCAATCTAAGTACACCTTGGCAAGGTGATACTCTCAGAGACGTTTCATCTTTCATTTGATATTTCAAATCTCTTTAGTGTTACTACACTTAACTTTTATATCCATCTCACTATAATCTATAACCTCGATGTTGATCCATCACATTCATTCTTCTTTCTTGGGCCAATTAAACTCTTACTATAGATTCATTTTACTCATCAACAATATCTCGAATCAATTCTGGCTTTAAACCATTTTTTAGGCCCTCTATTACTCTAGGTTTGGTAACCTCTATGTTAAAGGGTTTATAAGTAGTAAGGGTTAATTATCCAAATGACTAGTTCTAATCAATTTGACATTGGTTGACATAAACTCAATTATTGTTAGTGAACTCTACACTCAACCCATATTAAAAAAATCTAATGTGGCATTAGAGCAGGTTTGGTCCGAATTATTAATTTTCAAGTTGTCCATCTGGATGTCCAATCCTAGCGGCCAGTCCGGTTATTACTGTGTTTATTTCAAGTAATAACTGGATGTCTAGTCCCAGTTGCACTTGAGCGGCCTAATTATTGTTAGTGAACTCTATGCTCAACCCATATTAAAAAATCTAATAGGTAGAACTATTTTAATTTCCTATAGTCCCATTTTTTTATATACCTATTTAGTATTAATTTGTTACAATTTTATGCAATGTAATTATAATCTTGATCCCTCAAATTCTATATAATCCAAAGAATCCCCATACCTAATTTTTTAAATTTATAATGGTCTTGAAAAAAGGTGGATTGTCAGTAAAGCCTATATTCTTTGTCAAGTCTTACCATCAAATAAATTGCTCTTTTCACTAAATCACCCTACCTTATACTTCTAAACAATAAGATATTGTTTTTGTGCACGTGAAATCATTTTCTTTCAGTTAAACATAATTATCTTTCTCCAACAGTAGAATAGTTACCATCATAAATCTTACAAGTTTTGATGTCTTGTGTACAACCTTGACATGTAGTGCAGCATTGTTGCAGAAACTAAAAGTATCTCCATCAAAATATTGGCAACCAGTGAGTGGGCACTTTTCTCATTAATTATTTTGTAGCACAATTCCCAAACTTCCCCTCCTGTCTCTTGTTTAAAATTGACAAACTGTGGCACGTTTCATTTTGGAATAAGACATTGTTAGCTGTCGCTTAGCAATCATTATCAATATTCAGACCTTTCCATGCAAATTGCGTTACTAGACCATGACACTTAGGTCGACATGATGTGCTATTCTACATCTTAATTCGCAACCAACACTAGTGCCTTCCTGATGAGGTCCCATTTCTCAGATCTTACATTTGTTTCATCTGCAAGCTCTCCAACACATTCGATTCTCCTAGTTATTATAGTGATTTCATTGCACCAATAAAATCCTCCGAAAATTTTTATCCACTGCCCACTCACCTCCCTAATAAACACGAAATGATAAATAAAAAATCTCAATTCAACTTGGAAAAATTCAATATGAAGAATATATCTTTTTCAATGTAGTATAAGTTGCTAATAAGATCTTCTCATTCATATAGTAATTATCGAAGGTATTTATGTTAAAATACAGATACAATTGTAATAAAACACGCTAATAAACTCAAATATAATTATAATTACTAACGAAATTATAATTGCACGTAACAATTTAAAATCTGGCAAAAAATTAGGGTCATAGGATATGAGGCAAGAACATCCAAACCCCGTTCCTTCTCTTTTTATGTAGTAAACTAATAAAACAAAGAGCGGATTCATATAATCAGGAGGCAATACAATAATGAATCGTGCATATTTGTGAATTTAATAGCCTGGATATGTTTCAGATCTTATGTTCTCATCAGTCATCATCGATCAGTAGCGCTCTTTCTATCTGTCAGGTACTCTGTACTTATTGTACACGATAAGAATACCTGATATATTATCTTCCCCTTCAATCTCAATCATGCAAGAACTTAAGTGGTATTTATTAATTTGAGTTTAATGTCTATTTTAAAGAGGTCATTAACTGACTCCAGTCTGTAACTCGATAGCACTCCGGTAGATATAAGTCATCAACGACATGTCCAGCTTTCATGTCTGGTCCGCCGGACTGCCATGGTTGGCCGGATAAAAAGTATCGACCATGTCACTATCGAACAAAGAGTAGAAGCAAACACTTGAAAGAATATGAATGTATTACTGTGTTTAATATGAATGTATACTTTTGATGAAACGAAATGAAAAACAAGAGAATGAATTGTTGATATAATAATAAAATCCCATTGACTACTAACTCGCTATTTATGAATGCAGGCTGATGGTTAGCAGATAGCATGACCCTTCTCAACCGTTATATTTATGGCCTAACAGCTTTTTCTGCCGATTGTTCACTCTCAACTGTCAAGGCAACTAGGCAAGGGCATTTATAAGACAAAAAGAAAGAAATATTATTTTAAAACTTTTAAAAAATAAAAAGCTATTTTAATAGTTAAATATAGGACAGCGATAATAAACAGATTTGAATCTTTTAATTTTTCAATTTAGTTTTTAACTTTCAGATTTAGTTTATTTTAATAACTTTTATTTTTAAAATCAATTAATTAATTTTTGTAAATTAATTAATCAAAATAAATTAATAAATTTTTTAATTAAATTTAAAAATTTTCAATATATAAAAGTAATCTCTTTAAATCATATTTTAAAATTTTTAATCAAGATTATAATAAACTAATTACGTTTAAATCTTAAACATCTTATCAGTTGAACGGCTGCTGTAACATTTCACCAAGAATGCCACGAGATAGTCCAGAAGAATGTAATATTAAATTAAATTTAGCGAAGTTTGACTTTGAAGTCATACTTTGCTTTGAACAGTTGAAATTCCTTTCCTGGCCTCCACTTTGGAATGACTTAAAAATTGTGCGCAATCATGATGTAAAACACGTGATGTGACTTCCATTTAGATCATGTTTGCAATTTGGTAGTTTTTCTCCACAAACAGTGGCAACATTGGAAATCAAAGAGTCTGCCGTTGATGCCCGCAATGACCGTTCTTTCGTTAGTGGGCCCCACCGGTGGAAAAGTTGGAAGCGTTGGGAAGCTTCCAAGGCTTGAATAAGAAAGAATTGTCGTGCGGTAGTATTATTAATGATTTTATAAATCATTAATAAATCAGTGGATTGTCATAATCAATAAACCAAAACAAGACAACGGCACATACTATACGGTGAACAATGACTTTTCACCTAATCTAATCACTTGCCTCTCGTAAAATGGATTAAAAATAAAAATTTTAAAAATGTTTATTGAATTAAAATTAATTAATTAATTCTAATTTATAAAAATTAACTAATTAATTAATAAGCTAATCAATTTTTTTTTTTTTTTTTTACACAGAACATAAACTAAAGGTTACAAAATGAGACGTGGGAGACAAATCCCAATGACATCCTCGCAGAGAACCGAGTGGCACTCTGGGAGGCATGGGGCAGAGGGGTAACACCGATAGCAAAAGTCACAGCATAATTAGCGAGCCAATCTGCACAGCGATTACCTTCGCGGTAAGTATGACGGAGGAGCACCACCCAGTCAAAGCCCAACTGAAAGCCCATCTCTCCACATTAAGTAATTGCAACGTTTGTGGCTTCCTGGAGGAGTGTTAGAAGAAACCATGGCTTTCTCTACTACTACTTTACCACTGGACTCAATTCTGTAAGTTACATCAATGCCTTCCAATATTAGATGATAGATCACTTTGTCAGAGGGATGTAAACCCGTTTCAGTTTCTGCTTCTTCTTCTGATGAGCGATGGTTCTCGGAATCTGGGGCACCATCTGATTCAGATGTCTTGGTCTCACCATTTCTCTCCGGAAAGGTGGCATCATGTGGTTGTGTTCTTTGAGACACTGATCGAATATCCCACGAAAGTACTTCCTTGATCAAGCACTGGAATTCTTGGGGAGATGCATAGAGTGATTTCTTTTCCTAGGCAAGAATACGAGTACAATCAACAACTGTTAATGAACACAAATATCCTCTGACAGTATGATAATCTTTCAGACCTTGAAAACGTCAATGGACAAGAAGCAAAAATGTGTAATTTCTGGATGGAAAAAAACTAAGACGAAACAGCCATTCAGAAGCTAAATCAAGCATATATATATAAGAGCACTTACTACTGATTTCCAAGAGTTGGTGATTGCTGTTGGGAAGTCATCCGAAAAGCTAACTGAAGCTACTGCTAGCATATTGTCCATCTGTGCGAACATTATGATTAAGTAGCATTTTAGGTACTATATCTGTTCAGTCATTCTTTTGACTTCATCACTGAGAGACTATTGATGATGGCAGATTCATATGCAGTAGATTAAGTTCAAAAGTGCAAGCGGGACTCAAATCAGTACATAAAAAGGTATTTACCATCACCCACTTAGGCACTGCAGCTCCTGGAATGCTGTCACAGTATGGAAGATAAGGTTTGACATCCAGTATCGGCTGTTGCACTCAGTTAAAATAAGGCTTAATGAGCAAGAAGAAAGCAAGGAATTATTTGCAGTGAAGCTAGAGAACGCAGTAAATGGGGGAACATACAGTTCCATCAACAAGATCCACTCCAGAAAGTAGAACGATATTCCCATGAATTGCCTCCACCTAAAAGAAAGAGATGATTTGAGAACTTAGCTATACACAAAAGGGTCATTTTCTTTCAAGGGTCGTAATTTCTTTTTCGTAAGCGAAAAGAGCTTGCTGGAACTAAATTCTTAATTTCTGAAATGAACATGTCTATTTACTACATGGAAACCATATTTGCATATGGATACGTGCATATTGTAATTTGTTAACAGTAGGAAGTGAACAGATCTTAGTTCATATTTATCACCAAAAGATTTATCGTTACCATCCTATATATACCTGACTGCAATCACAAAGATCTTCTGTATTTGCACAAGTTGCTCATAAAATACAGTAAATCATGATAATATCACCCTACCTTTGCAACAGTCAACCCGACAGGGCATGGGCGATGAGGAGACCGTGTTGCGAAGACTCCTATCCTCCTGCCTTTCAATCTTGGCACTCTGACCTATGCATCCAGCCATGGTTTCAAGAATTTTGCATAAGATGGAACTTGCAATCACTGTCTAACTACACAATATTTACTGGAGCAGAACACACCTTTGCCTTGAACTTTGATCTAGTCGGTTGCCTCCATAACTTTTCCAAATCTGTGTTCAAGTGGAAGACATAGATGATCCAACAATGAGTATACTCTGCAAGACCCTCAAGGGATGCAGTGGGAACTCGAGTTGGATTGAAGACTAAACATGCCCTTGCTAGTGGTACCAACAAAGGTTGCCTTGGAGTCCCATTTCTGTACAGATTATCAAGTAGATTATTCACATACAGAGTATTAAACAACCAATTAGTCAGTGTAAAGGATCATCAACAAGTTGTGTAATGAAAGATGCAAGTTCTTTGGACAAACAAGGGTGCTGTAGTAATTATGTATGAAAGAACTGCAGTTTAATAAATCTACAGTTCAGTAGAATCTGTATTAAGGAAGTCAACAATCAGAAACTTATTGTGTTCTTATACCCAGGACATAACCATCAAACTGCATGATCATCATTCATGGAGACTTATATCTAAACAACACTGATGCTCATTGATATCCACTGAAATAGTGTTATCTCATAAAAGGTGCTATTTTGAACTCCACAACATAAATTGATTCAACTTAGAAGAACCATGGGATTAGCTATATTATTAAAAGTCAATTAATTCTTTTCCACCAAAATGTAGCATTTCAATTTACCTTGTACTGAAGCAGGACTGAACAACGCCAATGGGCGTCATGGGATAAGCAGTCTGCTCCAAACTCTCGGATTTGGACTGCGCTAATTCCTTCCTTAAGGCCTAAAAAATGAAGTGGTAAAGATAAAATATGACACTAGAGACATAATGTAACAATATGAACAATAAACGCTGATTCCCAGGCCAAGAGACAAGGAAAAGCACAGGATAGAATGTTAAATACTAGGCAAACCATACCTGCTGTGCTCGAATTCGACCTTGTCGTTCAGCAGAACATTTTTGCAAAGAGGAACGGAGTGAACTCTGAAGCTCCTCGACCCTTGAATCCAATTCTTTCGATTTTTTCCTGCAAAAATAAACTGTAAGAGCAAGGGTTGAGTTCAACACAAATAACCAGCTGTAGAGCAGAAACCTTAATATATCCAACAATAGATAAAGAAACAGAGAGTACGAGATACGACAGTGGAGGCAGAAAAAGCTGCAAGTGCTAAGGTTACGATGGGACTCAACCATTTTGAGAATCCATGAAAACCCATTTCTTCTTTTGGTATGGATTAAGAGTGGCGAATTAGAATTTGATTATAAACCCTGTTTTCTTAAACCCCAGTCTTCTGGGCCCTAGGGTTTTGGAAGCTTGCTGTTGCGAAAAGGCCTATGGGTTAACTAATACTAATAGTGTTATAGACAAACTAAATTCTCCTTTCGGACATGGAACTTCAACTTTCTTCAAACTCCCACAAGACTTTTAGTGACCAAGGAAATGTCAACTCACAGAAACTCCTTGACGAGAGCATATTACAGCGATTGGATTGTTTTTAGTTAAATTCATCATTAGCAAAAGCCTTCCCTTCGTTTCATTTCTTATTGGCTTTGAAAGCACATTATTATGGAAATTGTTGATAAGAAATTGTTACCGCTCCAAAAGATTCGGTTTTTTTAGTTATGTATATAGAAGATTCAATCGTCCCTCAAAAAAAAAAAAAGAGAAGATTCAATCGTTTTTGGTCCACAGAACACTAAGAGAAGCCGAGGCAATAAATTTTAAGCGTTTTCGAGAAAAATGAAACTAAACGCTCATGGGATGCAACCAAGGGCCTAGAGCTAGAGCCCAGTTGAACTGCAACTTCGACTCTCTTTCTGTCATTGACTAAATATGAATAATGCAACTTATACTAACTTTTGTACTTAACAACTTTAACTATGCAACTTACCTTTAATTATTCCATTTTTTCTCTCTCACTCTCGCTCGCTCTGTGGGTTCCTTGTTTCTATGGCGTTGGTCTGTTAGGTACTGTTGCTTCTCTGTTATGTGATGTTAATATATGTTCTTTTAATCATCATTGACCACTTCCAGAGTCTAAACTATACAGTCGGGCACGCAAAGTACTTGGATAAGATTCAGATCAATTAAAAACAAATTTTCCCACAAGGGTTTAACACGTTTGCACTCTTTTGTTATTCTTGTTTCTGTTGTTAGTGGAAATAGTTTAGTGGCTTCTGTCCGTTGGACTGTTCTGGGTTGATTCAATAATCATTGTATGTTACTACTCAATGGATGACTGGCAACCATTGAGGAGCGTTGTCTTGATCTTCTTAGGGTTGTTGTTGGGGATCTTTTCTCTGTTGTCGGTGTCTCATTTCTCTCATTTTCATAGCGGTCTTGCTGGATTTGGATGCAGCTACAAGTTTAATCGTGTTTTCTTGAACCACAACACCACACTGCAGGCCCAACCTCAGTGGCTTCCTCCTCATCATCTTAATCTCACCAGGTTCTATGTACCTCACAAGCTGTTTGATTTTTTCTCGTCCTCCTCGTTTGCGTACTAATTTAGTTTGATTTGACCTGTCTATCTTCAAAGTGACTAGACTTCCTTAAACGGCTCTTTTCACATGATATCTTTATGTATATACTTTGCTACAACATGATAGTCTAAAGGATGTGTTGGGAACTCTGCAGGAAAGTTGATGGACTGCGTAAAAATAGTTCGACCATTTTAAGTGAGAATCCAAGCATGAGAAGTTATCAGTCCATTCGGGGGATATTGAAGGAAGAATTCACATTTCCTGCCAATTCTGCTCCATTTAATAGCTGTCATGCGTCTACCATTGTTGAGGTGTGCAATCCGGTCAACCATATGAATTCTTTTGTAGTTTGTGACCATTTTCTTTGGCTACAGAAATTTACCGTAAGGTGAGTTCATGCAGTTGGAGAAAAATCACTTTCTGGTTGCATACTTTGGGGGCTCGTTTGAGGGAGCTCCTGATGTGAAAATTTGGCTGCAGAGGTACAAGGTAACTCGACTTCCATTGCCCTGAAATTGAATAATGAGGATGGATGATATGGCTGATCTTGTGGGCGTTACCTACTATCAGAGCGTGAAGGTTCAAGGTTCTAGTTTGTATTTACTTTGAAACTTTAGAAGACTTTACTTCATAAGTGGCATTTCTTTCGGCAGGATGGTTATTGGCAATCACCCATCATTGCTGATGAACAACCAGATGTTCCCATGTGGAACCCTGTACTATTCAAGCTACCATCAGAAGAGTTGCTATTGTTCTATAAAGTTGGTGAAGAAGTTCAAAAGTAATTTCAAGTCTTGAATATTTTTCTGTCAACCTCTTCATTTAAGTAATTTCAAGTCTTGAATATTTTTCTGTCAACCTCTTCATTTGTTTTAATCTCTTCCGGATCAGACAGGTCATCAAATGTTCTCATGTTTCCCTTTTATATGTTACGGGATACATTACAAGTTTGCTAGTCCCACACTTTATTGAATTCTTTGTTTGAAGTTTTCTATTCATTTCTTATATAAGATTGAAAAATCTTGAAGGTATGGCAGTGCTTGATCCGCTAGATTATTATGAGTTATGATCTCTTGACAGTCATGGATGCCTTCTATAATGCTCCATTTTATTATTTTCCTACGCTCCCACATCTTCTGGTTTCTGTATAGACAAGAAAACAGTAGGGTTGGTGGTTTTCTCATCTTTAAGATAACAGGATTTGACGTAATCTCTAATCAATAAGCAGCTCTTCCTTTGATAGTGATAGAACTCTAGTCTTTGAATACTAGAGGTACGTTGTATTATTGAATTATAGCAATACTATAGACCATTACAATGGTGATATTTAGTATTTCCCTACCCAGAGCTGAATGCTCCTCAGAAAGTTTAACTATTCTTCTGTCACAAATTCTTCCCTTCTCTCTTCCCCCCACCGAATAATTGCCCACAACCTTCTTAAGTTGAGACACATGGAATATTAGATGAGCTCTAGAATTGAGGCGTAGTTTGAGCTTATACGTGACTGCTCCCAATTTTTCCAGAATTTGAAAAGGACCAAAATACCTTACTGCTAGGTTTTGGTTGATGCGTCTGGCCACAATTAGTTGTTTGCGGGGAAGTAGCTTTAGGAAAACCCACTCTCCTACTTGGAAAGATTGGAGAGTTCTTTTTCTATCCGCATACCTCTTCATTTGTTCCTGTGCCCTATTCAGATTGTATTTCAGGTGATTCAATGCTTCATCTCTATCCATTAACTCTCTAGCCACCGCCTCCACTCTAGTCTCGCCGTGTAAATACCTCACTAGTGTGGGTGGTTTCCTCTCATACACCACCTCAAACGGGGTTGAACCTGTAGAGATATGAAAAGTTGTATTGTACCATAGTTCTGCCCTGGGAATCTAATATGACCAATGCTTAGGTTTTTCATAAGCAAAACACCTCAAATAGGTTTCTAAACACCTGTTGAGAACTTCGGTTTGTCCATCTGTTTCCGAATAATAAGAGAAGCTCATTTTAAACATAATACCCTGTAGTCGAAACAATTCCCTCCAAAAATAACTCACAAACAAAGGATCACGATCACTTATGATTGATAACGGAACTCCATGTAGACGTATAAGTTTGCCTATCCACCACGACTAGCACTGCTTCATATCCTTTAGATCTAGAGAGCCCCGTTATGAAGTCCGTTGAGATATCTTCCCAAATCTGGTTGGGAATTGGTAAGGATTGCAGCAGACCCCCAGGAGATGTGACAGCATATTTTTGCCTTTGGCATGTGTCGCAAAGACTTGACAAAGTCTTGAATGGATTTCTTCATACCAATCCAATAAAGATTGCTTGCAGTTCTCCTATAGGAGCGTAGATATCCTGAATGCCCTCCAATAGGGGATGAATGAAATTCCCTTAGGAGGAGTGGAACAAATGGGGATGAAGCTGAGATCACCAACCTCCCTTTGTGCAAAAGAACCCCTTGATGCCATGAAAAACCAGATTAGAAGTTCGGGTCCTGCTATAGATCTTGTATAATTTTACAAAATATCGGATCTTGCTGCACCTCCTGCTGAAGTATTTTGCCTTCTTCCCAAAGCGGATATGAAACGATGGTCTTAAACTCCCCCTCTTCATAAACCCGTGACAGGGCATCTGCAGCCTTGTTTTTTGGCCCAGGTTTATAAATGATTTCAAAGTGATAGCTCAGAAGTTTAGCCATCCAACATTGTTGGTCTGTAGTAGTAACCCTTTGTTGCAGCAGATGACGTAGACTTTTCTAGTCAGAATAAACCACAAATGACCTGCCAAGCAAATAGTGACGCCAATGATGCACCGCTAATACCAAAGCCTTTAACTTTCTCATAGACTGACTTAGAGAGATTTCCTGCTGAAAATGCTTTACTGTAATAGGCTATTGGCCTTCTGTTTTGCATCAAGGCGGCACCAACCCCTTTCCCTGAAGCATAACATTCAATCTCAAAAGGTTGTGAAAAGTTTGGAAGGGCTAATACTAGAGATGTGGTCAAAGCTTTTTTAAAGCCTCGAAGGACTCTAAGGCTGCTGAACTCGAATGAATCCCTCTTTCTTCGTTAATTTAGTGAGTGGCTTAGCTATTTTGCCATAGTCCATAATGAACTTACGATAATACCCTGTTAATCCAAGGAATCCTCTCACTCCCTTAACATTTCGAGGAATAGGCCATGTCAACACACTACTAATTTTTGCGGGATCTCCAGCTACCCCTTTTTCGGAAATGATATGCCCCAAGTACTCCACCGGTTGTCTCCTAAAACTACACTTCTTTTTGTTAACCACAAACTGATTTCTTTTCAAAACCTCCAAGACTTTTGATAAATGCAGGAGGTGAGTATCCCAATCTACACTATAGACCAGAATGTCATAAAAAAAAACAGAACAAACCTTCTAAGAAAAGGTCGGAAAATGTCATTCATTGCAGCCTGGAAAGTAGCCGGTGCATTGGTCAATCCAAACGGCATCACTAGGAACTCATAGTGACCATCATGCATTCGGAAAGCTGTCTTGTGGATATCCTTCTCCACGACCCTAATTTGGTGATATCTAGACTTGAGATCTAGCTTAGAGAAAACATGAGCATTATGCAATTCATCTAAAAGTCCATCCACCACTGGAATAGGATATTTATCTGGTATCATGACTCTGTTTAATGCTCTATAATCTACACACATTCTCCATGAAGTATCTTTCTTTTTGACTAAAATGACGGGGTTGGAATAAGCACTTGAGCTAGGTCGTATGATGCCTACTTGCAACATTTGTTGGATCTGTTTCTCAATTTCATCTTTGTGATGATGGGGGTATCAGTATGGCATTACACTAATTGGACCGTGCCTTTGCTGCAGAACAATAGCATGAGCATGGCTCCTTTTGAGAGGTAATCCTCCAATCTCTTGGAATACTTCCGGAAATTGTATCAGCACCATATTCATCTCCTCTTGTTCTTTCCTGTTAAGTTGAGGTTGTTGCTTCCCTGTTGTCTCAACAACTTCTGCTGATCGAAGGTCGCCAAACAAACTATCTAATAGGCTATGCAAGGGTGCTGGACCTTCTGGGCACCGAATTCCTTTTTTCTGGACCGCCCTGGTGTCTACATTGCCACATAACTCTACACTTCGTCCAGCATATTGGAATTGCGTAGTCATTTCTTTTCAATCTATGATGACCTTACCCAACGTTTGCAACCAAGCCACCCCTAAAATGATATCCATTCCT
>JANZXV010000008.1:742920-754147 GCA_027576455.1 Erythroxylum roigii | reverse complement strand
TCCTACTGTAGGAATCATTAGTCAAATGTAGAATAGGCTTTAAAATAAGGAAGGTTCATTTAAATATAAATATCTTGTTTTATCCTATTTTGAAAAGTATAAATTAGGAGTTTATATATCATTGTAATTGATAATAACTTTATTTAGATATCATTGAATTAGTTTTCTTTTAATTTTATATAATAGAAAAAGAAAAAAACATAATTGAGGACAAATAAAAATGAAAATTCCAATTTTCACGAGTCACGTTTTCCCTGACTTAATCAAAAACTAGGACGGCCTAATGTGTACCGATCTAATTAATCTCATAACAACCGAATTCAATGATAGATATTGCAAGGACGGTTGCAATTATTGCTTTCCTATGGTTTTCTACGAATTGGTGAATGGAAAATTAATGGCCAAGAAGAGAAGATTTTTATTTTATACCTTTCGAAGTATAAGGCAAGTCTACTTCTTGTGACCGAGTAAAGTTAATATTAATTGAATTGTCGGCTAGGAATTGGTTGGTGTTGAAGCTGACCTACAGAGCATTAATTAAATATGCTTCCTTCACTTAAAGACAAAATGGTTATCAAAATCTAATTAGGCTTTAAATAGAAGATTACCACCTAATCGAAATTCCCACTAAACGCTAAGAGCGTCTCTCTATTGCTTCCAAATGCAGTGGTGACCTTCTGTCCATGCTACTAAATGAGCTTTATGTCGCCTATCGTGAAAAGGACTTGCAACTTTGACATGGTAAATACCAAAAGTGCGGGCTTAATCAAAGGGGATTTAATTAAATCAACCCCATTTAACTAATCATCAGACGTCACAACTTTTTGCAAGTCATTTAACAAGCTTGATTCGCTGATTACCGTCTGGAAAAAAATCAGGTCTGTATGGGAAATTGAAATTCTTCGAACAAGTTAAGCATAAATTCCAATTCCCTTGTTCACCACCAACTCTTTTTCTAGACTTGTTCAACCAATTCAAGCAAACCCTTTTGATGCTTACCGAAATGCATAATCTGAAAACTGAGAAAAAAAGAAAAAGGTCAAAGTAGTAGAAGTTTCTCAACAGGATTTGGCTTCGTTCAAACGAGCTTTCATTTGAAAACCAAGTCGAGTCTTACAAATGTTACCCCAATGATTCGATATGGAGAAATTGTGACAATGATTCCTTTTTTCTCTGTTCCTGTTTGTTGATGTTAGGAATAATAGCACTTCATTAGGAGTAAGAGAAAGAGAAAGAGAGCGGCCGATGATGATAGTCTACGCATTCATATTCTGCTTTTACTTGAAGTCGAAGGGCACGAAAATGTTCACTTTTACCGAGAATCTAATCATTGTAGACAAAGTTTCTTAATATTTTGTTGTTATAGTTATTTTAGGCTACCATTTTGGACAAAGAATAATGAGAAACATTGAAGTCTTAACGCTAAAATTTGACTATAATTTCAATTCTACTGGATGGAATTTAGAGTTATTACGCAAATAAAAGCAAAGTCAATGATGAAATCAAATTATATGGTCAATAATATCTTTAAAAGTTTAATTTAAAATCACTATATTTGCAAAAAAAAAATTGAAAAAAGGTATTAATATAAAAATTTATTAACTAATATAGATATTATTTGATCAAGATCTAGTTTAATTATTAATTCATGAAATATTAGTTTATGAAAAGATTTATTACATGTATTATAAATTATTGCATATATTTTATTGAAATATACTACATCACTTTTAGGTCATTATCCAAAACCAAATATTGTTAATTTGATTACAAAATGACTAATCATGAAGTGTTATAGCAAGCAGCTCAAATCCTGTTCTTATTATCCTGCTTATATCTTATTTTATGAGCATTCATTCAACCAATTTTTATAGGTCTTATTTATTAAATAGATGGATTTATAATAAAAACAAGTAATATTACTCTTCAACATGAAAATTATAGAAGTAAATGAAAAAAATATAGTATCATAGAGATAGGCATTAAGCAAAAGTTGGAGAGAGAAGAGAATTAAAATATTCCTTTCATATTAAAGCGGGTAATAATTACTCTTAATAATTATCATCTTTTCTAATGATAAAAATGTTTTTAAATACATATTAAATAAATAAGAAAAGGTTATAAATTATATATTTTAATTTAATATTATAAAAATTAAAAATAAACAATAAATTTGTATTCATATGAAGATCACACACAAAAATTATTAGTTAGAAAATATGTTATTAATTAAAAATTAATTTTAGATTAAGATTAGGAATACGAAAATTATTATATGTTAATGTAATTTATAAACTCTATGGAGCGTGGGACAACGCGCTACTTGGTAGCGTGAACTCGAAGGTTGTTCCAATGTTTCAGCTTCTTAACAAGAGGGAGAAAGACTTAAAAGGTTGTCAACATGTAGTGTGAAAGGGCAAGAGAGTGAGATGAAAAAGCTGAAAGTAATAATTACCTTACGATAATCACTACGACTACTAATGAAGCTCTCTATCTTATGAAAAGGAAACTACTTTCACTCCATTTGATTTCGATCATCACCTAATGAATAGGCTTTTAAAGTGAAGCGGAGGAAGAAAAAACTCTTTAATTGCATAAAATGGAGAGAAAGGAATATTACAGTACATCAGATAACGAAAAAGTATCTGTATGGCACACAAAAAGCAGAGCAGATTGCCTCTGCCCACAAAAGCAATTTCCAGAAATCCCTGCATGCTCATTCTACACTCTTTACGAACCTTTTTCTCCACAAGTCCTTTATCTCGCTCTCACTCACTCAGCTTTCGTAATCCATTTTTAATATTCTAATGCTTGCCTTTTGTGTTCTGTGGCCCCAAGAACTGATTTTTCCTTACTTGACCACCTTGGGGTTTTGTTGTTTATTCTCTGTAATAGGCCGACCCTGTATTCTTTTTCCTTTTCTTCTTTTTGTAGGAGGCGGTGTGTTTTTTTCTCTTCTCAAAATAAGCTTTAATAGTTTGGACTATTTTAACCATTTTCATCGCTGGGAATATTGTCTTGGGATATTTGATTACTGAATCAGATAGGGAAAGAAAGTAGAGAGAGAAAAGGAAGAGAGAGAGAATGGGATGGTTCTTGTGAAGGAGGGGGATCTGATCTTTCCTTTTCGCGTTGAATTCTTCTATAGTATTTAGCCTTTTTGTGTGACACATACACAGAATGTTGAAAGAGAGATTGGAGATAAAAGAAAGAACAAAAAATAGAGGAAGAAAATAGAGAGAGAGAGAGAGAGAGAGAGAGAGAGACCTCTTTGATAGATAGATGGATAGATCCCAATAGAAAGAAGAAGGATTTGAGAGACTTAAAAAAGCTAAGTTCTATTACTTCTCTTGATGTTTGTTTTCATATCCAGTGGAAAGAAAAGGCCTTTCTTTGGTTTTGCCTGGTTGATTTTCTAATTCTAGTTAGCATTCACGGACTCTGCGCTGAGTTTCTCGCTTCTGAACCCCATCCCTTGGTATACTGCCAACTTATCCACTTTAACGACGAAACCGAAACCGACCCAATTTGCTCAACCCTTTTGGTGTCTTAGAACCAGAGTTTTTGGATTCATTCATTAAAGGAAACGACTAAAGGTCGCAGCTTTGTTTGTTGGAAATGAGAGCCGGACTCAGCACGATCCAGCAGACCTTAACCCCAGAAGCCGCAAGCGTGCTGAATCACTCAATCGCCGAAGCTAGTCGCCGGAATCACGGTCAAACCACGCCACTCCATGTGGCGGCGACGCTTCTGGCCTCGCCGTCGGGGTTTCTCCGACAAGCTTGCATCAAATCTCACCCCAATTCCTCACACCCTTTACAGTGCAGAGCTCTCGAGCTCTGTTTCAGTGTTGCTCTTGAACGTCTCCCCACTGCACAGAACCTTAGTCCGGGTCACGACCCACCAATCTCTAATGCGTTAATGGCGGCTTTGAAGCGAGCTCAGGCTCATCAACGAAGAGGATGTCCTGAACAGCAACAACAGCCTTTGTTAGCAGTGAAAGTGGAGCTTGAGCAGCTTATTATATCGATTCTTGATGACCCGAGTGTGAGTAGAGTTATGAGGGAAGCTAGTTTCTCGAGCCCTGCTGTTAAGACTACAATTGAGCAGTCTTTGAATTCTTCGTCGAATTCTGGTCCTTCTGCTTCTAATCAAGGCACAATTGGATTGGGATTTCGGACACCTGGAGCTGTTTCAGTGCCTGCTCCAATAATGAACCGGAATATGTATGTGAACCCAAGATTGCAGCAAGGGACTGCAGCACAATCTGGTGAGCTGCAGAGGAATGTTGAGGTTAAGCGGGTGTTTGATATTCTGTTGAGGACTAAGAAGAGAAATCCTGTTTTGGTTGGGGAATCTGAACCGGAGATGGTTGTTAAGGAGGTCTTGAAGAGCATAGAGAGTAAAGAGGTAGTTGAGGGAGTGCTAAAGAACGTTCAAGTGATCCATTTGGAGAAAGAGTTCGTAGATAAGCCTCAAATACCCATCAAGATTGTTGAATTGGCCGGTTTGATTGAGGCTCGGATGGGGAGTACGGATTGCGGAGGGGTGATTCTTGATTTGGGTGATTTGAAGTGGCTGGTTGACCAGCCTGTGAATTTTCCAGCTGGTGTTGCTGGTGGGATTCAACAGCAGAGACAGCAGCTTATGTCTGATGCAGGGCGGGCGACGGTGGCGGAGATGGGGAAGCTTTTGACGAGGTTTGGAGAGGGTAGTAGCGGTGGAAGGGTTTGGTTGATCGGGACTGCTACTTGTGAGACGTATTTGAGGTGCCAAGTTTATCATACTTCTATGGAAAAGGATTGGGATTTGCAGGCTGTTCCAATTGCTGCTAGAGCACCTCTTCCAGGGATGTTTCCAAGGTGCGCAATCTCTTGTTGGCTTATGCATTTCTTTCTTAAATACATGATGTTCTGCTCATCAGCTTAGAAACTTGCGGAATTTGAAGTTTTGGGAAATTTCTTGTCTTACATGCACAGTTATTGCTGGAATCTGTCTTGTTTGTTGAATGAAAAGCTATCAGTCTTACTTAATTTTTATCTGATTCGCTGATCATATGATGACAGATATTACTTTTACTTTAGAAAATTGCTTTAATTATCCTTAATTTTGGAATTTGATATGATTCCTCTGCTCTTGCTTTCTTTGATTCCCAGGCTTGGGACAAATGGAATTCTTAGCAGTTCCGTTGAGTCCTTATCCCCCTTGAAGGGATTCCAAACTATGACGACTGCTGCAACGAGACATCTCTCTGAGAACTTGGATCCTGCTTTAAGATTTCGCTGTTGCCCTCAATGCATGCAGAATTATGAGCAAGAGTTAGCAAAAGCCGTACCTAAAGAGCTGGAGAAACCTTCTTCTGAGTCAAAAACAGGGGCAGGTTTACCACTGTGGTTGAAAAATGCCAAATCTCAAGAGGGTGATCTTAAGATTCAAGATCAGACTGCGGTAAGAAATTGAACTAAAACTATATCTCCATGATCGATGATCTCATTTTCTGGAGCAAGTGTTTTTTGTTTTTATTCAAGACCTGATTTATGATATCATTGTGCATTTATGCAGATCAACGATCAAGAAATGTTCTTGAAGCACAAGAGCTTAGAACTACAAAAGAAATGGCAAGATACATGCTTGCGGATTCATCCTGGTCATCATCAGTCAAGTCTTGGCTCTGAGAGAACTGCTCAACCAGCTTTCTCAATGACGGGCTTATACAATCCAACCTTGCTTGCTCGTCAACCTTGCCAGCCTAAATTGAGTTTGAATAAAAATCTTGGCGGACCTTTACAATTGAACCCGAATCTTTTGTCCAGCCAACCAGCTGGACAGACTGGTACACCACCTGGAAGCCCTGTGAGGACAGATCTTGCGCTCGGAAGGCCAAAGGTGACTGAGAACAGTCCAGAGAAAATCCACGAGAAGCTCACTAAAGACTTGTTGGGCTGTGTTAATTCTGAACCGCAGAATAAATTGTATGAATTGCAGAGTGACAAACCGTTAAGCTCAGTTGATGCTGACTCATTCAAGAAGCTATTCAAGGGTCTTATTGAGAAGGTATGGTGGCAGCAGGATGCAGCATCTGCATTGGCTACAACTGTGACTCAATGCAAATTGGGGAACGGGAAACAACGCGGTGCTGGATCAAGGGGTGACATCTGGCTATTGTTCACAGGTCCAGACAGGTTTGGCAAGAAGAAGTTAGCATCTGCTCTTTCAGAGCTAGTGTGTGGAGCCAATCCAATAATAGTTTCTCTTGGAGCAAGGCGGGAGGATGGAGAATCTGATGTAAACTTCCGTGGTAAAACAGCACTGGATCGTATAGCAGAGGCCGTCAGGAGGAATCCCTTATCTGTAATCGTGTTGGAAGACATTGATGAAGCAGATGTAGTTCTTCGAGGAAACATAAAGCGAGCAATGGAAAGAGGTCGACTTGCTGATTCCCATGGCCGTGAAATCAGTCTTGGGAATGTTATTTTTATTTTAACTGCAAGTTGGTTGCCAGACAATCTCAAATTCTTATCAAACGGTGTATCACTTGATGAAAAGAAACTCGCTAGTTTGGTAAGTGGAGGCTGGAAACTAAGTCTATCGCTTTGTGAGAAATCAGCAAAACGCCGAGCCAATTGGCAGCATGATGAAGAGCGGTCCTCAAAGCCAAGAAAGGATGCAGCGTCAGCGCTATCATTCGATCTGAATGAAGCTGCTGATGCTGAAGAAGATAAAGCTGATGGCTCTAGAAATTCGAGCGATCTCACATTTGATCATGAAGATGAGCATCTCATTCATAAGAGACTCCTAACTCCTGCACCTTCAACAGCATCTCGTGAGCTGCTGAATTCCGTAGATGATGAAATTGTCTTCAAACCAGTGGATTTTGGACTCTTTAAAAGCGACATCTCCAAATCTATCACTAAAAGGTTCTCCGCCATCTTCAGTGACAGGGTTCCAATTGAAATACACGAAGATGCACTCGAGAAAATCATAGGTGGCTTATGGTCAGGCAGAACAGATTTGCAAGAATGGATAGACAAGGAATTGGTTCCAAACTTTCAAGAGCTAAAATTACGGTTACCAACATCCCTCCAGGAATCCATGGTTGTTCGACTTGAACTCGACAGGGATTCCAATAGGAATCTCCGAAGTTTTCTGTCAAGTAGTATCAGAGTAGTGGTTGATGGGTTTTAGGTGTTGCAGACAGGAATCCATCAGGAAGCACTGTAGAGGTTTTTACTTGGTAATTCTTCATTTCCTGTGGATGGAGATGTAAATATCTTCAACTGCTCTTGGACAGGAAAGAAGAGGAGGACGGTTGAGAGGGTAAAATGAAAGTAAGGCAAAAAGATAAGTGAAAAAAAAAAAAGAAAGAAAAAACATAGAATGAAAAAGAACAGAATAGTTAAGAGAGGAGATGTTGATAGATTAATGAACCTTTCTTATAAAAACAGGCATTATCGCAGCTTCTTCTTCTTCATTGTTTAATTTTTTCCTAATATGTGCTTGTTACAGAGTTCATGGTATTGCTGATATTGAAATATTAATTTAATTATTACATGGGAACAGTGATCAATAAAACTGAGACTTCGTATTCTCATAAGTATCTTTTTTGGCTACGTGATGAGAAGTATAGTTCGTTTTGTTTACGGCATTGACATGGCAATATGAATTTGGTTTACGTAAAATGTATCGAAACACATGCAGTCTGATTCATGAACTGACTTTTGGTTATGCTCTTCGACGCAAAGCATCTTGTGAAGAAGAAGATATCAGAGCCTTGCTCGTGTAGTCTAATGCAATACACGTTCCAATTAATCGTGAAAATGGAAGAAATCGTTTGTGTTGACAAGGACCACCCAAGCCAAGCACACAAAAGCAGGAGAAGTAAAATGTAACAGAATCACCAACCACCACGTGGCTCGTGTCTCAAGAAGAAGAAGCCACGAATGAGACAAGAGAGAAGTTGGAAGCTCGAACTTCTAGTTAAATTAACAGAAACAATGAGTTAGAATTGTTTAATGTTGTTGGGAAGAAAGATTTAATAGTGACACTTGGCCCAATTTCTGCAATCCTCATGTATAGCATTTTCTTCTATTCTCCATCTACTTGTCTCCTCTAAGTAAAATTTGTGCCATGAACTAAATCAGTCATACTGAGAATTTTTGTTTTACCCTTCTTTATAAAATTTAGAATACGTGAAATTGATTGATGTAATTTAATGTTTTTTTTTTAAAAATTGACTTATAAGAGATGTGTGTTACACAAGTATAGAGTAGTGCTTGTCACTTAATTGTCCATAGGGAGTTTGAAACGGCAAGAATGCCAATAATGAGAATGATATAATATCAAGTTCCAATGTAGTTTAGTAACTTCACCACCCGGCCGCCACCACCCCGCCAAAGGAAAACAATGTTTCCTTTCTCGAAGTCGACAATCAGGAAAGTGAAGAAGACGACAGAAACCATAATTAAGATTACATCTTAATCCAAGTCTTGCGTGTGTTCCACCATTCGTTTAATCATACAACATGTTGTTATTGTTAACCCTACGATTCAGCTCTCTATAGTTAATGCAATAAATGTGAGAATAGTCTGATAATAACTTCAACGTCCAACAAGTAGAGTCCTCGTTTCAAAAGGTTGATCCCCAATCTTAAGGACCCCCAGTCGCAGGTCCGACCACCGTTGGAGGATTGAATCACAGTCTGATCCTGAGCAGCCCCTTAACAGAGCGGTCCATTTCTCCCGTTACCGAGAGTCGAATCTAAGACCTTGTTCTAACTTACCCTGTTAATTTGCCACTCAGGCAACCCGTGCGGGCCAACAAGTAGAGTCCTTGATTTACAATTTGATAGTTGAAGGGTGATCCATTCATAGTCTATTGCCATAATTGTATTGAAAAGGCATTTTCTACTTAGTGGCTAGGACACATTCAATAAATGCCAAACAATGTCACAATCTTGTTATAAGGACAAATTTCAAAGAGAAGGGCTGTGTAGATCACCATCAAGGGCAGAGGCCAAAACCATGAGAAGACAGATGTTCCATCCATGGCTACATCAAAAAAAAAAAAACAAAAAGAGGGTTTTTTTCCTTTGATTCACTCAAAACCATGCATGTGTTCTCATTTATTGGGTCTGCTCTTCCGTAACTATCTTTCTCGCTGAAAAGTCAAAAGTTTGCATTTAAAAAATAGAAATCAGTCACCAAGTTGCTCTAGAATTTTCTGCAAAGAACGAAGATTGAGAAATTCGTTTAGATTAATCAATAGCTATGAACATCTATGAAGTTTTGATCTTCTGGTCAATATTTAATATTATAGTATTTTATTGTATTTAATAAATTTTAACCATTTATTTATGTAAATCTTGTGTAGATCTCGCGTTGATCATGCAAATAGCTAAAATTATATGAGACAAAATAAGACAGAGTAATATTGGACAGAAAATTTGAATTCCTTGTGCTGATAAGAAATATTGAAGTATCATCATTGTATAAAGATTTATCAACACAAGAAGATGAGGATTTAACATGCAAAAGGGTGTGTTCTTCTTCTTTTATATATCTTTTTTTTTTAATTTTCTCTTGTTTAGCTAGAATGAGAGCAAATAGGTATACATAACCCATTTACATATGTTTGTCTCGTGCGGTGAGAAAGTCATAAATTGGATTTTTGGAGACACTAAAAAAAGAGCTGTCCTGCTTTGAGTTTCCTCAGCTTTCTCTGAAGTTGAAGTGGGAAATTAGTCAGTCCTACGTGAATAAAATCAACAGAAAAAAGAAAGATACATAGAACTTGGGATAGCAACAAGAAATAACGTCACTTCCAGATAACAATTGGCATGCGAACGATTGAGAACTCTTCAAGATAAAACTATAGATCAAAAGAGTGGAGTGGTTGGGTTATGGTTCCAACGATGAAAGGTTGGAAATGACGCAAGAATGAAGACAAAACGAGTATAAAGGTGTAAAGGTCGAAGGAGCTCAGCTTCTTTTACACTTATCTTAACAACCTTTTTTACATACAAACAAAACAAACCTACCTTTTCTTTCTCGTCGAGTCTATATATACTTTCTCTAACTGTATATCATCTCGTAGTGGACCAAGACCAGATTGGCATGAGCTAGCAATATCAAACCATTAGACGACCACTGAAATGTTTATTCGTTACGTAGATAAAGCGACCTAATCCACGTGATACACATGAAACGCCCATATATAGTTGCCAAATGTGGACGGTATACTTGCAGAAGAATTTATTAAGCTTGCTCAACATAGTGTTACGATATAGAAGTTGAATATAGAAAGTAATTAAAAACCAATAGCTAAACGTCAACAAGCAAGTCAGTGCCTGAACTTCTGGTTTTTTTTATAAAATTTTTGCTCAGAAATTGTTCTTCAAGTTTGCTTGAAGGCCACATCTTCAACTATATATAATATTCTATCCCATGAGAATTATATATTGAAATGAAGAGAATGAACTCGAGAGGAAAGTTCTCACTTTCTGGTTCTGCCAAAAGAAAACAGACAAAGGTGGCATCACATGTTGAGAAAAAAGCTATGGAACTTTACAATCGCATCTTTTGCTATAATTATTTCCTTTAATATCCGCACAGGTGATAATTTATTTTAAAGCCTCACTTAAAATAGGAATTTTCAGGATCTTAGTATCCAATGTTCAAAAATAAAATCAACAGGTGAAAAGCCCTACTGTTGATTTCCGCATAATTCCCGTACCGGAGGAAAGCCGTATCTACACTTCCTCATGTACTGGTGAAGGGTATGTTTGTTGACATTTCACCCCTACTTATCACACACATACCATGTCAATTTTGATCAGGTTATAATTTCTGATACACCAATTATGGTGATGATCGTATGCTGTAAAGAAAGTCGATTGATTCATGTTTTTCCTCTTACCATGGCATTAAATTAAACCAGCAACTTCTGGATCCTTCAGGCAAACAAATATCTCCAACTACTCCATTTAAGTTCACAAGGACACAGACGCAAAAGCAAATAGGTCTCACGCATGCATTTCTCGACGATTTCATTAAATTTCTTGTACTATTGGTCGATCGGTCTTGATGAGTACAATACAAGAGATCTTTGACTCTTCTACTCCGATATTTTCATCCATTAAGGGACAAGGTCTCGTCTTTTTCTGCTCCTATCTCCATGCATGAACCATTGACGCCCCACTGGCCCCAATTTATAAAAAAAATTAAATATT
>JANZXV010000008.1:724724-742513 GCA_027576455.1 Erythroxylum roigii | reverse complement strand
ACACTATCAAAAGCTTTCTGGAGATCTACCTTTATAGTGCAATTTTGGGCTGACCGCTTGCATGTATACCCTTTTAAGAGTTCTTGAACCAAGAGGATATTATCTCCAATATCCCTACCTGCCATGAATGCCCGGTTGTCACTAATGAGGAAATGCAAGACTTCCTTCATTCTATTAGCCAGTATCTTGGCAATGATCTTATAAAGGAAGTTAGTGCAAGAAATAGGCCTGTAATCAGTTCAAGAAGCCAGATTTATTGTTATATTTAATAATACAAAATGGTAGTCAAACCAGGTTTTGCTGACCCTGCTTTCCCAATTAGAAATCAAATTGCATGGAATTTATTGTCGAATCAAGATCAGGTACTGATGGAAACCCCTTGAGTTCTATTCCACATAGTAGGGTTAGTCACAGACTTGGATTGATAAAGCCAAGTGAGGGATCGGCTCAGAAGGTGTCGAACGTTCGGCAAGTTTCCCCAAAGGTTTCGGAGGATTGGTAATGGACTGTTATGAAACTAATATAAAAGATTAAATAAAATTAAAATTTTAAAATAAGGTTGAATAAAAAAATAATAATTATTATATTGATGGAAAAAAACTACCGCCTACTTGGATCCAACCTCTACAACTGTGTCCCTCGCAACAAAATATGGTGTAGGTCCCGACTTGGGTGTACCTAAAGGTCCTAAACCCTTCAAAAAGAAAAAGATTGTCTTTGAAGAAAACCATCGAAGTCTTCCACTGCTTTTAAAAAGTAGAAGCTGACATCTGAACTCTTACGTTTTCTTTAGATTCCTTTATTATTTACGATAAGGGTTTGGTAATCGTTTGAGCCAGCATTGCTCATAACTTCCAACAGAAAAAGGTCAAGTGATGTCTTCTTGCTTATTTGTTACATTTTCTTGCAATAGATGACGACAAGTGATGGATTCTTAATTAATTATTTAATCATTAAACAACAATATAAGCAGAATGTAAGGTGTTGTGGTTGAGTGACATGAAGCAAGTAGATGACAAACCAGAAGATGCCTTCTTTCTCATCTTTTTAGTAGATATGCATGCTTTTAATTAGCTCCAGAGCACCATGCTTGTCTGCTCCCTCCCTCTTAATATAATTATATAAATCATTAAATCTTGTTTTTTATTTTAATCAAATCAAATCAACTTTCCTTTGGCTCAAGTCATTTGGGATTACTTTCACTAATTGATTGACTTGATAATTAGCTAGTCTTCGAGAACTTTTGACCACTTTATATAAATATAGATTATCTGTTAAAAATATATTTTATGTTTTAATTTAAAATTCTATTTTTTATTTATCTTCAGGCTAGTATTATAAAACTCCCTCAATTTGATGCCTACTTTTTAGAGCCATGGATATCTTATTCTCTTGAAAAGGTGTGAGGATAACGCCTCATGCATTATAAAATACCAACACTGAAGTAGAGATCTCAACCATTCCTCATCATGAAAAGTAGAGAGGTGGATAAAAAAGTCGGACAGTGCTTTTAGGGTAGGAGACAAAGAAGCAAAAACAAAAGATGGTAATGTAGTGAACAACTTCCTTTAGCCATTTGTATATACCCTTGGTGACTCGTGAGTCTAAAAGTGGCATTTGTGAGATTTGAGAAAGGGATGCGTCCTTGAATCTTCTTTAGGTTAAGGATATCAACTTTTTTTATAGGTTAAGAAATTAAAAAAAAATGAATTGTCTTTTTATATATATATATGTTTCCTTGTAAGTTGAGAGCTAAGATCTCGTGAACCTATAAAGTGTGGTACATGTAGGATCCATTTGATGACATTGAGCTGTATATGTTTTGTCTTCTCTATGTTTTGATAGGAGAGACAGATTTCCTAATATGTGGGGTTTGGTTTCATTTTTACAAGTTTCGTCCCTAAGAGAGGCCAAATCCATGAGGTGTTCATTGGGCCTACAGCTTGCTTCAAAGGCCTAACCCAAAAGTACTTGAGCTATCTAACCCACTTCAGTATTAAGTCCATCTTGGAACTAAAAAGCCCTGAGAAAAGACCAAATATCTTATAGTCCATATTTTCTAATATTAAATAATATAAAGAGTTTAAAAAATACTTCACATGTATTTTAAAAAATACATAATTTTTAAAAATTCCTAAGTTTTTTAACGATTATTTTAATTTTCAAAAAATAATGCTTCTTCTAAATTTAAGTTAAAAATGATAATAAATATTATTAATATGATAACTTAACTTAATTTTATACTTTACTTAAATTAATTTAATTTAAATTAAATTAATAATTTAAGTTAATTATAATAAATGATTGATTTAAATTAAAATTTAATAGTTTGATTTAAATTTAAAAATTAGTTAAATCCTCGTGTGAGAAATGTTTAATTAATTGTATTTTTCGTTATTTGTTAATCAAAATTTAAGAGAATAAAGAGCTATCCCTTTATTTATATCACAAGAGAATAAAATAAAATAAAATAAAAAACTCCGAATCTGAAAGTACTTACGAGTTTTGACCAAGTCTCATCTGTACGAGAACTGTGTTCCTGTATTTGGAGCGGTAGTTCACTGACTTGCAAGAGATAATGTTGATAACTGTGAACGAAGCTGCAGCTACTTGCTTCTGCTCCTCCGTGTCTTCCTTCAATCACTCTTCTCCATCACCAACTTCCAATCACATTTTTACCAGACCCTCTTATCGGCTTAAAACCTTCCCCTGCAGAGCTGCTTCGTCTCCCCAAATTAAAACTACTGCCACTACTAAGCCATGGAACACTGCTCCTAACTCCAATGGGTAATTATGCAATAAACCTTTTCAGAATTTTCAATTTCTAGTCTCTTCTTTATCTAATAGTGATTACTATGTGAATTGTGGACCTCTCTGAGCCGTCTCTGTTGGTTCTTTCCCTAGAGTTGTTGCATTATATAGGCTTTCGTTTTGCTATAAGGTTAACCGTTTGTAAAGTGCTTGTTTTTCTTTCTTTCTCTTGGAAAATTGTAGCTTGCTATCAGTATTTACCATAGGAATTCTTGCACTAGTAATGTCTGGATTATTTATTCAAATAGACGAATTTAGGACCATAGTAATCTGCAAAAATGGAGTTTGTAAGCAAAATGTTTTTAGAATTTTGTTAATGGGATCAGAAGTGCTATTTTTAGGGACAGTTTTATAAATTATCATTGCTTAATCCCTTTGAGCTTTTGATTCATATTGATGGAGAACATGCTCTCAAAATTATCAGGTTTACTTCCCTTAAGAAAAAGATTTTTCTTTTTGCACTTTGAAATTGCTGATTATTGTTGTACAAGATAATAAATATCAAATATAAACTCATCACCTTGATGTAGGATAATCTCCTCTAGGCTCCCTCATACCAGGTCCAACTTTTATTTAGCTTCACACCAGATATGTCCTGTAATTCTTATTTTTAAGTAAGTAGGCATAACTGAACTTATTGTGATACATCCTCTCAAGACTCATTCAAATCAAATGTTGCATATTTTACTGTATTCCATCATTCCTCAAGTTCCATAGGCTTGCTATACACTGCAGCCCCAATAAATGCATGTGATGTTATTTGGTAAATGGCTCCGTTGAGTCCCAATTGGCACATAAAATATGATCTGTCGGATTATATGGAGTATCTAGAAGATTGTATAGGATTCATATAAATCCCTGATTTTTAGGGATTATGATAAGATACTGATTTCCATGTATCTTAGGAATCTGCTGTATATTTAGTATAGATAATTGTATATATATACTATGGCTGTAACCTACAGAAGATTAAGAGAATAAAATTATTCTTCTCTGCTATTATTCTTCATGGTATCAAAGCTTTTGGCTCTTTCCTGAAAAAACCTGATTTGTTTCCTTGGTCGTACTGACCGAGAGCATCACCTTCACTATCCCTCTCAACGTCCTAGGCTTCCCACTCAATTTCCTGCTTCTTCCTTAGCCTTCGATCATGACAGACTCACCTAATAGTTCAGTTGACATCATCAGCTCCACGGTGGAGAACGTTGCTGCTGCCATACCAGGAGATTTGCAGAATATTCAAGCTGCATGCCGATTGAATGGGAAGAACTATTTAAAGTGGTCACAACTGGTCCGCACATTCCTAAAGAGGAGAGGAAAATTGAGCCATTTAATGGGCACTGGCCCTTCAGAAGATGATCCAAGATTTGCAGCATGGGATGAACAAGATTCCATGGTGATGTCTTGGTTATGGAACTCCATGCTACCGGAGATAAGTGACACATGTATGTTTCTCGGAACTGCCAAGGAGGTCTGGGAGGCTATTAGACAGACTTATTCCAAAGTCAATGATGCTGCACAATTTATGAGATTAGGACGAAAGTTTCAGCAACTAAGCAAGAGACTAGGAATGTCACTGAATATTCGAGTCTCTTACAAAGCTTGTGGCAAGAGATGGATCATTATCAATGTATCCAAATGCGGTGTAGTGAAGATGCAGCAATTCTGAAGCGTTTTGTGGAAAAGAATCGTATTTATAATTTTTTGGCAGGTTTAAATGTAGAATTTGATGCTGTAAGGGTGCAGATTTTGGGAAGACAAGACCTACCGTCTCTAAATGAGACAATTGCTATTATACGTGCAGAAGAGGGTCGTCGAAGTGTTATGCTTGAACCTCAAGGAGGGGATGGTTCTGCACTCATTACCAAGTCAATGGAATTGAAGGAGGCTGGCCATCCTACGGTTATTCCTAGAGGGGATTCATCCAAACCTTCCAATAGAGATTCATTATTCTGCACATACTGCAAAAAGTATTGGCATATTAGGGAAAAATGCTGGAAACTTCATGGTAAACCAAATCGAAGTGGGAATGACCGAAGTCAAGCACATATGGTGAGTACTTCATCAACTAATGAAGAAAACTCCAAAAAATCTATCCGAGTTTAGTACCGAAGAAATGAAGAAACTCAAAACCCTTGTGGAGTCTTTTGAGAAACCTACAGGTATTTGTTCATTGGCATTTTCAGATATTTCTTCTTCCTCTAATCCTAATACCTTAGAAAGAAATTCTCTTCCTGTGTGGGTAATTGATTCTGGAGCAACGGACCATATGACTTGTTCCGCTAAATACTTTATCTCTTATAACCCCAGCTATAGCCATAGAAAGACACAATAGTTGATGGATCTATCACCACCGTAGCTGGTCAAGGGGATATCTACATAAACAAGGACCTTACACTAAGAAATGTCCTTCATGTTCCCAAACTATTTGCAAATCTTATTTCCATTCAAAAAGTAACCACAGATTCTAATTGCAGCATAACTTTTTTCTTCCCATTGTGTCTTTCAGGAGCTGGGCACAAAGAAGATGATTGGACTTGCTAGTCAGAGAGATGGTCTCTATTTCCTGGATAAAACCACACAGTAAACCCGAAGGTGGAGAATCCTTACCTACACCTACACCTTTCTTCTCAAAATCTGTCTTGTCAAACCAAGATAAAATTTGGCTCCATCATCGTCGTTTAGGTCACCCATCTTTTAGAATTCTGAAGTTGATGTTTCCTTCATTCTTTAGAGGTCTTACATCTGAAAATTTCCATTGTGATGATTGTGAACTTGCAAAGCACAAACGTGCTTCCTTTCCAATAAGCAACAATAAAACCTTTGTTCCGTTTTCTCTCATTCATAGTGATATTTGGGCACCTTCTACCATCCCAAATGTTTCGGGTGCTAGGTGATTTGTGTCATTCATTGATGATTGTACCCGAGTCACATGGCTTTATCTTTTGAAAAACAAATCTGATGTTAGTGCTGTTTTTCCTAGTTTCTACAATATGATCCATACTCAATTTGATGTCAAAATTAAGAGATTTCGATCAGATAATGCCAAGGACTATTTCAATCAAACCCTTTCATCTTTTTTTCAGAAAACTGGAATTATTCATGAGTCATCATGTGTTACTACCCCACAACAAAATGGGGTAGCTGAGAGAAAAATTGGACACATCCTAGAAATCATTAGAGCTTTGTTGTTTCATAAAAATGTTCCAAAACAATACTGGGGTGAAGCAGTATTAACTTCTGCCCATCTTATTAACAGACTCCCAACACGGGTTCTTGGGTTCAAAAGTCCAATTGACATTCTCACAAAGTTTTTCCCAAATTTTTCTTTGCCAAACAATAGGATACCTCGAATCTTTGGTTGTGTTGCATTTGTTCATATCCATTCTCACAATAGGAGCAAACTAGATCCAAGAGCTCTTACATGCATTTTTATTGGATATTCCTCCACACAAAAGGGTTACAAATGTTTTCATCCACCTTCTAAAAAATTCGTTATCTCAGCTGATGTCACTTTTGTTGAGCATGAATCTTTCTTTCAGCATAACTATCTTCAGGGGGAGATCTCGAGTGAAGATAAAGCAAAGGATATGTTCCTTCTAGATCCTAGTTTTGACCACCAATCTCAACCCATCGTGACTGAAACCACATCTTCATCTATTGACAAACAGCCACTGCAAGTCTATTCTAGGAGAAAGGGACCAGTCTCTCGACCAGCCCAAGTTCAGTCTCCTATTCGTGCTACTGCTCAATTTCCAGCTGAAAATGTCACACCAGAGGGTGAGCTAAGAGTTGAGTCTCTCGAACCAGCAGAGGAACCGAAAGAAGCAGGTATTGATGACCTACCAATTGCACTTAGGAAAGGAACAAGAACCTGTACAAAACACCCACTGTCCTCTTTCATGACTTATCAGAACCTATCCAAAAACCATAAAGCCTTCCTAACCAATCTCCATACAATTCCCACACCAAGAAATCTAACTGAGGCATTAGGAGACAAAAAGTGGGAGGATGCTATGAAAGCTGAAATGGAGGCCCTTGAGAAGAACAAAACATGGGAGTTAGTGGAATTGCCAAGAGGAAAGAAACTAGTTGGGTGTAAGTGGGTTTTCACCGTAAAATATAAAGCTGATGGATCGGTGGAAAGATATAAGGCAAGATTGGTGGCGAAAGGGTTTACTCAAACCTATGGCATTGATTATCTTGAGACATTTGCTCATGTTGCTAAGATGAACACGGTAAGGATACTGTTATCATTAGCTGCTAATTTGAATGGAATCTGCAGCAATTTGATGTGAAGAATGCGTTTCTCCATGGTGATCTAGAAGAGGAAATCTACATGGAAGTTCCTCCTGGATATGAATCAAAAGAAGGAATGGTATGCAAGCTGAAGAAAGCTCTTTATGGGCTCGAACAATCCCCACGAGCTTGGTTTGGGAGGTTTGCTAAGGTAATGATCTCATTGGGATATAAGCAGAGTCAAGGAGACCATACTTTGTTCATTAGACATTCAAGTTTCGGGGGAGTCACAGCATTACTAGTTTATGTGGATGATATTATTGTGACGGGTAATGATGCAGAAGAAATAAAAAATCTAAAGCAATGTCTCTTGAAGGAATTTGATATCAAGGAACTAGGAAAGTTGAAGTACTTCCTAGGCATTGAAGTAGCTCACTCAAAGCAAGGGATCTTCATCTCTCAACAAAAGTATGTATTGGACTTGTTGAAAGAAACAGGAAAATTGGGTTGTAAACTAGTGGATACACCGATTGAGTTCAATCATGGATTAAGTAATGCTCCAAAAGATTCAGCAGTAGATAAAATGTCATATCAGAAACTTGTTGGGAAGTTGATATATCTGGCACACACAAGACCAAATATAGAATTTGCAGTGAGCATGGTTAGTCAATTTATGCACAATCCCAAAGAATCACATCTCAAGGCAGTAAACCGAATCCTACGATACTTGAAAGGCAGCCCAGGAAGAGGAATTTTGTTTAAGCAACAAACAGTCACAGGTATGACATTAGAAGCCTATACTGATGCAGATTATGCAGAGTCTTTGGTTGATAGAAGGTCAACATCTGGTTATTGTACTCTCCTAGGTGGTAACCTTGTTACATGGAGAAGTAAAAAGCAGAATGTAGTGGCAAGATCAAGTGCTGAATCTGAGTTTAGATCTATGGCATTGGGGATATGTGAATTACTTTGGATGAAGATAATTCTTGATGACTTGAGAATAAAGTGGGAAGGGCCTATGAGGTTGTACTGTGATAACAAATCAGCAATAAGCATTGCACTTAATCCAGTACAACATGATCGAACTAAGCATATTGATAGGCACTTCATCAAGGAAAAACTGGACTGTGGTTTAATATGCACTCCATTTGTGTCAACCAAAGATCAATTGGCAGATGTACTTACAAAATGATTGACAAGCATAGTGTTTCAAGATATTATTAGCAAGCTAGGAATGGAAGATATCCACTCACCAGCTTGAGGGGGAGTGTCGGATTATATGGAGTATCTAGAAGATTGTATAGGATTCATATAAATCCCTGATTTTTAGGGATTATGATAAGATACTGATTTCCATGTATCTTAGGAATCTGCTGTATATTTAGTATAGATAATTGTATATATATACTATGGCTGTAACCTACAGAAGATTAAGAGAATAAAATTATTCTTCTCTGCTATTATTCTTCATGATCAGTTGCTGCGCATGGATTTTCATAACCCTAAGTCCACTTATCTCCAACTCATGAACTTTGTTGGAAAAATTGGATGCTATCATATAGCTTTGTTCCGGCTAAGAGACAAATTCAGAAATTGAATTTCCATCAGCTTACCTGATGTAAAATTGGTTCTTTTACCTTGTTTTGCTTTGTAAGGGCCATGAATAAGTTTTTAGGATGTTGAAGCCTTAGTATTATATTTTTATGATCAGATGATGCAATCAATGCTGTTTCTTCCTACATAAAGTTTGCAGATGCCTTCTTACTTTGCAATGACATCAATATTATCTCTGGCTGACTTTTGTTCTTCTCAGTTTCGAGGGCTCAGTTTTTGATCCACTGGGTATTAGTTCAGATGCACATTCTTGTCTAAATACTGCTTGGGATGGTGTTCTAGCTTTCTTGTCACGAATACTTGACAGCAACTCAAGTACAAAAAGGGATAAATCTTCAGCTCGGGGAGTTGCAGGTGCAATTCTGGTTTGATTGTCTAGCTTTAACATATTGCAATTGGAAATTTCAGCTCTTAGCATTAAACAGAACGTTTTCACACTTGCAGCTGCAATTGAGGACAGTTCCATTGATTTTGGGGATTTCTTAAAAGGTCCACTTCCAGGAAAGTTTCTCAAGCTTCTGGGGTTCTTGGCTTTATCCCGTCTTGGAATATACATACCCCTCGGTGGGGTAAATCGTGAGGCTTTTGCTGGAAACTTGGATCAGAATAGCTTATTAAGCACTTTGGATTCATTTTCTGGAGGAGGCATTGGTAGACTTGGGATATGCTCTCTTGGTATTGTTCCCTTTATCAATGCTCAGATTGTTTTTCAACTTCTTGCCCAAATTTATCCTAAATTGCAAGATCTTCAGAAAAGAGAGGGTGAGGCAGGAAGGAAAAAGATTCTTCAGTATACTCGCTATGCATCAGTTGGGTTTGCAATAGTGCAGGTGAGCTACTCACTGGTTTTGTACATGTTGTGAGCTACTCAATCTATTTCAGTTTAATATCAAGTTAACTTTCTTGAACAAAGACACCTTAACTTGACTGGCTTCCATTTGGGTTGTTAGATAGTAACGTTGTTCATGTTACATGTTAAGAGATTCTGAGAAATTGAGCAGTGAACTTAGCCATCCCATTCAGGCAAATCTTTCACTAATACTGCATTTGTAACGTTGGAACGTTGAGCTCTCTTTTGGCTGCATCTTTGACTATTTTACTTCTTATGGCAGGCAATTGGCCAGGTTCTTTATCTTCGTCCATATGTCAATGACTTCAGCACAGAGTGGGTCCTGTCATCTGTAACTTTGTTGACACTTGGATCTGTATTTACAACATACATCGGGGAACGAATTTCTGATCTAAAACTCGGAAATGGAACATCACTTTTGATATTCACAAGCATTATCTCTTACTTACCTGCATCTCTCGGCCGGACAGTGGCACAGGCATATCAGGATGGTAACTATGTTGGACTTGTTACCATCCTTATCTCATTCTTCTTGTTAGTCCTTGGCATTGTGTATGTTCAGGTAATTGTTTCTTGTTTAGCCCCAGAACCTGCGCATTTGAACGAAAAGAAATGTTGTAACTTATTGTATTTCAGGAAGCAGAGAGAAAGATTCCACTAAATTACGCCTCAAGATATGCTAGCAGAAGTGGTGGTCTTGAAAAATCTGCTTACCTGCCCTTCAAGGTTTGCATTCCCAGAATCTTGCTATTGTTACTCTTCAAATCTTAAGAGTTCAAAATCTTTAATGTGTTTAAACATTATTTGTCACCAATACATCTTTTGAGTGCTCTGTTATGCCACTTCCTTGAATACAAGTTGTCGTAAGGGTGTTATAAAATAAAGATCTTGTTTGGAGTTTCTGTTGTCATTGTATGGTATATGAAATTATATTTGCTTGTAGCTTACCAGACATTTAATTACTGTCATTTTATTTTTCTTACAATATTAAATTGGACAGGTAAATAGTTCAGGAGTGATGCCAATAATATTTTCTACATCAACATTGGCTCTTCCTGGCACTCTTGCTCGGTTCACTGGAATATCTGCTTTGAAGAAGGCTGCATTGGCTCTTAACCCAGGAGGTGAGAATTCTCTACCGGTTGCATCCATTGATAAATAAAATAAATTCTAAAACGTTTTATCATTTACAAATTAATTTTCTTTGGAGCTAATTTTAGGCATTGTCTTACTGCATAAATTTGTTTAACTGTTGAGCATCAGCTATGCTCGGTACCCAATACTATCCATTATAAGGTTACCAGGCTAGTCTCTTTCTGTCCTCTAGATTCGTTGTTTCCATTATTAGGGGATATATTCATGGGTCATATTTGGTTAGGGAATGAATAATTGCTTGATTCATCCTTCAGTCCAGTTCCATTGGTAGAATTCCCATGGCATAATCTACAGAATTGACTGAAATTTTGGAAAATGAGTCAAAGATGGAATTGAGAGAAAAGAGAGTGGTAATAAAGAATTCAATGTCAGTTTATTCTGTCAACAGTTTGCATTTGGCTGCATACTTTTGCTATATGAAGAGTTCCATAACGAGGTAGGACATATGCAGGTTCGTTTTATCTTCCTACCAATATCTTATTAATCGCCTTCTTCAATTATTACTACACCTTTCTACAATTGGATCCCGATGATGTGAGTGAACAGTTGAAGCGGCAAGGTGCATCAATTCCATTAGTCCGACCCGGTAAAAGTACAGCTGCATTTCTGAAAACGGTAAAGTGGTCTCTTCCTTTTTCTGCCCAATCATTGGTATTGTTAGTCTTCATCTTCAAGTTCCATGTAGAATTATTCATAGTATCAAGTTCCAGCATAAAAAATCATCACATGTTTGACATCATTGCTATACTTAACTCACATTTCCTTGGTTATATTTTAGGTTCTTAGTCGGATATCTGTTCTAGGTTCAGGATTTTTGGCTATCCTGGCAGCTGGTCCTGCTGTTATTGAACAAACCACACACTTGACTGCATTTCGAGGATTCGCAGGCACTTCTGTCCTTATTCTTGTTGGTTGTGCAACAGACACTGCAAGAAAAGTTCAAGCAGAAATAATCTCCCAAAAGTACAAGAATATAGAGTTCTATGACCTAGACAAGTACTGACCCTGAACCCGTGGTTATTCGATCGAGATAGGCTTCAATATTTTGAGTGCATGGCTATAACCAGCTTTCAATGCTTATTGTGTAATTTTACCTTGTCTGGTATATTTAGGCTGTGGCTTGTACATACTGCTGTATTGTAAGATGACTCCAAAATCCATTTGTATCAATTCAGGATTCGTTACATTAGGAAGTAGGAAGCTGGCAACCTTTATTCTTGCTGTATTTGGCACCTCCTCATTATAAATGCTGGAACAGAGGCACTGTTATCAAAGAAAAACATCCCTCGTTTCTGATCACTTCGCATCAGGTCGTCCTCTTTATTTGAAACCTTAACTTCAATGAGATAAATGGACAGATAAACGATCCATCGATCATAGTTCAAATGGTCTACTGAACTGAATTCTGATGCGGGTTAGTACACAAGATACAGCTTTGGAAAATACTATTGCACATAAAATATAACCAAACCATCTCTTTTCCCCGTTAGGTCTTTGCCTATAGTTAAATGAGATCAATTGTTAGTATTTCTAGATCGCTGAGAAGGTTTTCTAATAAGAACACGGAATTGATCCAACGTAGATAGAAGTTTTTGTAGCAGTACATACCCTATCCTAATTAAAAATAAGTTAGTCATCATCAACAGAAAAGTCAGGATCCTCAGGCTTTTGTAACTTTGGCATCTCCATATCTTTGATTTTTTGAGCACCTCTCTTTGTGTTTGCAGCAAACCTTGATGCTAGTATTGTCACCCCAAGATTCATTTTTGTGTGAGAATGACTGGAACCATCTGAAGTTTCTTGTCCCCTTCTTTCATCAGCCTCACTGTCCGTGTACGGAAAAGATTCTGACTTCGTGAGACTATGCTCTATTGTCCTTTTCTTATGCCGCCTCCAAGCAGCCTGTATGAAGCAGGCTGCCCATGTCCTCCAATGGTGGGAGTGATAGCGGAAAGTATGCTGCAGTTTTTTACTGTGGAGGCGTCTGAATTGGTTCGCGACAAATTTGAGATCTTCAGCTCTCAATGCGAAAGCTTCAACTTCATTCAAAACCTTGACTGTTCTAGTTGAAGAAGGCAGGTTGAGAGAGGATTTTGGATGTAAAGCCCATGCCAATAGCTCCTCCCCACAAAAGTCTCCAGGTTTCAATGTAATGGTGTTGAAGAAACCAGTACGGCCTCCATTTGTAGTAGAACTGTCTAATCTGCCTCTTATTATAAATAACATTTCGGTTACCGGGTCACCCTCACGAACAATGCAAGTACCTGCAGTGCTCAGAGAAGATACTATACGCTCACATATTGCATCAAGTAGCTGATCATCCATTTGTGAAAAGAAGGGTACCTGCATAAGAAAGCCAGAGGGTTATGAGGAGGGTCAAGAGCCTTTATCTCATGGAAGCAAAGGAGTTAGATCAAGTTTGATGGAAATACTAAAACAAAGTAACGAGGAGTTCTGACTCCTGGCTATAGACTAACAAGAAATATCTGATCAAAATACTACAGAAGTGAAAAGCTCATCAGACAGCTTAGATAGGAGAAAAAGTCTTTAATTGTAATAACAATCATGGTTTGGTTATATTCCTAGAAATATTTGCGACTGCAAGTTTATCAAGAAGTCCTTAAGATGTTTGTATAATTAAGCCTCTTAAGTTCAATTTGGTAGTGTTTACTAATTGCATAAATCTAAAATTTTCAAGGGTTTTCTTAATTAACAAGAAAACGTTAAATATAACAGTAGATACATACACGTCGGACAAGGTCCAAACAAAGGTGGCGTTGAATATCACGGCGAAGATCAGCGGGCAAGCCAAGTAGTATAGATTCCTCATCAACTCCACGAGTAGCAACCCACTTATACTGATCAAATCGTCTAACTCGATTTCTGAGTTCTTCAGGAAGTTGGCGATGTCTCATCCACTCCTCTGTGTCCCTTCTCTTAAGCCTCCATTCCTCAAGTCTCACAGTAAGAGATTGAAGGTATGTCTACCAAAAAATTTTGTAATCTTTTAAAAGCCTCAAGCTTTATATGAAAATCATTCTTCTTTCAACAAAAAACAAAAGCAAGGATATAGATTCCCCTTTGGTTCTCAGCTGACTAAATTGGAAAATACCTGCATATTTCCAATCAAATGAGCAAACAGGACCAGACCCAAGATGCAAATGAGTATTGCAAATAATGTCTCCTCGATGTATGTGCTGGTTTCCAAAGTCTGCCCATATGAACTAAAATTAAGGTAGCAAAAGATATCAGCTGTTAGAGATGTCACCAAAAACTCTTTCTCCAAATTTCTTAAGCAAAAAGATTGCACATATGCTGTCAACACTGAAGGAGTTGTAGGGGTCCTAATGCTCAGAGAAGCATGAATTCAACCAGTTGAACTACATGTTGGGTTCAACTCGTTGTAGATTTCATCTAAAGCTCAGTTTCTCTGGCTCGCCAGCATTTCCAGGCTCTTAATTCTTTTTTGTTCTTTCATCAAGAATTCAATGGAAATCCATGAATAATAATAACTCCTCTACAACTAGCAAAAAGATAAAAAGAGTATAATAACTCCTATTTGTTATGATGTAGAATTCCAAGACAACCTTACCATCAAAGAATAGTAATTGATGGCACCTGGTTACAGCTACAATATTTTTGTTAACGTCACAACATGGACTTAAAAAAAAGAAAGAGAATACAACAATAGAGGAAGCCAATCTTAAGGATTGATGATTCTATTGATTGGAAGTCAAAGAATACCTTAGCTGCTGTAGACCCCACCACAAGCAATAGAAATACTTCTCAAGAAACTTGGAGGAGACGACATTTTTTGTCATTGCAAGTTGAAATATGCCATAGTCAAAAGTGATATTGTTGTTGGGGTTGCAGTTGCTGAAAACACTGGTACTGTTTGCCCACATCTTCCGATCATCATGACCAAAAGCATCACAATCTAGATATTTTGGGAGACATATGAGTCGATCCTTCTCTTTTCTACATGCTGATTTCCAACAAGATGCATACCTATCAAGTGATAGCAAATACCATGCTGCACCTAAAACCTGCATTAAGAGAAAAGAGGAAACTTTTTAACTTCTTGCACCAGAACAAGCAGGTGGTCGACAACAGGAAAGGCCTAACAAAAAAGCGTACATGACTAGCCAACATGTATAGAAGCAAATTGTATGCAGCCCCTGCCCAAGCTGTCTTAGTCACCACTCCAGTTGCCTTAACAATTTGAGTGCTCAATGGAAAAATCAGATACAATCTGGGGATATATTGAATCAGAACAATCAAAGCAAGAGCATTGTTGTTGTGGTCAGACCCAGAAGTTTTTGCTGCCGGTATGATCAACCAGATGACTATCTGTAAGTAATAAGAAGTAACTGTGAATTCTTTACATTGGCCAGATAATTCAAAGATTCATATTGAAAGGGTGTGAATTTTGTGTTATACCATCATCGAGTTGAAGAAATGTACCTGAGGGAGAGGCAGAGTGGCAATGAAATCAATAAAGAAGTCAGTTTTAAAGTACCTCCGAGCAATCTTCTTTGGGTCCATCACAAGCTCACCCCTTCCAAACACACGGGAACTCGGTGCAATATAAGCTGTTCTAAATTTTATAAACACATGTAAGAAGTAAAAGAGATCTGCAATAGTACGGAAAAAGGTAACTACAATTCGCAATCTGAAGTCTGTATCTACGCATGACGTGTTAGTATCCCCTCCTATAGTAGGCAAGTAAAAATACAGAGGATCAACAAAAAGCGCCATCAAACAGGTAACAAGGAAGATCTTGTTCCACCGCAGCACAATATCACTTCCTGGATCAAGTATTCTCTGAAACCACGATCCATTATACTCTGAAAGAGCCTTTGGTTTACCAACTTTGCAAGTTTCAGATAGTCTATGTTTACTCTCATCCATCCCATTTCCTGCTTTCAGCAATGAAGTTGAAACCTTATCCATGGGAGATGAGTTCTCAGCATGTATTTGGTCACTTTTTCCCCACAGACTTGCCTTACGGTGTTTACCATCAAAGTAAAACCTACAAATCCAAACAACAGACCTTGTTAAAACACTCAGGATTGTCCACATAAGAATTTCTAATGATAAGAAGAAATAATATACATTGATGTACTTCTTTAGGTAAATGAATGAGAAACATGATGAAGAGTAACTTCATGCTTAATCCAGCAGTCCAACATGGTTTTAACTTTTAAACAAAACATTGAAACAAAACAAAAAAAAGAGGTCTCGTGCCTATCAAGGAGTCCAGGACTTTGATGATCAATATCATTGCAAATTTTGGAATCAAGGAAACCATAAAAACTATATTTTGGGAATTAAGGAGAATCTTAAATAGAACCCGCAACATTGGTTTCAGCATACAATTACTTTAGTTACATTTCAAGGGAAGCATATCATCCTTCATCGTTGATGCTGTTCCCAATTTCCGAGCAACTCGAAGGCGAGATTTCAGTTCGGCACCCGCTTGCTTAAAAGTGCTCCTTTTCATAGAAATCAAATCACTAAAGGATCGATCTTTTTACACGTCCATCAGTACAATTGCTAACTAAGGTCCCAACTTTTTCCACATCCATCAGTACAATTGCTAAACTATCTGGTCTTGTAGACACAAAAAGACAAAATTTAAGAAAACCCAGAAAAAAAATTTCCAGCAAAAAAATGAAACGGTTAAATATCACCAACCCCCTGGCCCAGAGATCCTCTCATTCCTTCTTCTTCCAAATAAAACAATTTCCACAACCAACAACTAGGACAACCTCAAAAGATGGCAATTCAAGCGCAAAAAAAAAAAAAGAGCCAAGAAAAAACATTTGCACAACTCCCACCATAAAAGCTTTCCGGTCAACTTTCCATGGAAAGAAACAAAAGGCCAAAACGAAGATCAGGCACTACGAGCTGAAACTTACCTCACAAAGTTATCCTTCTTCAAGTCCATTGCCAACAAGAAGGTTAAGTTAAAAATCCGATCTTTAGACAAACTACGCCATGTCCAAAAGCACTACAAAAAAAATATCCGGGCTATTGCGAGCTCCTGAAAACTGGAAATGTGCACTTCAAAAGCTGTCGATTAATGAGATGGAGTGATGTCATAACTTGGGAATTTACTTTTGTTTTGGTTTTGTCTTGTGCAGCTGGAAATGGAGACCTTGACCAAAACCGAACATTACAGTATAAGTCAAACCTACCTCAGACACAACTAGAAAAAAGCAGTAAAATAACAATATCATTAATGATTAAGCAGTTTTTGTTAAAGCTAAAAAGACAAAAACATACCAATAAAAATCATGCTGTATGTAAACATTTTCTTAGCATTTTATTATGCTTTCGTCAGATTTTCTTTTTCTTGAAAACAAAAAATTTCTCACAAACATAAGTGATTCTGATTAGGTACTGTTCATTAAAAGTTTATATTTCTAAAAGCAAAAAATATTACAAGCAGTGTTAAGTCCAGATCCAGAACGTGTTCTGTTATTCTCTATCAGTCATCTTCTTGCAAGTTGCAACAACGTGGGATCATGTTACGAGCTTTAGACATTGCTAACTAAAATCTTTCGTTCGATTCAATGGGGAATACATTACTAACAACTTTGGCAATATCAATGACAATAAAATGAATGGAAAAAAAGAGTAAAAATAACCGTGTCGAAGTAGTCTGTTCTGTCGTTTTCGTCTCTTCTTTGAGGAGTTAAACCCTAGATCCCTACAACCCTACCACACACTCAAATCACCATCATTCTTAAACCATGAACGACGATAGAGGTACGGTGGATAAGATGGAGCCAGATCCTTTGGTCCACTTTTTGTGGACCAACTCTGTGCCACTGCATCTGGCCCGTCCATTTATGTGGGTCTGACGCTGGATAAGATGCCTGCTGTTTCAGAGGAAGGGGTGCGTCCTGTATCGACTGAGGATGAGGATATTGAAGGCATTATTTACAGCGTCAATGATCTTGCCGTTGATTCCTTTGACAATCCTCCTTTCTGTTTGGTTGGTCGATTCCTCACTGATCGTATAATCAACTACAATGCTATGGTCCATACGTTGGCCTCTTTGTGGCGACCCATCAGGTGGGTTCAACCCCGGAAATTATCGGGTGATCTTTAT
>JANZXV010000008.1:698718-709288 GCA_027576455.1 Erythroxylum roigii | reverse complement strand
TTTATATAGCTTCCATATCGGGCTTTCCCATCACAAGGCCGATATGGACCCGGTCCACACTAATCGGGACTCATTTTCTACTCGAACTTTGACTCATTGATTTAGATCATTTATTGGGTCACTTAATTATCTTTATCTGAATCAAATGACGTAGCTTAACCGATAATTTATTTAAAAACCAAAATTGCAATTAATGTTAGTCCAACAACTTTATGAGACATTGACAAAATTGGCCCTAAGGACAAAAAAAAGTCTTACATGTCTAACTTGGAAAACGACACGACCCTCACCAAGATCTTTCCTAAGATAAGGATAGACTAGAAGGCAATCACTTAATGAGACAGTTTAATGGAGATTTTGATTGCAAAGAAGATGATAACATAACAGAAGGTATCTCCTTCTCCTAATCAAGATGTGCGCGATTTACAAATAAAAAATTAAAGAAAAGCAAGAGTTGGTTGTGGAGAGTTTGGTTGTCTGTTGTGAAAGCTAAAATAAAAGTTTTAGGAAGAAGACTTTTTCTATTACGTGCAAACTAATTCCAGGGGGGTGTCTATTTTTTTCTAAGTTCCTACCTTGTGGTCAATGCATTGGTCTTTCTTTAACCACGTTAGGTCATTTTGTTTTCCAAACTAAAGAGTTGATTTTAATAGTTGAACTTGTTCTTAATAGACCCAGTTGGACACCAACTCTATGTCTAGTCCAAGTTGGGCAATTAGGCGCTCGTATGAACATCATCACCGTGTCCATTACTTTTTCTTCCTTCCATATACGCACTACTTCAAACAGCTAAAAAGAAATGAAACCTTCTTTCTTGTTAATGTGCGTGTTTCGGTCGGTCCAACGTTTTATGCGTAGAAAAGTCTAAATAGTAAATACTATAATAACCAATCACCATCACAAAAACTTGCTTTACACTGCCACAGAACAACCTATAATACGTGTTTTTTCTTGTTATCTTCTTACGTTTTTGGTTAAGCTGTTTTAAGGATTGAAGCAATCGTTTAGGATGACGTACTTTGAAGTTTTAACTCTTTTTAGTCAAAATGGAGAAACCAGAAACGAGGAATGCACCAGGAAAATGCTTGGAGATTGATAAAACAAGATAGTCAAAGGTAATGAAACTTTGAAGCGACTTTTGATCACAAGGAAATCTTCAATGGATCACATCCCAACAGAACTTGATTTTCCCATGTTTATCTGGTATGAAACTTCGAGGGGTGATCTTAGTTTATCAATTAGCAGGTCATATTCTTTTTCGTACGTTGACAATGGAGTAATGAAATTCTCTTGACAGAGGAGGCTAAAAGAAGCACGCATTGGCTTACCGTTCTATTGGATTATCTTCGTTTTCATTGTGGCCATTGAACCTAGATTGCGTATCTCTGACAATTTGGTTCTGCGTACTAAAGCCCCACAAGCACAATCATGGCGATAGACAGCTGCAACCAATCTCACGATTGCTTGAGACCCCACAATTTGGTTATCATGATATTTTAGCATTCGCCACGATAATCACTACGTTGGCTTGATTTATTCCAAGCATCGTGGAAGGAAATTATTGTCTGACTTCTTGTTTGAGCCGAGTCCTCATTCCTTTTGTTTTGAGAAACCGATACGAATGGTCTAAGGCTTCTTAATGATGTCGATAGACTTTCAAGAGTTATCCAGTAATTGAAAGACTAGATCAAGAGAGCCCACATGGTGTGTGTGTATCATTTCGATCCATTACCTAGTGCGCTCAAATTAGAAACAATATCAATGACAACTACTTCTGAACACGAGTTACAGTATCAATTTGCTTCTGCATAGACATACTCATTAAAGGAGGCATTATAGATATGCACAATCCTGATATCATGTTAACAAAGCGAAAACAATTCACGCCTTGAAGTTGCCAATTATTGAGATCAATAATTCCAGCCACTTTCCTAACACAGGTGTTTCAGTATCAAGAAGGTGCTTTGACCCTAAAAAGGCAAATGGCAGGAAGGACATGGAGGGGACAAATAGGTGAAGGATAATATACCATTTAATTTTCTGATAGTTTGTAAGAAAGTAAATATTACAATTTGTGACCTGAATCAACAATTGTAAGATGTTCCAGGTTTATTTCAAAGAATATTATGAAAAAATTTTCAAGACGGCAGCTTTCTAATCGTACTGGCATGTCTATTGCACAAAGAAGTGGATGATGGCAGACCAGTATCCAGCCAACTAAGACAAGTAAATTAAATTGAATCACTCAATAGCCATTGTTGTGACATATCGGAATGAAAATTCTGAAACTGATAAAGGGAGCATGCACTGAATGAACACTGAACTTACCTGATGCAGTATACCTTTTCCAGTGTTACCTTCGATAATCAGGCCTGCTGTTAGACCAATCATTGCCCATGCGCCATTTATTGCTTCAATTTGACGACGTTTCTATCACAAGCACAACAGTTATCATTGTTGATGATATCTGAATCGTGACGCTCTCAGTATTACCAAAGCTAACAAGGAAGAATGAAATGCAGAATGTTGATAAAATCTAATCAACAATGCTTCTACTAAGAACATGAACATAGAGATCTATCAAACTGAAGAGTATCAAAAGACAAGATACAAGAAAATCATGTATGGTCAATTAACTTTTTCCTCTTTCCCAGGAAGATAGAACTAAGAAGATTCTGTCAAAGAATGTATTTAGGCACATATGGATTTGGGACTCTATCCTACTTAACCATGCTACAAACCCAATAAGAGATTCAGGGTAAGCGTTTGTCGCAAAGAAAATCATTAGGTAATTGTTTTCTGAAAGCAATCAAAGTCATTTGATTCCAACTGTCTTTCATAGTTTTGTTTCACCTTGAACTTCTCTCTTGCTTTGATTTCCTGCATTTGTTTCGCTGCTAGTCGCTTGGCCTCCAAAGGATCAACCATGATAATCTCATCTTTCATATTTCTAGAGACCTACCAGATAGACCAGAAAGAGAATAATCAAAACTAAACAAATCTCATACATCAGAAGAAAGTACCACTTATGTTTGACACATTCGATAGCAATTTCATCAAATTAAGCAATCACAGTACAGAGTGAAGTTTTGTTCTTGTTGCTAAGCTTCAGTGGCTACAAAAATATTAGATCATTAGCTATTTAATTTAAATGATATCAAATAGCAGAAGAAAATACAGCTATCTACCATAAGGCACTCATTTGATTGAATCACCAATCACATACCTACAAAGACCTTTGAGTATATTCAAACCAAATATATTGGCATATAACAGAAGCCTTGGTTTGATGCATACATTAGGATTTGCCAATAGTCGAAATGCTTGACTCTTGGTTCTACTCGTAACTGAACTTGCATGTTGGTCCCTCATAAATCCCCACCTGAAAAGAAAATCTTTTCAAATATGGAGAAATTCTGTATGTTCACAAATATCAAGAGCAAGAATCTATCCCACCAGTTGTAGACCTGTAAATGCTTACTGCCCAAATGACATGCAATTATAGTATTTCTAAATACATAACAAAAGGCATAGCACATATAGTTCAGCAGAGGCAATGAAAGAAAAAATACAAAATTCATTCTTTTTCTTATTAATTTGCTTTCTCCCTATAAGCAAAGTAAATTTTAGACACCAAAACACCAAGTACATGATTTTCCAAAACCCATTAGTTGGAAATTTGTTTTGATTCCGAGAAACGATAAATAAATACTTGTTTGTCAGAAATAACAAGAATTTGAATTTCACTAATTTAGTTAACTATTGCCAAGAAAAAGATGAGAATTAGGCAAATGCAACATTCTGAATTGCCGCTAAGTTCCTCAATTCGTAACTTTAAAGTCAAAGAGCTCCACATATGACCAAGGATAGTGGTAAACATGAAAAAGTCTTTCAACTCCAGAATTCCACATCCTTATCCCATTAAACTAGTTTTCATAACTCAGAAATGGGTAAAACAACCATCTTTATTGCTAACCAATACCCTCTCTCAGCGCAGCTTGACTATTTCTACACCCCATCTCAATAACCAGAGGAAGCAAACAGCAGCAGATCGTTAAATACGACAAAGCTGTAACCATTTCATTCGCGGGTCTTCTTCTGCTAATTGAACTTTCTAGGGAGTCAAATGGAGACATCTCAAAGGACCAAATTGCAAAAATGGGTATTGAAGATTTCAGTTGACTAACTCACCTGAGAGTAGTTGCAGAGGGGAGATGCCTATGAGACAGAGACTGAGAAGTGAGAAGCAGCCTCCCATTGATAGATGGTAGAGAAGAAGATACGGTCACCATCTGAGACAAAGGCGCAATCTTTCTTTCGTTCTTCACCTCGTGCCCTCGACAGATGCTGTAATGTCTATCCGTATTGTCCAACTGCAGTCTTGCAAGGCCTTAAAAGTTTCGGGGAACGATGCAAATAAGTTAAAAAATGAGGGGCGGTGAGTTATCACATTCTTATTAGAATAATAAATATAACGAAGAATGATATTGAATATCATCACTATAATTATAATAATTGGTTAGAGAAAGAAATGATTAGTATTTTTATTAATAATTATTAGTTTATAAAAATATTTAAAAAATTAATTAATTAATTACAATATTATAATTAATGAATGGATTATATTTTAATTAATTATATTGTAACATAATTAATTAAAATAAAATAATTAATTAATTACAATATTTTAATTAATGAATGCATTATATTTTAATTAATTGTATTGTAATTAATTAATTAATAATAATATTTAGTTAAAGAATACTGAACCTTAATAAATCAGAAAAAATCAAGCATTGCTTTGGGTTATAAAGTAGAAATAAATAATGATGGCAAAGCTACTATATTGAAGAACAAAGGATATCATTCCTCTGGCAATGTTCAAAAATTAGGAATGAAAGTATAATCCATCCAATCATAACTTCTTATTAAGCTTTATTTTTCATTCCATACTCATTTCTCTCCCTGCATATTCACCAAACAAGCACATCCTGAGATAATTTTCAATGCAAGTATGATACAATTATGATAAGTACTTTAATTAATTATATAAAATATTGTTATAATATTATATTTTAAGATTTTTTTTCTAAACTATGATATTGAGTTACTCAAGTAATTTAAATACTTATATTTTTAATTAATTAAGCATTTGGAAATACTTATATTTTTAACGTAAAATTTGGAATTTATTTAATTTTACCATAATTTGTTAAACCATCCAAAAAGATTTTCACTTAAGCATAATTTTAACATATATTCTTAATTATAAACTTAACCCAAAAAATATTTGTTTTAGTGAATGGATGATCAAATTAACTACTTATTTTATAAAATGGAAGATCAACGATTTTCCCAAAAAGAAATGAAGTGAGAACATCCAACTAACTTCTAATTTCGGTAGCTCGAAGGAAACAGTTACTATTGGAAGACTTTGCCTGGGGTCCTAGAATAGCTGAACCACAAGCCACCATTGAATAGCACCACAACACGACTGATTCACAGTTAATTGCTAGTTTTCAAAACTCCTCGTCTCGTCAGCAAAATTGCAGCACTTCACATTAGCAAATATGGAGAGTCTGAATGTTATACGGTTTCAATGCAAGGCACCTCAAAAGTTATGTAAAGCTGAGGAATTCAATCACCACCAATGCTTGCTTCTTATTCCTCACATTTATAACAAATGTATTTTACTGAACTTGCGATTGGCTCTTTGTTCGATGGAACGGCTGTGGAGACATCATTAAACATAGATACAGTTCACAAGGGATCGATAACCATCATTGTCTAAACGATCAAGTTTGGTTTCACGATCGGTTACATGTATAAATGTCATTTATTCACAACCACACTTGCTCAGGAGGTTGGTGCAATATGCAACGCGCAATTAATGGGTAGTTAAGCCAGAATAAAACATGGCATCGCCAGATAGCTTGTTGCAAAGATTGAAGAAAACAGAAAAATGGTTTAGTCACAGTATGGGCGAAATCAAGGGTTCATCAGTTCATACCTGCATTTTCACAGTAACTCAAGTTTCAATTTCCAAAAAGCAGGCATTTGCACGAAAACCAGGCATTTCGTATATACAAAGTAGGGCGGTAACAAATCTAGAAGCAAGATTTTAAGATTTACAATGGGATCGTCGGTAAAGGCAAGCCAGAATAATAGTTGAACTAAAGGTGAACTGATGGAAGAAAAAACACTAAATTAGGAAGTCGCTTCTTGTGCATGTAGAAAAAGGTGGATGTTCTTAAAAGAGCATAACTGAGTTTATGTTCTATGCACCATACTCAAAACCCAATCTAGCTGCTTAATTCACATTCAAAAGAAAGTTTGACATCATGATTATATACATCAGGTCTTCATTCAACAGTCCTCACTGAATGGGGACTTACCATAATCTATTCCCCGTGTAAACTACACGTTTCAACCCACAAAGAAAACCACAATGGAATCCAGAATTGGATGTTCCAAAGACACCTTGAATAAGGGAAGATAGAGGTTGGTTTGTGAAGGAATAAACAAAATTCCAACTTATACAACAGAACAATTTTCAATTCAAAATGTCAACCTACACACATGGAAAATAGCATACGACATCAAAGAGAACCAAGTAAGGGCGACAATCTTATATGATGTGAACCTAACAGCAGTTGAAGTTTATGCCATGAATCTCCTCAGATTATTTGCCCCTTGGTTCTGACGATTAAGATTTTCGGATAAACCTTTTGGAGGATGAATCCATCCAAAGAGTTTACTGGCTAAAAGTCCTTATAGTATACTCAATGATCAAACCTACCTCACTGCATGCGACTGCTTTAAGCAGCCAACAGAATGTTTTCTCTTGGTTCTTGCAAGTATCAAGTACAAGTTCCTGCAGGAGTTCAATGATCTAATACAAATATGAACTTGAATAACTGGCTCTTATAAATAAACTTAGACCATTCTAAAACTTCTTTCAATCTACAAGTAATTCAAAATAAGGCCAAATCTCAGGGGTAACATCACAAAAGAATATTTCCAGCTTATCCACATCAATTTGAATGATAAATATCAGTAGTCTTCAAGTGTATCCTAACAAAAATTTAAGTTACTAGATTCCCTTTTAGTCAATTTCCTTCTTGATTTTGTAGGTCATATGAAAGATAACGACATTCTGGTTTTTTTCCCAACAATTTAGATGTCTAAATCAACATTCCTTTTGGTTGACAATTGCGACAAACTACTAGAAACATAAACAGAAATATAACAATTGAACCTCCAACACATTAAGCAATCTGTTGTTTCAGGTCGAAACCTGAAATCTCAGTTTGATATCAACCACACAAATAAAATCACAAACAATAAAAACAGCTAAAATTATATGTTTCTATTCATCGCTCCTGGTGTTATCAATCATGAATTAAACAGATAAAGTCCTAAATTCACATCCATGAACCTAGGTAAAGATCAACAAGTATCAACAACGACAATCATTCTTCAATTCCATCAAAGACTTGAAACAACCATTCATTCAATAACCAAAAATCTAATCTTCCATAATTGATACCAAAAATCTAATGGAAGATGACGACACTTTGGGTTTTCTTTATAGAAAAACACAGTCAACAGAACCTAATGCCTCAGCCAATCGAGACCCATCAACGATTCCCTTACCCCTTGGACACCCATCAACCAACCCAGACGAAACCCTTATAACGTATTCCAGATGAACAACAACGATGCCTCGACAAGAGTCTTACTCGGTACAGGGGTGATGGAGACGACGCAGATGCACGAAGAGGAGGTTCCACAAAAACAAAGCAGAGACAAGAAGGAGGTGCGGCAGAGAGTACAACAGATGGACGAAGGAGGTGCGGCAGAGTACTTGAGGGGTATAGGTTTTGTGAGAAAAAGAGGGTTGTTTTGTCATTTCTCACTCTTGTCCAACAGACATAATTTTTGTGTACCTCATTTTTGAAACGGACATAAATTTCTGTCCTTTTCCTCTGAAGACAGGACAAAATTCGTTGCGGACAGTAACCAAACAGCCGGACGGACAGAACTTTAATGTCCTTGTCCACTATCCTCACCTCTGAGGACAGTAACCATACACTGGGCAAAGGTCCTAGAAGGACGTTCCATGAAGAAGATGAAGATATGCAATCCGAGGATGAAGGCCCCAACACTAGGAGAGGCAGACAAGCTCCTTCTTGTAATGAACTTGACAACATAAAATTGAAAATCCCTTCTTTTCAAAGAAAAATGACCCTAAATTGTATTTAGAGTGGGAGAGGAAAATAGAGCATGTATTTGAGTGTTATACATATAGTGAAGAGAAAAAGATAAAACTTGCTGCTGTTGAATTTTGTGACTATGCTAGTATTTGGTGGGATCAATTGCAAGTAAATAGAAGGCGGAATCTTCAAAGACCAATCCGCACATGGCAAGAAATAAAAGCCATCATAAGAAAGTGCTTTGTTCTAAGTCATTACTATCAAGACTTGTTCAAGCGGTTGCAAAGATTGAGGCAAGGATCTATGAGTGTTGAAGAGTACCACTAAGAGATGGAGATCATCATGATTAGGGCCAATGTTGAGGAAGACATGGAAGCTACCATGAGAGGATTTCTTAATGGTTTGCGCCCTGAAATTGCTTCCATTTTAAAGCTGCAAAATTTCCTTGACATGGATGAGTTGTTGCATAAGGCCATCATGGTCGAAAAGCAATTAAAGATCCAAAATGGTGCTGGATCGAATTCCTGGGAGAAAAGCTTGAAGGAGTCCAAAAATTTCTTCAAATCTAAGGGAGACATCAAGCCAAAGGAGGAAAGTAAGCCTAAATTCTCTAATCCAAATTATAAGGGTAAAAATGACTCTAAACCCTTTTCTTCTTCTAATCCTTCTTATAAAGTTAAGTACTTTAAATGTCAAGGTTTTGGTCATATTACTTCTCAATGCCCTAACAAAAGAACTATTATTTTGCTTGAGAATGGTGTGTTGCTAGTGAAAGTAGTGACAGTGATGATTTTGATGATGTGCCTCCATTGACGGATGCTTCCGATGTTGATTATGATGCTGAGGTTGGTGAAGCCCTTGTGGCTAGGCATGCTCTTAATATCCAACTAAAGGAAGATCTTGAAGAAGAGCAACGTGAGCACATCTTTCATATAAGGTGTCTCATTAATGATAAAGTTTGTAGCATGATTATAGATGGTGGAAGTTGTACCAATGTATCTAGCACTTTATTTGTTGACAAGCTTAATTTGCCTATTTTGAAACATCCTAGACCATATAAATTGCAATGGCTAAATGATTGTGGTGAGGTGAAAGTCACCAAACAAGTGATGGTTGCATTTTCTGTTGGCAAGTATCATGATGAGATTTTATGTGATGTTGCACCTATGTATGCTGGACATGTTTTACTTGGTAGGCCATGGCAATTTGATAGAAAAGTTAGGCATGATGGATACAAAAATTGTTATTATTTTCCTTTCCATGGTAAAAATATTGTGCTGAAACCCCTTAGGCATTCAAGCTTATGAGGATCAAGTGAGGATTGAGAAAGAATGCAAATTAAGGGCAAAAGAAAAGAAAGATAGAGAGGTCAAAAATAAAGAAAAAGAGAGAAAATAAAACGAGTGGAAAGAATGAAGAAAAGTGAGTGACTTTATTTGCTGGAAAAACTGAGATCAAGAGGGCATTAAAATGTGAAGAATCTTATATACTTTTATATAAAGATGTTTTCTTAACCATTAATGAACTTAATCCATCTTTGTCGTCTAGCATTTTGTCTTGTTGCAGGACTTCAACGACTTATTTCCGGAGGACATTCCTGATGGATTGCCCCCTTTGAGAGGCATTGAGTGTTGGATCCCGTTTTCGGAACCCAACTCTTAAACCTATGGAATTTTCATTCTTGAACATCATCGATTTCTCTTCTTACTATGATACTACCTTTGTTGGATCCCGCTTGATTCCGGAATCCAACTCTTGCAAAAACAATGAACTCATGAATGCGTGCGTGCATATAACCTTGAAGGGTTTTTTTTCATTGAACCCTTAATAGATATTATCAATTCAACTTCATTCTCATAACATCCCAAAAATTTACTTACAATTTGCTCAGTAGTGTGCCCACACAACTCAGTCACTATGCTTGAACTCATTTCCCCTGTTTGTGAACAGAATTTGGAAAACTTAAAATCGGAATTTCAATTTGACTTCTTCAAAGAAATCATAGCTCTATGTCTCTAGTTTGTTTTGAATCAAGAACCACCTCAATCGGAGTTCTACAAATCAAGATATGCTTAAAAAGTCTAAGTGTGCTCATGTCCCAAACATGCTCTCCTAACTGACCTCTCACTTACTTTAATGTAAACTCCCTCAAATCAACTCCAAATGATACAAATTGATGGAGTTAAAGAGACATGTCTTAGGAATCCATTGCTTCAAGAATCACTTCATTTGGAGGTCGGATGAGAGAATTATGCCCAAAAGAGTAGACCATGTTCATGTTAGAGTAGTGCCCTAAAGGCCATCTCCTTTAGCGCATTTTGTTCAAAGTCATGTACAGACTTTATGAATAAATA
>JANZXV010000008.1:670797-680969 GCA_027576455.1 Erythroxylum roigii | reverse complement strand
CCCCACAACTATTGGATGCGAGAACCAAAGCACCCAGTGATGCTAGGTCCGGTTCTTAATGATATAGGAGAGCTCCCCTCTCAATCAATCAATACACACCGGAAAAATGAGGAACAACAGAACAAGTAACGCCTGTGAGAACTAGAAAGACATCTAGGAAGCATCCCGGTAAAACAATTGAAGCATCACAAAACAAAGAAAAACAAATGATAACTCCAACTCCAACAGCATGGTCGACCAGAAAGAATTATTCTGTTGAAACTATCTGGTGCTCTTAAGAGAAGACCCATATAGAATTAACAAAAGAACTAATGTAACATTAGAAATGCTTCCAAACAATAGATCCAACTAATTCTTCGAGACACATACATAGATATGTATTGATGCATTGATAAGGCAGGGAAAGTAAAGTATTTACCTTTTTCCCTTCCTTCTGAAGCTCAGAAGCTCGAAGGTATAGCTCTCCTCTAACAGCATATTGGACCTTTTTCAAATTTTCATTCAACGATTCAAAGTCTAAAACTTTAGGAGCCATGGCTGGTAACGTAACTTCTTACCAATAATTGATTGCTGAAGAAAGCCAAATATCATATAATTCAGTTCCTAGCTCAGAAGCTTCACAGGAAAATGATTAGGGGTGTCATTAAAAATGAAAAGATTACCACTTCTACTCTGTAATCAACCATTACCGGACTACTTAGTTGCTAATCTCCCCAACTTCATCAAGCAAATCAAGAAAGCATCAATTATACCCTCGTAATACTTATTCTTATACGCGAAACGGATTTAGAGAACTGGTGAACTCGTTATAAAACAACAACAAAAAGAGTATGGAAACAGAAAAGTTCAACGCCAACAGTGAGAAACAAAAAAAAAAGTGATTATCCCATAGTAGATGATCAAATAATCTGCCACTGATGCATTTCTAGAACTAGAACTTCGCAAGCTCCAAAAACCGTTTGCTTTTCTACACAAACGGAATAAAAATGAAGAGAAGAACATCAGAAAACGAATGTTCTACTGAGTAACAAAAGAACCAATTCAGAATCATCGAAACCCGGAAAGTCTAAACAAAAGAACAAGTGACACCCGTTTGACCAACACTCCAAACCCCATTCCTGGGACAAATCAAAAGCCAAAACTTGGTACAGAAATCACAGTTCAGATGGGTACCTTTGAAGAAGTCAGCTGGTAGTGTTGGAGCCAGAGGATTAAACTGAGAAATGTGCTTACAACTGATAGATGGTTGCTAGTGTTTTCGCGTCAGACAGTAAATCTCGCAGTCGAAATATGACGTCACAAGAGCCAGTGAAACGGTAAATTTAAACTTTATTTAATTTTATATATTAAAATTTAAAAAAATAACGTTAAATTATTTTAATTTTTAAACTTTTTATAAAATAATTTGATGTTAAATTTTTTATTAATATAGATGACATAATATTGTGTTTATGTTACAACAAATTTATTATTTAATAAATAAAAATATCATAATTATGAAGTAAATAATTATTTATGGTTTATTTTAATTTAATAAATAATAAAATTTATGTGACATAAATATAATTCGTAATAGTTAAGTAATAAAAATTCTAATTTAATTTAATTATTTTAATGAAAAATTTAACGTCTAATTATTTTTATTAAAAATTAAAAACTAGCATATTTTAATGCTATTTATTATAAATTTTGAAATTTTTTTAATTAATCCTATAAATTATATACAAATCATTTTTATTTATTTATTAGTAAACTTGAGTAATTGGATATTGAAGGTAGACTAGCCACCTCATACGTACGACCCATATGCAATAGTAAAAAACTTGGTCTTGATCTGGACTCCAGTGGCAAGTGCCTGCTAATTTCCTAGCTATGTGAAAAAAGTTAGCAGTAACTTAAGATGTTGCAAAAAACAGCTATGAAGAAAGGTACATCACTTCAAATATAATTCAAGAAGCAAATGTCAAATGGCTGACAATGATACAAGTTGTCATGTAAAGCATAAATTACGTCCTTGAATAACCCCTGTAGTCGTCGTATTGCTCCATGAACTCGTCATTGAACTTCTTGAAACTGGACAAGATTGCTGGCATGTCTTCCTCAGCTGGTAAAATAGTTGTTCTCAGGTGAAAGACCCTGTCAGGACAGGACAGGCAATCATTAATGGTATTTGTAAAAGGTAAGAGCAGAAAACGAGAGCAGAATATGAAACTCTTTCTTAAAAACATACAGATAAAAAGGATATACAATCCTATTGCTGTCAAATGCAAACTTCTGGGGTAGAATGTAACACTTGAAGCCCAGGAATGCTATAAGAGATCATTGTGTGCCAACTACAGTTAAGGAAAGAGAAATTCCATTGGGCAAAAGTTTCAATCATTTTTTCTAAATCTTGTACCAAGAAAAGCCTTTTATTACTCTTGACTAAAAGTGATTATGGAAGGAATAAAGTTAGAAGCATATACCCTTCTTTCTGTCCGAATGCTGAACCTGGGACTGTGGAAATGCCAGTGGCTTCCAAAAGCTTGAGACAATAAAATACATCAGGAACTTTTCCAGCCTTTTTGGCAGCCTCTATTGCGAGGGGTGGCAATCGGATTTGAGGAAAAGAATACACGGCACCTAATAACAATTCATTATGTCAGTAGAAGCGCTGTCAACTATAAGATTAATGTAGTCCATGAAAAGCAAGAGAATAATACATTTAACAGCAAAATAACTTGCCCTCTATAAAATTGCAAACCACATTTCTGCAGCTGTTGAATCCATCAGTCATTATCCTTGCTCTTCTCCTCAATGATTCAAGGATACCTTTGCTGCAAGTTTTGATGTTCATGTAAGTTGTTAGTCACTCATATGGTAAACATCCTTGAGGTGAAAAGGAAAATAACACACCTATACACAATAAAACATAGAAATTTCAATTGACTCTTTGATTCTTATTAGAGATTGGGAAAGAAATTTTGCTCTGTTAATAAAATTTTACTCCCAAGTGATATCTGTGTCGAAAACTTTCAGAATCTGATTAGCATGAAAAGAAGCTACAAATGAACAAAATCTCAGCATGCATACCTTTCCCTATCGTACTGCTCATATGAAACATCTCCAGTTTTGGTGGGTTGACCATTAGTCCTATCTGTAAACAGGAAGAAATAACTTTTAGCAGTGATAATTTGAACAGAAAGAAAACTGGAGAAAGTTACAGATGGAATATGTAAACATTCACATCCAACTTACAAATATCTGACCTGGAACACTTGCACTGAGAGATATTGATGCAATCTTATAAATCTCGTCAACTGTCTGCAGCATCAAACAGTAATGAACAACAATAAATTGGAGGCTACAAATCAATTGCTATTTGACTCTAAAGGATCACTAATATGTACCGTTTGTGAATATAGGCTTTGAGCCAATTATGTTTGATCAAAAGGATAACAAACAAGGAAAATAACATAAATCTGCTTTATATAATTGAATAAAGCAGTGCAATATTCTTCAAGCATGACCTTATAGAACAAAATCTAGATAACAAAAACCTTAATATTAAAAAGATGATACTCAGTCTCACTTAACTTATGCCGTACTCTATTGGATTCAGATTCTATTCCAAAGAATGCATCAATCATGTTTGCATGACATTGCCTGGTGTATTACTCAAATACAAGGAAGCAAACCTGTGGAGGGATGTTAGTCATCTCAAAGTACCCTCCGCGCTGCCCACATTCACTCCAATATCCTTTGGAAACAGCATGGAAAGATACAAGCTGGATTTCCTTGCTTATCGGTGGCCCCATGTCCATCAAAACCTTCAGAAGTTGCAAATAAAGTGTTTAAGGCAGTTGAAACTCCTACGAACAAATATTAAGATCTAGCAGCCAAAAAGTACCTTTCTAGCACTAATGAAGGGCCGCTCATCCTGATATATGTTCTGTTGATAAACTTCATCTCCAAGAAGCACCAAATTCTCTTGGTAACAGAAGTTCATTATTTCTTTCAGGTTAGCTTCACTAAGGCATTGACCAGTTGGGTTTCCAGGGTTAATAATCACCATAGCTCTGACCTGGTCATGTTACAAGACATAAGATATTTACTTGATGGTGGTGAGCATCGCATGACATTTGCAGTCAGGAGAACAGTTTTCAAAGCGCACAACAAAAAAAAACTTGGATGTCACAATATATTATCAAACAGAAGGAAATAAAATGATCTTCATTGTCAAATTGAAACAAATATTTGGGGATGGTTGCAGGGTGAAGGTTTTAAATGGACCCCCATTCATTAGTAGGGAAGATCACAAAGATTTGTAATGAATTGATTTCGGAAGATAAATGCTCAAGAAAAGCCAATGATACTAAGAACTGAAATCTAAATGTACAAATGAAGAAATCAGGCTCCTTCATATTGATCCATTCACCCGTTTCCAAAGTTTGACATTATGGTTTGAACATACGCCTATAACTCTACACATTGAAGGCACAAACAGCAATTGTTAAAGCATACTCACAATAATTCCTTTGGAGCGGGCTTCTGCAACTGACTGCCTGAGATCATTGACATCAAGACCCCAGTTTGCCGTCTCTTCCAGGAAATAAGGGACAAGAGAACCACCAAATAGAGATATAGTAGCAGAGTAAAGTGGATAACGAGGAACTGGAACCAGAATCTGCAATATGCAAACTATTTTTAGGATAAATATCAGAAGATGGTGAATCAGGATTGGGTAAATAGCAAGAAAAGGATGAAGCAGAAAAAGCAACCTGTCCATTCAGGATTGAAAGAAACGTATGTTCTACAGATGAGGAAAACAAAAATTTTGTCAATTACAAATTTTCATTCATTGTACATAAGTATATACCGCATCCCCTGCACCACGGATAATTGTGTTTAAGATCTGCATGACACCTTTGCTGGCGCCACCAGTGAGAAAAATGAGTTCTGGATCGCTGTTAATAAATCACGAAATGCTTCAGTTTGAAACTTGGCTTCAGGGCTAATAACAAATTATCTGAACAAGAAAGTTTTTACTTTTTTTTTGTTTTCTTTTTTTTTGGATGGGAGTAACAGAGACAGATAGAAAAGAGAACAAGGAGCAAAATTGCAGTATCACCTTGGATATCCATCACGCCTCCCAATGAACGCTGCCACCTCCTTTCTGATTCCTGGAAGACCTCTTGAATCACTGTAAGCACCTACATGTGATAGAAAGAATACAGTTACTTAATCAGTTATCAATATGATATTGCTTTAGTCAAGCATTACAAGCTTGGATGCTACAGAACACATATCATTTCATGCCTGTAAATGTAAGATGAGGGGAAAATTAAGAACAAGCTGATATTAAGTCATAACAACCACTTAGAAAATATTAGTTTTGATTAATCAATAAAGACCAGGCTTTTAATAAACTGAGATGGTGGGAAAGCCTAAAAGATTTGTCACAACATGAAAATACACACAAGGCAATGATACCCCATGGTTCTTTTGAAGTATGATTTCAGATAGTTTAAAGCAGCAACAACAACAACCTAGTAGAAATCCCACTGATACGCTGGGTCTAAGAAGGTCCAATAGTACGCAGTCTTATACGCTGGGTCTAAGAAGGTCCAATAGTATGCAGTCTTACTCCTAGCTAGTTGAGAATTGAGAGGCTGTTTCCGAAGTAGATAGTTTGAAGCATTTTTTTTGAAACAGTATGCAAAATATGAGCCAGAAAAAGAATACCTAGGCCTCCAGAGGTCATTGCAAGATAATGCTTAGCCCTTGCAATTGCATCTGCAGGGAATAGCAGTCCAACATTAGCATCATCTAGGAGAAATGAAGCTTGGCAGAGAGCAACAACCTTTAAACAAACATTCCTTGTTTCAGACCAGATTACATAGCCAATTATTTGTTCTACTTCATATGTTTAGAAACATAGAACATTCTACTGCATCAATACCTGACGGGGAAACGTCAACGGCTTCTGACCTAGAGCATGAGGATTGCCAACATTTGTGAAAATAATCTATGAGCACAAATTTGAAGAGTTAGAAACACATAATCACACTAAACTTGATAATGGAATGCAAGTTTCTTAAAGAAAAAAATATAAAAAAATTAAATACCAAGTGGCATCTTATGAATTTGGGATGACACCAAAACGTTAGAAGATTCATGGATTGGCTAGCATCAGATAATAGGCAACTATCAACAAATTCCACAAGATGACATGCTACAAATCTTGGAAATCACCTTCTGCCAAGGTGTATTATTTTCTGACAGCATTTGTAAGTATTAGAACAATTAAGTAGTTGCATGGGCAGATAAGAAATGGTGCTAAAATATACTGTAATGCAGCAAACCTATTAAAATCAAGTAAGAAACTCAATACAATTAGCAAAAGCCGCACATACACCAATTACAAGAAGTACTCAATCAATCAATATAAACCAGAAAAATGAGGAACAACAGAACAAGTAATGCCTGTGAGAACTAGAAAGACATCTAGGAAGCATCCAGGTAAAACAATTGAAGACCCATATAGAATTAGCAAAAGAACTAATGTAACATTAGAAATGCTTCCAAACAATAGATCCAACTAATTCTTCGAGACACATACACGGATATGTATTGATGCGTTGAAAAGGCAGGGAAAGTAAAGTATGTACCTTTTTCCCTTCCTTCTGAAGCTCAGAAGCTCGAAGGTATAGCTCTCCTCTAACAGCAAATTTCATCTTTTTCACATTTTCATTCAACGATCCATAGTCTAAAGCTTTAGGAGACATGGTTGGTAATGTACCTTCTTACCAATAATTGCTTGGTGAAGAAAGTCAAATATCAGATAATTCAGTTCCTATCTCAGAAGCTTCACATAAAAATTATTAGGGATGTCATTAGAAAATGAAAAGATCACCACTTCTACTCTGTAGTCAACCATTACCGGACTACTTAGCTGCTTATCTCCCCAGCTTCAAGTACATCAAGAAAACATCAATTGTACCCTCCTAATACGTATTCTTATACGCGAAACGCATTTAGAGGACTGGTGAACTCCTTATAAAAGAACAACGAAAAGAGTATGGAAACAGAAAAGATCAAGGCCAACATTGAGAAACAAAAAAAAAAAGTGACTATCCCATAGTAGTCGATCAAATAATCCGCCGCTGATGCATTTCTAGAACTAGAACTTCGCAAGCTCCAAAAACCGTTTCGACTTTCGACACAAACGGCATAAAAATCAAGAGAAGAAAACCAGGAAACGAATGATCTAATGAGTAACAAAAGAACCAGTTCACAATCGTCGAAACGAAAGTCTAAACAAAAGAACAAGTGACACCCATTTGTCCAACACTCCAAACCCGATTCCTGACACAAATCAAAAGCCAAAACTTGCTACAGAAATCACAGTTCAGTGGGTACCTGTGAAAAAAGTCAAGTGGCAGCGTTGGAGCCAGTGTTACAAAATGAAAAATAGAATATTTGAATACCATTTATAAAAGGTTTTGATTAATATTTTAAAATTAAAAATTGAGATTTTTTATAATTAATCATATTAATTTATTTATTTATTTCGACGAATGGATTGACAGGGGATAAACTTGGAGTCTAGATCTTCTGTTCAATATTATGGTGTTTTATTGTGTCCAATAAATCTTAGCCATTTATTTATGTGAGTCCCACGTGAAGTCCGCAAAATAAATAGCTAAGATTCTATGAGACAAAATAAATAGATAAGATTCTATAAAATAAAATAAGATAAAATAATATCAGATAAAAAAACTAGACCCGTAAACTCGAGTCACTGGACATTGAAGGTAGACTAGCTACCTTATATGTACGAGCTATGGCAATAGTAAATACTCAACTCGAGTACCTGTGTCTGTTGCCTCATTTCGATCCTCGTTTATTGCCTTATTTCTTGAAATGGCTTACCTAAGTGTGTATTACGTAACATGCATGAACTTCATTTTAATCTCATCTTTATTTTATTTCAAGTGAACAGTTTATTATTTTAAATGCAAATTTTACCGTTTTGGATATGACTCATTAAGATGTCGTAGTAAATATGATTCTTAAATTACTGTGTAGTTAATTTTAGTTTATTAACAGTAATTTACTTTCTAAATACAATTAAATTAAAGAATAACCTTTACTTTTTAAATACAATTACTTATAGACAAGATGGTAACCGTCTAAATTTTTTTAAAAGTTTTTTTTTTGAAAACGGCCGCTACTCTTTGGATGCACATTAGGTAAGCACGCAATAGCCTGCAAATTATATCAACCGAGTACTCCACATTAAGTAAGTCGTCATATATGATAGGTTCGATCGAAAGAGCATAAATAAAGAGAATCGAACACAGAACCTTTTACAGTCGAATAAAACAGACATTAGTTCTAAAAATCCATTTCTATAGTATGAGTAGAAAGTAGAAACCGTACCGTTGAAATCTAAAAGACTAAAACCATTAACCATATACCAAAACACTTGAGAGAACCATACATTGATCATTTGAGTGACAACATTCTTTACAAAAAACAGGGACTACAATATGAAAATTAAAACTGAATGTTGGTCTTCCAAAATATTTCACTTTCTTGGAGCAGAAGCATATAGTTCATATAGTTCAGTAGCTGTTAAAGAAAAGCTAGTTCAGTAGCTGTTGAAGAAAAGCTTCCACCAGCAAAACTTTTGAGTTTGTGGTTTAAGTGAAGAAGGAGGTGCGATCCACAACCTGCTGAGATCTTCTTCTTCTCCTCCTTCTCCCAGTATGATGCTTTCTATAGCAATACTTATGAGTGCCATTCTATCTTGTCTTTTACATATATTGTTATGCAGTTTGATTTGCTTAACCCTATCTACTAAAAGTGAAGCATCCAAATCAATTTTGTGTCTTTGTGATATTAATTTGGATATAAAATAGACTTTTATGTATTTCTTTTATAATGAACGTTATTTGGTGAATCAGATAAGTTGAAAATTAACTTTTAATTAATTTAATTCATGTTTTAAACATACACGATTAGTTTAATTTTATCTATTATTAGACCCCAGAAAAATAACACAACTTACCAATAACATCCTATATATACATTTTCCAAAAGCAATAACCACAGATTCTAGAATGAAGAAAAGTCAGTGTAAGCTAAGCTTCAGTCCAGTGTTTGAGAGAGTATCAACGAATTTATTATTTTCATAAAATTTTTTGATGAAGAATGACTATGAATTCTACAAAATGGAATTATAGAATACAAAGATCTTTGTTACTTTGTGTGTTACATGTGCCAAACTGGCTATGAGCAAAAGTGGTCTTACGTGAGTTCATAAGCTAAGAATGGTTTGAATAACTAACTTTGACGGGCTAATGTTTCAGTTAATTACTAATACTAAAAGAAGTTTGTATCTTTGTGATAGTAATAATTTGATTAAAATTTTGACATTTATGTGTTGCAATTTAATTCCCAAGTTAGCTTAAGACTAGCATGCAACATTAATTTCACCCATTTTGACCCCATATCAAGAGAAAATTTAGGTTTTGATAGTTTCTTTTTCGTTTGTTTTATCTCTTCGATAGAAAAAGGTTGACGATTGACTTAATCTACAACTTCTTCAACTGTTAAACTACTTCGCATGTTTAAAATATATCGAATATGCCCAATTTAACGATTTACTGGGAAAAATAAACCTCTGCTTGCAGCCTAGACTTCTGTGTAAAGTCTTTGCAAAATAGACAACTCTAGGCATATTTATTGTTGGAAGTTCAGCATCATTTTCAATGCATTGATCAAAGGCAGCTACGACGAGCTACACATTTTCGAAGGCAATAATTACAGTTTCTGGAATGAAGAAAAGTCAGCCTAAAGCTACGTAAATACAAAGGGGTTCACTGTAGTGTAATCTCTTTAAGAATTAAAGGGACGTTTGATTTGAGGGTTTGAAAATGAAGGAATGGAATGATTGTAAAAAATAGTGTTTATTTTAGGGTTTTCAATTTCAAAGGAATGGATTCATTCCATTAAATTTGAGAATCTACTAAATCCTCAAAAAGGGTGAGTATCAAGTTTTTATACCAATCTAGTAGTTACTATTTATACCCCTCCTCCGCATAAGCAATTTTTATTCATAATTATATTATTAAACTCATCATCGTCATTATTATTATTATTATTATTATTTATTGTTATTATTA
>JANZXV010000008.1:631837-646444 GCA_027576455.1 Erythroxylum roigii | reverse complement strand
CATGCCATGAGGATGCAGATTTTATATATATGGTAAATAACTGTACAAGTAAAGCTACTATCTATAAACAAACTAATTAAAACGACAACACCTTAGTAAACGACAAATAAACGGAGTTTTAGCAACAGGAGAAAAACTATCAGTAAAATCAACACCCTCCACTTGATGATAGCCTTTGGCTACCAACCGAGCCTTATACCTATCAATAGTCCCATCAGGCCGAAGTTTGACCTTAGAAACCCACCGAGAACCGATAGCCTTCTTACCAGCTGGTAAAGAGGTTAAAACCCAAGTATTATGAGATTCCACGGCAGCCAGCTCCTGCTGCATAGCCTGGACCCAATGATCATGAAACCTAGCCTGATGATAAGATTGAGGTTCCTGAATAGTAGAAACATTAGCCAAAAATGACATGTATGTGGAGGAAAGATGAGGTGTAGGAATAAAAGGAAAAGTAGGAAGAATGTAACGGGAAGAACAAGAAACAGAAGATTGAAGATGGGAAATAGTGGTATGTGAAACAAAATCTTTAAGCCAAGCAGGTTTAGTGGAAAGTCTAGTACTTCTACGCAAAGTGGGAGTAGGGATAATGGCACAAGGTAAAGAAGAAGAAGAAGAATCAGGAGAAACAGTATCAGTATGGATAGGAACTTCATTGAGAGGCGAAAGAGTAGGAACAGAAGACTGCCTATCCAAACATCTGAAAAGGAATCCGAAGACACCAAAGGAAGGGGAACATCTGAGGGTGCAATAGAGATAGACTTATAAGGATAAGTAGTTTCATAAAAAACTATATCCCTAGAAACCATAATGGAATGAGAGGTCAAATCATACAACTTATAGCCCTTTTGCCCCGAACTATACCCCAAGAAAATACACTTGGAAGCCCTCGGATCAAACTTATCTTTATGAGGTTGGACATTGGTAGCAAAACATAAACAACCAAAAGATTTGAAATGATCATATGTAGGAGGAGAACCATACAAGAGTTCATAAGGAGTTTTCCACTGAAGAAGGGAAGTAGGAACTCTATTGAGAATGTAAGTAGCTGTAAGAATAGATTCACCCCAAAATTGTCTAGGTAAAGAAGCCTAAAACATAAGAGCTTGTGCTATTTGTAACAAGTGTTTGTGTTTCCTCTCCACAACCCCATTTTGTTGAGGTGTATACACACAAGATCTATGATGGATTATTCCCAAATTAGTAAACAGTCGCTGACATTCACCACTCAAAAATTCAGCCCCATTATCGGTACAAATAGTTTTAACAGATTTTTGAAACTGTGTACTAACCATCTTGAAAAAATTGTCCAAACACCTAAGGGCTTGATACTTATGAGTCAACAAATAGGTCCAAGTGGCCCTACTAAAATCATCTACTATGGTTAGCAAGAATTTGCCCCCATAAATAGTAGGATGACTATAGGGTCCCCAAATGTCAACATGGAGTAATTGGAAAAGAGAAACAGTACGAATGTGACTAAGTGGAAACTTCAATCTATGTTGTTTGGCAAGTGGGCACACATCACAAATATCAATCTCGCCAGCACTTTTATTATCAAAAGAAATGACATGTCTAAGTACATTATTGGAAACATGGCCTAAACGTTGATGCCAAAGTTTGTACATAGACACTGAGTGTACATTGACAATGCTATTTGCAACAGTACACAAGGAATATTTGGCTACAGTATCAGCCATGAAAGAATCCTTATTAAGGATAAACAACCTTCCTACAACCTTGCCTACTGCCAAAATTCGATCAGTCTTCAGGTCCTGCAAAAGACAATGGGTTGGGAAAAATTTAAAGGTTACCGAGGAAGTGGTGGTAAGCTTGTTTACAGACAAAAGATTAAATTTGAAAGTGGGTAAATGCAAGGTATTTGTCAAGACAAGGTCATTAGGTAAAAGAACATTTCCAATGTGATGCACACGATTCTGAGTGCCATCAGGGAGATAAACAGGAATGTAGGTGGCAGGAACAATAGGTTTAGTAAACAAGGAAAGATCCACACACATATGATTAGAAGCTCCTGTATCTATTATCCAAGAATCTGAATCTATGTCATCAAGACTAGAAAGTGCCAAGATAGGAAGTGTACCTGCAAAATCGGAGACATGTGCAAGGTTCACCATAAGAGGATCCGGGAGTGCTTTATTCTTCACCAATTTCAGCAGCTCTTGTTTAATCAATTCGGACAGTGGAGGAGTAGCAGCAGCAGCACTTACAGAAGCATCTGATAATGGATTGCCATCTACAGTAACTGAAGCATTATCACTTACTGAATTAGCATTATAAGATTTCCCATTCCCTTTACCTCGTTTGTTTTGTAACTCCTTGTACCAATCCGGTACACCAATGAGTTTAAAACAATTCTCCTTTAAATGCCCATTTTTCTTACAATAGTTACAAAACAATGCACTCTTGTCCCCATTGTTCCATTTTTGTTTGGAATGTTTGCCTCCACCATCTGTAACCTTTTTTCCACTTTCTGTATTCACTAATAGTGCATTATGATCTATCCCTTCACCAAATACCATCTGCACCTCCCTTTGCTTTTCAATTCTCAAAACCATAGAATAGGCCTTATTAATAGAAGGTAATGGTTCCATAACCAATATTTGGTTCCTAACATGATCAAAGCTGTCATTCAATCCCATCAAAAATTGCATTAATTGATTCATTGCAGTCATATCAGCCAAAGCCTTAGGTGCTCCACATGTACATTGTGTTGCTGCCCCACAAGTGCATTGTGGGACATGCATGAGGCACCAAAGCTCATCCCACAATCTCTTCAAACCAGTAAAGTATTTAGCTACTGGCATATTCCCCTGCGATGCTGCACTAATCTGCCTTTGTAAAGAGTATAACAAAGGCCCATTACTTTCTCCAAACCTCTCCACCAAATCAGACCACAACTCTTAAGCAGAATTTGTGTAGATAAAGGCTTCAACTATATCCTTCGATACTGAATTCAGTATCCAAGATCTAACCATATAATCGGTTCTGATCCATTTATCACATTCAATTGTGCTTGGATTAGGCTTCGGGCATGTTCCATCAATAAACCATAACTTCATCTTAGCTCCTAGGGCAATTTTAACAGACCTACTCCAACTCAGAAAATTACTCCCAGTCAATACGGCAGTAACTAAGCTCATACCTGGATAATCCGAACCTTAGAGATACACTTGATTTTCGTCATGTAGACTTCTCAATCGGGGGTCAAGAGTCGATCCAGTAGGCGATTCCGCTGAGACACCGTCCATTGTTGCAACTAGCACAGTCTGAAGTCACAATCGTAAATAGCGATTCAAACGTCTGAAACCCTAACCTCTCGATCCTTCAAGGAAACAGCTACTGCCTTCACCTCCGAAGAAATCGCAGCTATAGTGGACAACCAACGCACTCCTCCTTGCCGTATTTGGTTCCAAACAACCACCAGCAACGATCGACGCCGAGATCATTACCTCTCTGATACCATGTAACGAAGACTTTGAGAAATAGAAAAGTAGAAGTGAAGAACTGACTGTGTATATATCACTTCATATTACATCAGTCAGATTTTTTATATATATAAAATAACTGTACAAGTAAAGCAACAGTCTATATACAAACTAATTAAAACGACAACACCTTAGTAAACGACAAATAAACAGTAAATACAGTATCTTAACACCTTCCACGATTCCTTCTTGCCTCATGAGTCTCCTTTGTTCTTGTGCCTGTAATGCACTTAACAATTCTGCCAAATTGATTTTTGCCAAATCCTTTTAGTTTTCGAGTGATGAAATTGTAGCCTCAAATCTTTCTGGAATGGTTACTAGAATTTTTTGAACTATTTTAGAATCATCAAAATTAGAACCAAGAAATCTTATGTTATTGGAAATGGCAATGAGCCTGTCGGAGTAATCTTTGATCGTTTCTGACTCCTTCATTTTTTGTGTCTCAAACTCTCTAATCAAGTTGACCATTTGCATTCCTTTGATTCTTTCATTCCCCGCATATTCTTCTTTTAAAAAATCCCAAATTTCTTTGCTCGTCTTGAGCGTCATAATTCTAGAAAAAATTATTGGCGTGACTCCTGAAAATAAGCAAGCTTTTGTTTTGAATTTTCTCTGTTTCTTTTCTTTGTGGATTTTGATTTGAGCCACCGTTGGATTTGCAGGTAAATCCGGAACGTTGTAGTCTTCATCTACAGCTTCCCACAAGTCATTTGCTTCAAGGAAGGCCTCCATTCGAACAGCCCAACCTAGGTAATTTCTTCCATCAAACACTGGTAGAGTACTGGCAGTGAAAGATCATTCTGAATCCATTGTCGTGTGGTTTTTGATTTGTGGTGTGGGAAAGCATAGAATGAGTTATGAGTTATAGTTATAAGTTTGTAGATTTAGAGGTCCCTTAAGATCAAGAGAGCTCTGATACCAATTGTTAGTTTTTTATGTGGAAGAGAGATATATAGAGAAGATTCTCATTTATTTCATTTCAGCTTTGGGTTTAAATAGTTGAGAAAGCTAACAAGAATTTTAAAAAATAAGCAATCCTAATCATGATCCCTACTAATCACATAACAGATAACAATCCTTTTTAAATAGGATTACATATTAACTTAGACTTTTATTTAAAAATGAAAAACATAGCAAACACATGCACAAATTTAAAGAAAACATTTTAACACATCTTTTGCAGTACTCATCAAAAGCAATTAGAAATTTGCTCGTGCATCTATATGTAATGCCTTAGCTTGTGTATCAGGCTATCAGCTATGTTCCAGCACACTTGCACCTTATGGTATTCGAGTTGGTTAAGAATTCCTTGAGAGCTGTCCAAGAGCGTTACATGGATTCAGATAAAGTGGCTCCTCCTATCAGAATAGCAGTTGTTGATGGAATTGAGGACGTCGCCATAAAGGTGTTCTGCTCTAAACATCATCTCATCGCACTGGATTTCCACATATATCCTTGTCCATGATAACGTAATACTATCCATGGCGTGCCCTGGTGTATGTTTCTGATCACTAAATTCTTAACAAGTTGGCGTTATTGCTGTAATATGTTTCGGATGAGGTAGGTGGGATTCCGAGGGGCGGCCTTCCCAAAATCTTCACATACCTTTATAGCACTGCAAAAAATCCTCTGAATGAGCATTCTGATCTTGGCTCGGCTGATACAGTAATAATGGCTGGTTACGGAATTGGTCTTCCAATTAGCCACTTATATGCTAGGTATTTTCGAGTGTGATATGGAAGGATACGGTGAGTGGATCCTTGTGTTTAAGTTGTTTGTGATTTTTTCATGTTTCAGCAAGTTTGTATATGATGTCCTGACCAGATTCGGTTGCTGTTTTCACTGTGTTACACAGGTACTGATGCATATCTTCACCTGTCTCGACTGGGAGATTCACAAGAGCCCCTGCCATGAATGTTGATCTGATGTTCAATGAAATTGAAATTCTCAGCGTTTAGTTTACTTGATAGGAATGTTGGATAGATATTATTTAGTTTTAAGGGAATCTGTTGATGAAATAGCATTTGACTTTGGCATTACATTAACTCAGCCTGGATGATGCTCTTTTTTTCATTACAAAGTAAGATAAAAAGAGTCAAAACCATCATGATGATGGTTTGTTCAACCATGGTAAGCCTTGAAGAAAATCACTTATAATACTTTTCTCTATTTCCAAATATTAGAATTTCTTCATGCTCAAAGCTCAAAGGATAGATTTTCATTGGAATTCCTTACTAGTTATCAGTCAACAACAAAGCTCGCTCTTTCAATTTAACTTCTCCAACCTCAGTTTAAGGTATTGTAGTGAACTCCAACTAATCACTCGTTATCTTCATCATCAAAAAAATTTGGGTAAACCAACAACAGCAGCAGGATCAACATCCCAGGATTCCACATCATCCATCACTGCTGTCTCTGTCACTTCTGCATAGTCAATTAAATGATTCTCATATCCATCTTCATATACGATTCCACTTCCACTTCACAGAATTTCCCGAGACATTTTCAAATAGAATGTTAGCCCAAATCTTCCACTAAAACCATATTTCAACAAAACATCATATATTTCTTTGATATCCAGGGAGATTCTAACTTCCAGTACTGTGTAAAGTTCCTGGAGTTAATCATTTTCCCGATTTCTGAATTCTGAATCATATTTGTCAATGATTCATCGCACAAAAGTCACAGGAAGCTAACTCCAATTGGGTTGTCATGATATCAAACAGAGACTTCAGCACTTTCATGCAAACCATAGTGTTCCAAGCACATTGGAGAATATGTGGCAAAGTAAATTGAAAAATAGGAGTTTTAGCAAACTAACAGAGAAAAAAAAAGGAGCAGCTAACCCTTTTGTTAGGTGTCATTGACAATAAGATGCTAATATGTGGTATTAAAGCTGGAAGCTAGGATAAAATAGATGGTGGATGAGGATGTTAGCCTTATCCACCAAAAACTTAATAGGCCATATCACGGGCGTGAGTTATTTTACATAAAGGGCCACACGTTATCCCTTTGCTGGATGAAGTTACAAAGTACAAGACATGGGATTGTACCTCATCCTCTTTCATGGAGTGTTTCTCTGGTTCTACATTCCAGTTTTCGAGAAACCGTTCAAGCAACACATTGTCAAGGGACATTGAACCATTGGTCCTTTTCTTTAATTGGCATTCTCTAAGTCGCAAGTTGTAGTGAACAAAGACAATGTCATCTAATCTTTTCTACCTAAGCGATGATGTCTCTGGCTATGGACCTGATCATATATGCTCCAGGAATGTTCACATAAAAAGGAAGAGCAAGTCTGACTTAGTATGGGAACAGCTACGCGTTGCACCTCTAAGCAGCTTATTCCATGTTGCCACCAAGCAGCTGGTAGGGGTAGAAGTACATATCAGACCTCGAGGTATTTTGCCACAAAAGCCCATTAAATTCTGCGTTTGGAGTCAATGGAGAAACAGAATACGAGGGAGGGTCGGAGGGATTTGTAAACAAAACGCGGCCGGTGGATGATTTTGTTTACATGTTTAAATTAGTTGCGGAGGTCCTACATAACAACAAAATAATAAAGCCTGACATAAAAGACCCACAAAAATATTTTAAAATATCAGATCAGCATTAATCTGGCATTTAATAGAGCCGAAGCTCGACTTGGAACTGAAATTTTCATTAGGAACGCATCTCAAACCGAAATAAGAAGATACTGCACTATAGGTGTGGTCACAATGTTTGATCCTTGACCAAGAAAGAGGATTGATGTGAAACCCACTAATCAACTATGCATCTTTATACAGTTTAGGTTCTTGGACATAATAACTCAAATAAGTTCAATAAAGAATTAATTGGAATTTGGGGCATTGGAGGTATTATACAGGTATAGAGACAAGATTTGTGCTCAAACAACAATATGTTTTGAGCACCAAGGGGATGTTTCAATGATTCTATGTCCTATTTACAACAGAAAGGACATTGAATACATAAAAGTACCTTTTCCGATTATGAACAAAAAGGGATGGTAAACAACATAGCTCTCTCTTCAAGTCAAAAGAATTGGAAAATGGAGATTCCTTTCAATGTCAGCAACCAGATCCTATAGTTACATACTGATTGAGCATTGATATCCAAGATCTTCTGCGCTCATTAGTAGATGTGGATCGCCCGTATCTTGATCTTGAATGTCTGACCAAATGTTCGCGTAGATTACGATCAATGGTGCATGGAACTAATGAAGGATTTGTGTCTGGAGCTCCGATGCAACGGCTAGCATTGAAGTTCATAGACGGGAACTTCTGGCAGCTTAAAGAGCGGAATGATGACGAAAGTGGTGACATTCTGGTGCAGCCGATGTCTGGCTTGCAGAGTGGAGTGGTGACTGATGCAAGTTCTGGTTCATCAACTGAACATGCACAAAATGAGAGTGACAAACTTGTTCGGCTAATTGCTTTTATTTCTGGCCTGGTTTCTGGTAGTTTAATGAACGAAACTATGCCATGGCGGCAGAGCGGACAAGCAACTGAGCCAGGGGGACCTTGAGCAACAACTGAGTTGCATATTGCAGAGCACAGATATATTGCACACCATGTACAGAATTCATGACCACAGCCTGCAACATTGAAGATATATTATATACCATAATGAAGCTAGTAGGACTTAAGATGAAAGCAAAAAAGGAGCATCTGAACATGCAAACATATTAGTAGTAAGCATAAAGGTTAAAGACCATTAACTCACCAAATACAGAGTAAAGTTCAGAACATTCAGTTATTCACAAAATTGTTAAGAATTGTAGAAGTGAAAATATGGGTGAGCAGTTCATTTAACTTATCCAACTGAAAGTCTACCAGAAGCAGCAGCTTCAGCCTCTACAGCAACAGGATCACCAGTTCAAGTTATAAGTTCGAAAAATGGCAGTTGATGGAGACTCTACTTTTGCTTTCAGTTAAACTAAAAGCTTTATGGAATACCCGGAGGTGTTTGATAATCCTGGGACTATGTAGATCATTTGAACAGACAATAATTCAAGCATTAACTATCAAGACACGGATATCTCATTTAATAGGTGCTCTGAACCTTGAACCCATCAACTCTTTTGTTGCGAGGCCAAGATAGTTACTGTGTGTTTTGTACATCAGGCTATAGGAATAACAAAGATGCCTAATTATATCCTCAAGCAACTATATCTTACCCAAGCAGATTCAACACATAAGTTGTGACAAGTAACAAAGATGTAAAGAATATAAAGGAAAATTGGAACTTATTAGCTCATGAAAGTGATTTACCTTGTGCAGCAACCGTGCACTTCCTTTCTAGACAAACAACACATGGATCCTCACATACAGGCTGCAAATCATTGTTCCTCCACCCACATTCTCTACACACTCAGAAACGAAGATTGAAATGAGATTAATGATATAGTCAATTATGGTGGAAACGCGAATGGAACACACAAAACAAATAAACATTATACGAGTTAAAGGGAAATTGCACATGCATACACTATAAACACAAACAAGGCTTTTTCAAAGCAAGTTGACAGACATAAGCACCCAGAGAATGAAAGAAAGATTATGTCCAAAGATGTTATTGTTAAATTCTTCCACTATAGACAAATCATAATAACTATCATAAAAAGAATAATATAACATGGTCATCAACTGCATTTAACGATACTTAAAAGGCTCATGAGGATCCACAGATATAATAACTTAAGTACCAATTGGAATATTTAAACTTTATTTACCTTGCAACATTGACAATGCTCTTGAGGGGAAGAGACAGAAAAGGTGAAGGATACAGTTCACCAGGAAATTCACTTTGTGTGCTAAGAATTTCCTCCAGTTCGCTTCTATTCCATGAGCGAGCAACCATCAAGGGAGTACATCTTGTGTTGAAGAAAAAGGATGTAAAAGGGATATGAGTCAACAACTTTCAATCAATATGGAAGACTAAAGCACAAGAATTTTTAATTAAAGACAGATATGTTAACCTCGACAACCTTTCTACAATGCCTTTTTAGGGTTCACTAAGTCCACTCTGTCAAGAGATCAAGGCAGAATAGAATTATGCATAGAACCAAGTTCTATGCACTTGAAAATCATCATTTCTGTTTGATTTTTCATTTTGATATGACCAATCTTTTGCATGAGATAAACAATGTAGGCATAAATGAAACACAACTACTTTACTGAATCACCATACCGAGAAAATTTACGCGTACAATTCAGTGAAAAGTTCAAGTAAGCGTATACAACAGATATCCAAAAGTAAAAGCTTATCTGGAAACATACCCGTTTGCATTTTGAGCACTCAGACTGGCACCCCTTGCTATCAAAATCTGAACCACAAACAAAACAAGGACATGGAAACTTCAACATCTATACAAGGTGATGAGACTTAGATCTTGTTAAATAGTGGAAAACATACTTGACAACATTGTGCATTTCCACCACACGCAGCATAGTGAAGAGGAGTGCTTCCAGCACCTGCAAAGTCACAACAGCATTCCACTTAATCAAATATGCAATTTTATGCTAAGAGACATACTACAAAAGTGGGAGGTTTCAGGTAGAGCATTCCTTTACTATGTTAACAATATTAAGAGAAGCATGTTTTAGTTAGTAATGCACAATTTTATCAGTTAATTAGCATAATATAATATTACGCAAACACAAACTGAAAACCCATTTAACAGAAAGCAGGAAACTAAAATTGCTTCAAGAACACCAAAACATTCTCTCAAATGCTTCAAACAGATGTACACTATCCTGAAGTCGTTATTACTATCATCCTTATCTGTATTTCAATATGAATTAATTAATGTCTTCAACATTCATATGATTGTTGAACTGTGACTTCAAAATCTCTTTTCACAAATAATGTTGTAGATATCCGTTTTGTTGACTGTATCAAGTGTTTATTCTTGCACCCAAGCCATGTTTTCAATAAATAACAAAAGATATGATATAGGTATGTAAATGAACAATTCTGTAAGTGATTTTGTTAAAACCAACAATAAAATGGACAATAATCAACCATGATACATTTGGGCAATTACCAATTAGATCAATTGTGGTTCCATCTTCCATAGTGACCTTTAAAACAGAAGCTCCCAAGTCCAATAGTAATTGTAGTGCCTCAAGATGCCCATTTAGTGATGCCATATGCAGAGCAGTGATGCCTCCATCAGCAGGTCTATTAATTACCTCATGGAGAACTCTGGTTGAAAAAAGAACAATTGCATGGAAAAGGAAGTCAGAAAAATGTGATTATCATGTGATGATGATATGAGTAGAAAATGACTTGAGATTTGATAGTACTCGTCATCAAACCCCAAGATTGATTCATCATTCTCTGATTTCTTCATCAATTTGCTCCAGAAATTAGGAATACTAGGTATAAAATCTGCGAGAAGGAGGCGTATGCATCGGGCATGACCATTCAAAGCAGCAAAGTGAAGTGCAGTACCCCCATTAAGATAATCTGCTCGGTGAATCTGGAGTGCAGTATTCCAATCATTTGTCACAATCACAGACCATACACCTCTAAACCAACTCCAAGAACAGAATAGGAAATTGTTGACTTGAATGTAAATCACTTACATTGGCATTAAAAAGCATCAGCGTAAGAACAACTTCCCAGTGACCATATTGACAAGCTTGCATCAATGCAGTCTGTGAAACGAAAAGAAATTTTTGAAATTGAACTATTTCTGATAAAATTTCTAAAAATGAGTTTGAATATTAGCCCAGCAAGTAATCGAATGCAAACACATTGACAATGTAACCAAACCTTAAAAAGAAAACGTTCAAAATTAACTTGAAAAGAACGAAACATAAAGAGTAAGAGAAATAGAACAGAGAACAGAGAACAGAACCCAGAACTTGGATGAGTCAAGAACTTCCATGTTACCTGACCACGATAATTCCTCAGATTCATATCAACTCCAGACTCAAGCAGGAGAGAAACAATCTAAAAACAGGTAAAAGCACAAACGCCACAGTTAAGTAGGTGGAAGAACTTATAATCACAGAATGCAACCGATCTAACAAGAAAATTTTGCAAACACGACCGGAAACCTGATACCTCATGGTGACCGTGAGCTGCAGAGTAATGGAGAGGAGAGTTTCGAACACCAAAGGTTGAATACCTCGCAAGCCTTGGATTGTATTCCAATAAGGCCTTGGCTTCCTGAAAATCCCCATCTCGTGCCGCCGAAACTAACCGCTCACCAGAAGCTGAACAACCGAAAGAATTGCCCATGATGCTAAGGAATTTCATGGTTTCACCAAGCAAAAGCAGGCCTACTTTCGCTAGCTTCACATGAAATCCCTTATTCCATTTTATTTGATCAAGTGGAACAGTGGTAAGTGTTCTCAACCCTTTGAAGCTGGTAGAAAGAAAATGAAGGGGAAATGTCGAACCTTGAATATCGACACGGACAAACTAACGTATCTTCCCAAACAATGATCAAAAACAACAAAAACCCAGATTAAAAATCAAAACTTGGCTTCTAGTGCTGGGATTCTCAGACCCTTTTAAGAGCTATGACTTCCAAGTTATATTAACACAAAGGGGTCGAGAGAAAAGGAGGTAGTTATATGGAAGAAACTGATGCTGACAAAAAAACAAAAGGCAGACTCTCCCTAACTGCTCTGTAGGGAGATGGGAATATTAAATTTACAATCTACAAGTGATCCTGTAAGAATTTGTTAAAAGTCTCTCGTGAACTCCGAAAACTCAACCAAACATTACCAGACAAAAATTAATTTCAAATCACATCAACAACTGCCGATTTACCTTCTCCTTCTGTAAAACTCTCTCCTCCATAAATGCCATGACTACACTCCAAATTTCCCAGCAAAAGTACAATTATCCATCTCCAAATTCACCTTAACCTCCTCGACAAAGAAAAAACTCGAATACCCAGTTCCAATTATTGGTGAAAGAATCAAATTTTCCTTTTCCCATCTCCCATTTCCTTCAGAGAATTAAACAAACCCACTCCTAAATTCCTAAAGGAAAACAAAAAAGAAGAGTTACAATATCCTCCAATTCCCAACCAAAAACAAAAAGAGCTATCTTTAACACCCAATTTCTAAAAGTTCCAACTTTCACGGGCTCATTTTAGAATCCAAGCCTACAGAGATCAAATTATATCCCTCCAAGTATAATTCAGGAGATGGTGATCAAGTTTCAACAAAAGGGTGTCAAGTAAACCAAAAATAGATTTTAAAAGTTAAAACATGGCTTGCCCAGAAGAGGAAATGCGATGTATTTACATAACAGATTCTAAACTTAAAACTTTCGCCCACAAGTTGAAAGCCACGAGAGATAAGAACAAACAATAACTTATAATGATGGAAATTTCATCAACAGGAAATGGTGTGGTGGAGGACAGCGATACTTTATTACATCCACCTCAACCAACGAAGCAAATACATGAAAAGGTGACCCTTCCCATTATTGAATAGTTTTGTCTAGTCAACTTCGGTTTCTCTCTCTCCTCGTCTAAACGTGCACCGAAGAACAAAAGGCCTCTCATTTCGCGGTTTTTATGTTGTCCTTTAATAAGTAAACACTGATTCAACCCAAACAAAAACATATATGTGTGTATATATATATTTAAGCAAATGCTCGAGTAAAGTAATTTCATGAAAGGAAAACGAAATATATTAATAAAACACATTAGAACACATTTTCTAGATACTTTTTATTTGTATATTAAATATGATAACAAATGAAAATTATGAGTGTTTGGCTAATAAATTTAGTTACCTCATCGAACATGTTTTGAATAAATAATTAAAAAACATTAATAACATTAGTGTTTAAAAAAACAAATAAGAAGATAAATTGTTAAAATAAGAAATTTAGAGTTTAAAAAGTTTAATCAATATTAAATTATGAAAAAAATAATTTAAAATTTCATTAAAAAAACTGTTAAATAAAAATTAATTATTTTATTTTAGTTTATAAAAATTAATTAATTTACAAAAACTAATTAGATAAGTAGTAAATTAATTAATTTTAAAAATAAAAATTATTGAAACAAATCAAACGGAAAAATTGACAGCCAAATTAAAATATTAACGAGTTCAAAACTTTTATTATTAATCCTCTCAAACTCATTTAGTTTTTTAATCACTGACAAACATTATTAATCTTATCGTAATATAATTCTACCACTTAATAATTTAATTACAAGATTAACCGAGTATAAATAAGAGAACTTGTCAATAGACTCAATACAACTCAAAATCTTTTTTTTATAATATCTCATATTTATTGATCTTATATCAGATTTTCTTCAAAAAAAAAATTTGATCTAGTATGAGATTGCAAATCTCAAGCTTATTTAATATTTAGAAAAGATCACAAATTTATTCGTGGGGTAAACTTGTCAAATTATTTGATTCTGTCTTTTCTCCTCCATTTTTAATAACAAAATGGACTAGAATAATTTACTCATTTAGGTAATAAAGCGAATAATTAATTCTTATATTATTCTATTAATTCTTATGGGGCACTTTTTTCACAAAGTACAATGAAAATAGGAAGGGGAATGAATATAATGAGAAATGGGAATGAATATAATGATTATAATTATAATAGTTGGTTAAGATTAAAGAATAATTACTATTAACTATTGATAGTAGTTGGTTTGTTAAAAATGTTGAAAAATAAAATTTTGTTTTATATCAAATTTTAAATATATTTTAAATGATTATTTTTAATTTATGCACTCTAATTATAATGACAAAATGTTTAAAATTAAGTATATTGCGGTTTTTCCTTTCCCAATAGCTCTTGAAGAAAAAAAACTCTTGTATTTTCTTGCATCAGCATATCATTAATTACATAATATTCTTAAAATATAGTTTAATCATCCAAAATGTTGTGCAATTCATCAACACAACCATAATATCCACCATTCCATTGCTATAATAAAATCAAGTAATATAGTTTAATGCAATTTACATTCATCTAATAATGCAAATGATGTTATATTTTAAGTTATTAATTAATAATATTTTAATTAATGAATAATATTTAATTATATTTTAATAACATTTTAATTATATTTTAATTAATTAGACTTTAATTAATT
>JANZXV010000008.1:616148-627161 GCA_027576455.1 Erythroxylum roigii | reverse complement strand
ATTTTCTCACCAATTTCTTTCTCATTTAAATTCATTTTAATATTTCTAATTTTCACCAAAAGTTCGGGGTCCAACATCCACTGGTGGTAGGATGTGCAAGCCGCCAATAACGACCCACTTGTTCCCTGAAAGCTGTAATCTTGACCTCATCACCAACTGGTTCTTCGCCTATGAAATATAGATGAACCAATATAATCCCCAACAAATCAAAACCAACTGGTTTCTCCTCAGCATATCTCATACCCATTAGGTGAGCTATGGTTGCACCAGCACTATCTCCAGCAAAGAAAACTTTCCCAAGGTCAGCATGAGAGGTGAGCCATTCTTCAAGACCATTTCCATGAACGTGAGAAGCAACCCACTTGAGAGCAGTCCAACAATCATCGAAAGCGATAGGGGAGGATGCTCAGGAGCTCACCTGTAGTCAACAAACACCACGATTGTGGATGGTTGAGCTGGAGATGGGAAAATTTCGACAAGACTTGAACTTCAGGTCAGCTCTAAGTTCCAAGCTCTAATCTCTAGGAAAAACAGAACCTGAAGTGGAGAGCAGAATCCTTAGAGCTTCAGCTGGATGAGATAGCTTCAACAGATCTTTCCAATCTACTTAAGGCTAAAGCTTGAAGATGAATCAGAAATTTCAGCAGTAAACACTTCAGCAAAAATAACTTGACATCAAATGCTCCAATAGAAACTAAACTTTAATATCACAAGCTTAAAGATGCCTCGAGTCTGCACTCTTCAGCAGCAACTTCGGATTCAAAATGTCTTGCTTTCAATGAATGAAGGCTTTGAAGATGAACAACATTTGCATTCTATAGGCTGAATGTACTTTCTGGAAATGGGAATTTACGGTAGCAATGTATGTATTTCAGTGTATGAGAAATTAGAAACCAGTGTTTGTAAAATCCGAATGTATGTAACTATGAAGTTCCAGAAATGGATTTTGCACTTTCAAATCTGCTTTTTCCACTCAAGAAACTTACTACTTAGCTCTCTTTTCATTCACACATTCACAATAACTCTGAATCAATGGTAATAGCAAGAAGAAATTTTGAAATCAGATGAAAAGTAGAAGATGAAGTTTTTCAAAAAATTGCAGCTACTGTCTATTGATTTTTTTCCAGAAGTGTTGTTTTGAGCTTTTAAAGTTAGCTCTTCACACCATCCTTGCTTGTTTTACATCAATGGTCCAAAATGAAAAAGAAAATCAGCTAATGAGTAGGATCTTGACAAGTTTCATCCTCTCATTGGTTCAGCTGGAACAAAAGTGAGATTGTTGGCTCATATACCAACAGAAACTGACATTGTGATCTCCTACTGACATAAAGCTGCAAACATTAAAAGATAAAAAGATGCTTGAAAAAACTGAAAAACTATGGGAACAAAAATTGATGCTCGACTTCATTTCTTCAATGCCAATTGTTGCTTGACTTTAAAATTCCTCAGCTTGTTTTCTTGTAGAACTTTCAACTGCTTCAGATTTTCTTCTAACTTCAATTGCTCTGGTTCAAGTTTTTGCTGCTCTTGCTACACATCTTCGGATTTTCCATTTTTCTGGTTTTCTTTGCATGTAGCTTCATCCTTATTGCTTGTCTTGCTTTGCTCATCATTCTTATTCTGGCTTTCAATCATTCGGACTCTTGTTTTTGAATCCAAACATCTCTGAATTGCTCTCAAAACCATCATCTCTGGCTTCCTCTTCAATGCTGGAATTCTGCTCTTCATTTTGCTTCTCCTCTTCACTTTCAATGAACTTGCAACCTCTTCCACAAACTTCAACATAGCTGGCTGTATGAAACAACACAAGTCAACATCTCCTCCTTTGTTTTCTGCAGCCTGCACTCCTATCATCTTCCTCAAAGATTCAAACCTCCATTTTGGTAATGCTTTAGTGAATAAATCAGCAAGTTGGAAGTTTGATCTGCAAAATGCCATTTTAATCTCCTTTTCTTCAATCAATTCTCTAATATAATGGCACTTCACCTTCATGTGCTTGGTTCTTACATGATCAGATGGATTTTCAGCCATGGAAATGGCAGCACTTGAATCACAATAAATGGTTACACAATTCTCCTTCAACTCATCCATATCCTTCAGAATTTTCTTCAACCAAGCCATATTCACTACCACATATTCAGCTTCAGCTGATGATTGTGCTACACTCCATTGCTTCTTTGATCACCAAGAAAAAACTCTGAACCCAAGCTACAACAATATCCACTCCTACTTTTGCATTCATTACTTCCAATATAAGCATCACTAAACACATACAACTCTACATTTTCCCTCCTTCCAAACCAGATTCCATGATCAATGGTATGCTTAACATATCTTAATATTCTTCTAGCATACAAAGCATGTTGTCTCGATGGATTATGGTTGAAACCATCCAATATATTAACATATCATGTAATATCGGGTCTTGAAGCACACAAATACATTAGGGAACCAATCATGCTTCTATAATAGGAAACATCAAATTGCTCACTTTTGCTTCTTATAAATCCATTTTGCAACAAGTAACTATTAATTCTTGAATACAAAGCTCTTGGAGCTTATTTCAAACCATAAAGAGCTTTCACTAGCTTGTAAACTTTCTGCTCTTGTCTTTCTTTCACATAGCCTTCGGGTTGCTTCAAGTATACATCTTCATCTAACATCCCATTGAGAAAAGCACTCTTCACATTCATTTGATGCACTTTCGATCCATTATTTGCTCCCAATGCCAACAACAATCTCACAGTATCAAGCCTAGCTATTGGAGCATAAGTTTCGGTGTAATCCACTCCATATTCTTGTTTGTATCCTCTCACAACAAATCTAGCTTTGTGCTTGTTGATTGATCCATCTGGGTTGAGCTTGGTTTTGTAAATCCACTTCGAATCCACTACTTTAGTTTCTGGTGAAGGTAAATCCACCAATAGCCAAGTGCCATTTTCCTCTATTGCTTTGATTTCTTCATCCATTGGTCCTTGCCAAACTTCTTGCTTAATTGCTTGATTGTAGGTCTTTGGTTCAGCTCCAGTAGGCATAGCACATTCAAGCATCATATATGCATCATTTGGTTCTTCATCTGCCACATTATACCTAAAATCAAGAATAGGGTTAGTTTCATTATAAATCGAGGCTAGATCTCTTATTTTGTAAGCACTATTTGAGCTTGTATCCTCCTCCTGAATTTCTGAAATTGAGTCATCACTTCCTGAACTAGGTGATGTCTCTTCTTGGTTCCCTTCCTCGTTAGAATCGTTGGGATCTCCAGCAGCTATCAGTTCATCATCTCTTTGATTCCTTTGCTCTTCAAGATTGTCATAATTTCCAGCTGCTATCCCTTCATCATGTGGTTCTTCTCTTGCAACTTCTTGAACAATTGGCTCATTCATTAGTATTTCAATTCTAACTCCTCCTGGCTTCTTCACCAAATGCTCGTCCCATTTCCATCCTTCATTTTCATCAAAATTTACATCTCTAGACACAAACATCTTCTTAGTTTCTGGATTGTATATTCTATACCTTTTGGATTCCAAGCTATATCTCATCATTACCCCTTTCATTGCTTTCTCATCCAACTTTGTCCTCTTTGGTTCAGGAATGTGCATGTAAGCAACACATCCGAATACTCTTAGCTGATTTAACTTTGGTTTAACTCCAAACCAAGCTTCAAATGGTGTCATCTCCTTCAAGACTCTTGTCTTTAATCGGTTCTGTACATACACAGCAGTGAAACATGCTTCTGGCCAAAAATTCTTTGGAACCTTCATGCCAAACATCATAGCCTTAGCCATCTCCACAATTGATCTATTCTTCCTCTCTGAAATTCCATTTTGCTGAGGTGAATATGCAACTAAAAACTGATGGAAAATCCCCTTCTTTTTCAAAGTAATTCTTTATCTCATTCGAAATGTATTCCCCTTGTCGGACCCCGCTCCCGGAGCCCGACTGTCCCGGGAGGTGAGCCTTCCCGAGACACTTGAACTTGCTGGGACCTTAAACTTGACACTCTCTGTTAACTCACATTTGTGGTGAGCATACACTGATTAAGACTTAGGCGTTAACTACTCTTGAAAAACCCAAAAAAAATGTGACTTTCCCAACCATAACTCGAGTTATACAGGCCCATAACTCGAGTTATACAGACAGATAACTCGAGGTATCAGACAGACAACTCGAGGTATGCTCACAGACAACTCGAGGTATCTACAGACAACTCGAGGTATCTACAGACAACTCGAGGTATCTACAGACAACTCGAGGTATCAGGGCGGAGGAGTTTTCGAAAACTGGGATAAGTCCTAGGTGATTTAATAAGAATGAGAAATTAATCAAATCGGTAATTGTGTGAAGAGAGATTTCACACAAGTTTCCGATAGTTTATTGGACAACTTCAGATCTAATTAAGGTTTTGGATAGGTTGTTAATTGACAAATTGCAATTTTCCATAATACAATTAGGTTTTATAATTTAAGGTTAATGGTTATAACTCGAGAGAGAGTAATCAACCCTAGAATCGTCTAGAACCAATAATCTGGTAAGTCATAATCGATTAGGTCAGCGTTAAAGATAGGTAAAACTCCCCTTTCTCTCAATTGATAGTTCCTTTAGGTTGATTCTTGAGTGTGCTGCAGTAGTTAAATTGTTAATATTATCGTAATTGATTCTTGGATTGAATTGCGTGATTAAATTGAATTCTTGTTTTGGTTTTGCTATCTTTAGAATTTCTGCGAATTTTTTTAGCCTTATCTTTAGGACTAGATTATCCCTCTTCGTGGGATCAAAACCTTAGGTACTACACAAACGACCCATGACCTTGCAGATTATTGAGGTTAACCATTAGAACTTACACACATCGGAAAACCACGATCAAGTTTTTGGCGCCATTGCAGGGGAGGTTATTTGTTTAGTTCTATAGTTTAAGGCGTTTAATTAGTTTTTCATTTTTCGTTTTTCATTCTTTCTTTCCATTTCTAAAATCGTGCTCTTGCATGAAGAAAAGAGTCACGAGAAGTTCGAGTTGTGCAATGGAAACCGTAGATTTAGACATCACTCGACTAGAACAATCTATTAGGAAAGCTTAGCTTGAAGAAAAAGAAGAAATCGCGAAAGCAACAATGACCGAGGAACTTCTGCAAGATTTGGGCCACGAAACAAACCAAGGATGTCAACAATGGATCCTTACCGACTTTTTAAGACCAGGGTTCAATGTGGCTAACCAAGGAGTAGCTAGGACACCTGTACAAGTAGCATCATTGGAAATCAAACCAGCTCTCCTAAACATGCTTCAATAGAATGTGCAATTTTATGGACTAACAAACGAGGATCCTAACGCATATATAGTGAACTTCCTTGAAATCTATGATACCTTTCGGTACCATCAGATGTTGGAAGATGCAGTCATAATTAGGCTTTTCCCTTTTACCCTTAGAGATAGAGCAAAGGCTTGGTATCATTCCCTTAACCCATCTAATGTCACAATATGGGATCAGCTAGTTCGTGCCTTTTTAGACAAGTATTTCCCCCTGACTAAGACAACTAAGATCATTAAGGAAATTACCAACTTCCAACAAAGTGACAGGGAATCGATCTATGAAGCGTGGAAACGATATAAGGATTTGCAGCGGAAATGCCCACACCATAACTTACCCAAGGAATTCTTGTTACAAACATTCTATAACGGAGTAACCCCATATACGAGAGGCAAGATCAATGTAGCTTTAGGAGGATCATTGATAAGAAAGACGATTGATGAAGCGGAAGAGCTGATAAAGGAGATGGCGAGTAATAAGTACCTGTGGATGAGCGAGTGGAGTAGACAAAGCGCTTCTTTCCGAGAACAAAAAGGAATTTTAGCTCTTGATCAAATGATGGAAATGTAAGCAAAAATTGATAACTTGACTTGATAGCTCAACAACATGAAGGCTTTATCCTCACTCCGGTGAAAGAAGTGCAACTTAAGTGTGAACTCTATGGACAATTGGACCATGATACGGTGGGCTGTTTCTTGATGAAGGAAAGCAATCCAGAGCAAGCACCTTAATGATTAGGCTAATTTAACTCTCCATGCATTCAAAATCATCACCAATTCAAGGTAGTAATAGGTTAGTTTTCGGCTAGGATAAAAGACCACAACAAGAACTACAATATTCTAGTTCAATAGCTATCTTGTGAAGGATAAAAGCATGGATTCAGTGTATCAATTTTGTAAGACTTAAACCAAAATTCAGAGATGTGAGATGGAAGCAAGTTTCAGTGGAGTGAGTGAAGAAAGAAGAGAAATGAACTCAGCAGAAAATTTTCCAGCATTTCCTTAATTCAACAAGGTGCAAGGTGTCATTATCTTAGATTCACATTTGTCCTTAAGCATGCATCCCATTTGTCCACTCCATAGGCTGCCAAATGTCACAATAATAATAGGACATTTGTCACTCAATGATCAATGCCATTTTTCAATTAATTACCTATACCAAATGTCACTTAATTATCTATGCCAAATGTCACTCAATTTATAGGCTTAGTCATCCTAATTTTTCAAGTATCAAAAACCAAAACAGAAACTTTCATTCACTATCATTCATGTAATCATAGCTCTTTCCGACTTTAAGAACACCACACTATCACCTTTCCCACTTCAAAATTCAATATAATTCATCCACAAAACAAGCTATAACCTATGATTTTTATACATAAAAAACAAAGCATAAAAGTATCCAATTCATGCATCATTTTTCCAATTGTAACAATTAATTCCAAATTTACTACTTGTAACCAATCAAACCAAAATTCAAGACATAAGCAATATATAGTTCATATCATGATCATTTTAAACCTTTTATACCCTGGAATATGTCAATTGAGTGCATATACTATCGTTGAAATGTGTAGGAAATCATAATTCATGTGTGTATGCTAATGATATGCATGTGAATGAAATGCATTTCATGAATGCTAAAATGATACGACTCATATGAAATAATCTAAGGCTCTAACCCTTAGTATGAAAAACGGGCTATTACACTATTGAATCAATTTCTTCTTTATGTTGAAAATAAGATGTGTAACACCCTATTATTTAGGATAACTAATCTCTTATCTTGAGGTTCCCTTTGTTACTTTAGTTTAGGAACACTTTTCTTATTTATGATTTTCATAGGTATAAAGGGAACATTTGAAACTATTTTCCATAGATCTTAACAATTGGCAATAATGAAGAATCTCATCCTAATCTTCCAATAAAGGCAATAATTGCCATCAAAGATAGGTTCTCTATTAATGAGTTGTCTTTTTTAGTTGAATGAAAATGATGGTGCTATTAAATATTCCATTATGATATTTGCTATATTATTTTTCTAGAAATGTTAGCCTAAAAGACCCATTCTAATCCCATTTGTTAGTCCCTAATGGCTCCCAAGGGAGAGGTGAATTGGATGTTTAATAGAATTAATAAATTTTTTGACTGATGTACTTAATTATCAATAATTAATATAAGTAAAGATGACAAAAATGTTTAATATAAATCAATCTAATGATTGAAAAGTAATTTAAAGAGTATAGGGAAGAGAGAATGCAAGTTGGTTTATAGTGTTTCAATAAACAAACCTTTCTGACTTTCACTCCTAAGTATTTTCTTAGAATTAAACTACTTTTCTTCCTTCAAAGACAAGAATAACCTTTGCACAATATTTTCTCAGCAAAGAGGAGCCCTTTTACAATCTTCTTCCAAAGTGAAGAGAAACCTCAGTCTTATTTGGATCACCCTAAATAGAATAATTTAATGCCCCAACCAAATGTTACAACTCAAAACGTCTCACATGATCATTTGATAATTCCAAAAAGGCTCACACGCAAAAATATAAGATATTGATACTTAAATGAATACAAAAAGCAAAAAAAAATGCGTGTAAAAGACATCCTAATCCTTCTTGAAACCAAAAACTAGTCATCATAATAGTTAGTTACAGAGTATTGGTCAACTAGTATAACAAATTAATTAACCAGTGTGCATTAAATGAACAAATTCTCTAGTTATTGAGACATTTGTCTAGTAGACATATTGGTCAACCAATATGGCACATTGATTAACCAATGTATCAACCAATATCTTATAAGATCAAATTTAACAACTTCAGTATATATATTGGTCAACCACTAACCATATAGGTTAACCAATGCCCTAAAAATATTTATTTAACAATTTCAAATGCTCAAATTGAAAATTTTAAATGCAAATATGATTTAAACACTTCCAAAAATTTTCTTTAAAGAGTATTTGAAAGAAAAAGAGGCTTTTATATTAATACCCAAAGCTTTAGTGACTCTTGATGAATGAAAAGCTTTTGTAATAAAGTGATATGAAATATTTATGCAAAGTGAGTCTTTTAGAACATTAAATTAACTAAATGATACTATAATTAATATTATAAAGTAAGGAATGACCTCCTTCTTTTATTCTTAACTTGTCCTTCACTATGTAAGTTGTAAACTTAATTTCTTCATTATCAACTTTACGAACTAATTTATTGAGTTCATTACTTCATCTTGTTCTCATATTTGTTCTTATCAAAATGATAACCCATTAGTAATAGTTACTTTTTGTCATCATCAAAACAGCGATCAAAACCTCCTTTAGTTCAACAACTACTACATTAAAAGCAAGTCTGAGCATATTCAGGTTATCTTTCACAAAATAGTTAGGGTTCACAACCATGAGACAATGTTTGTCCATTAAGTGTAATGAAAGTGAGATTGCAAAGTATGAGAATATGGTTATAGAGAAATAAAAAAAACCTACAACTGAAGACCAAGAGATTCATATCCTTATTATGATCTTGATAGAGAACACAAGTAGGATCTACTTGGTTAAACTTAAAGCCATCCTTGATTCCTAACTTTCTTTCAATTGTAAGCCAAAGGATAAAAGCTAAGAGAAGGATGATATTTATATTCTAAACTAGCTTATGCCAATCTATAACGTTTTATGCACTTTTTGGTAACTTTTAATGGAGATATTGTAATATTGTGTCGATTTATTATTGAGACATATGATATGATCCTTTTTAAGAGAGTTGGGTGGAGATGTAGGGAGATTGGATTTTATTAATCCAAAGCCCTTGATGAATGAACTAGCCATCTCCAAGCATTGTCTTTTATAATTGTTTCCACCATATTACTAAGAGAACAAGATTACCTTAAGGTCTATGAAGTGCTTTTCTTTTGCTTAACAAACTATATATTTTCTTATTTCAAGAAATGCATGTATATCCATTGGACCTAAAGTAATTCCTTGTCAATGCTTCTCTTCCATAGCCTTTTGATTAGGAGCACCTTATTTAAGAGTTTGATCGAATTGATCCTAAGTCCCCTTTCTCCTTAGGTAATGTTGTATGGGAGCTCTAATAAATGTGTAAGTTGTCTAATACAAAGATGATTAGTTAAAGCCTAACATAATATAAGAGTTATTTGTTACACAAGTTATTAAATGTCCTTTGAACAGAGTCAATAAGGGGGGCATAATAAGAGAATTATAGCATCTTAGTTAGTGTGGGAACAATTAGGCATTTAAAAAGGAATTATTCTTGCTTGAATTCCTTAGTCATGGTTAATAAATCCTTATTACATTGGAGCTTATAAATAAGAAAAGCTACTCTTACTAGGGTTGTATTTCATCCCAGATATGTTTTTAAACTACCTCAGGGATTTTTATAAGCACATCAATTGATTTATTTTTTGTATCACAAAGTAATAACAAGTCATGTATAAAAGAGAGGTTGTATATGCCAATATTACCACATTGCAATGAAAAGCAAACTTTCTTCGATATATTAAGATCAATAAGTTTGAAAAGGATTTCTACGTTGAGGTAGAATAGGTATCCTTTTACATCTTTATGGGTCCTCCATTAACCAATATAAAGAATGAGGATGCAGTGAAACATTGCTTGATCTAATTGGTCAACCTTTTAAGGAAAAAAATCTTCGATTAAGCTAAATAAGAAATTTTAGTTTAGGGAGTCACAAGATTTTCTAAAATCAATCTTCAATGCACAACTCATTATTTATTTTATTTTATGTTAAATCTTAAATAAATCTTGAACAATCAAAATATTGTCATCTATTCTCTCTCTCTTTTTTATATAAGCACCTTTAGAGGGGTTTATATATTTGTTAATGACAACTTTCAACATTGATGCTAGAATTTTTGAGATGGATTTGTATATCATGTTACAATAAGAAATAATTCTACAGTATTGAAAGGATGTAGGATAGGGACCTAGGGAATAAAGATATGTAGTTTCTATTAAGTTCATTCAAAATCTTCCCATTATGAAAAAATTCTGGTATTGAATCAGTAACTATGCCACTTGAAATAGGGGAACTAGTAACAAATCATGCTTATCACCATCTTGGGAGAATATTTATTACCTACTGTCCTAACCAAGTTGTGATCCTTAATCTCCACAATTAATGCAAGATATTCATTAAAATTTAGATACTAAACCCTTCGGTATTATATGGCTCAACTTCATCTATGCTTTAAATTTGGATTTCAAAGGGAGGAATTATGGAAAAAGCTTAGGGATTTTAAAGGTTTAGTAATAGGTCCCTGGATGATCTTATAAGGCTTTAATTGCAATGCTTTTATAGTTGAATCAAAAGGCAAAAGGTGCAACCTAAGACCTAGTAAGGAGTTGATATCTTGTATCTCTTCTTTGAAAGTCACTATCATAAATTTTATTGGTTTTTAGTTCACTTAGAGTAATATACAAAAAAGAGACTGGCATATTAGAAGTAAGATAGACGGAGCTCTTGAAAATTAAGTCTAGCTTCTCAATTTCCTTAGCTATAAGGCTTATTTTCATGAACATCTTTGCTTTGACCATTGTCCCATCTTAGTCTCAATTGTGGGGGAGTTAAGGACTACGAAATCACCCTTTAGATTCTTCAACTACTTATTTGAAAATCAGGGGTTTAATGAGGGAATAAAAAGGGTTTTAATTTTCCAGTACAAGGATTTAAA
>JANZXV010000008.1:578540-589991 GCA_027576455.1 Erythroxylum roigii | reverse complement strand
GTATCGACATACAAGTCGACTTATAAGTACTGTGCATGTGTAAGTCGAGTTACAGAAGTGTACAAGTCGACTTACACGTACACTTCTATGACTGTCTTACGGCGAAAGTTCCCTTTTGTTTTTTCCTTCTCACCCAAAAAAAAAAAAGAGATCGGTGCCAATGCCATTACCCTTTATAACATCTTGTTCCCGTAACTACATCACTCCCAATCTTTAGCTATATTTAGATGAATTCACATAAACATTAACTAAAATTGGAGAAGAGAATTTTCCTAAATTAAAATTTCGAGGAGTCCTAAAGGAGGAGACGGGAACAACTTCTCAAATGCAAAGGATATCATATCAACTTCATCATGATTGGAGAAGGGGACTGTTCAGGACAAATGAACCTTGGAACTTAATTGTGAATTACATATTAAGCTTATAAGAAACCAATAAACAAGAAATGTTTGCAGTTGGAAAGAAATAAAGCACATTGAGTTGAATTTGCAAAGCATTGTGCTTTATTGCAACTAAATTTCTTCAATTTCTAACAAACCATATATATATGTAAAATATTAAAGTGGACAAATTTTCTCAAAAATTAAAAAACAAATAGTTATACTTGGAGGTACTTGACACAGGTTTGAATCCATGTTTTAGAGCAGCATTCCAGACAAGATCGATCTTTTCCACGTCTACTGCACCAACTTCGTGGTGAGTCCACCCTTCTAACAGGTGAACCACGCCTCCTGCATGACATGCGTGAACCACTCCTCTTTCCATGGTGTACTGTTTCAACATCAACATCAACAAATTCAGCCGTGTAAGAGTTCCGAACTAGTTAAAGTTGTCGTCAAACGGTGTTTTGTCATTAACTGGTATGCACTTTCGTTCTGAATTTGGACTGTTGTTGAAATTGGAACACCAAATCATACGGAAATGAAGGACGGTCCTATGATCTTTGTTCCCCCTTTTTAAAGTCTTTATCTGTCTGTTTCAGTGAATTTGTCACCGTATTTTGTCTTTCTTGAACCCTTTCTTATGATTTGATTGTGCTATTGATTTATCGCAGCCAAGATTTTTATACTGATCAGTAAATAAAGAAAGTCTGAAAAACAAGGTGAACCGAGAGGAACAACCTACCTCGCAACTTCCAAGGCCTCGAACATCATCCGGCAGTTTCATGGCTGCCAGATCACCATAAGTGCAGTCTCTCCTAAATGACAAGATGGGTGGGACCACGAATTGGTGGAAATGAGTTCCAGGTGGAGCCCAACTTTGCTCTCTTGGTGTGATACCCTTGCCAACGATCCAAGTCTACAAATTTTTACCCATCAACATGACAACACAATAGATCTCAGAAACTGGAATATATCCGTGGAATGTCTTACTTTCAATTGAAATTGGGTATCAGGTTCCAGATTAGATATTGTAAATGAAAAGAAAGTGTTACTAGGCTTGTCAAATTGAATGTACCTTGCAGTGTTGAGCTGCTTGGTACTTGGTCACCTGGACTAGAAAGCTTTGGCAATCCAGTGGGGCTTCCTTTTGGATTTTTTGGAATCTTTCGGTTGATAGAGTCAGCATCTGTATTGATTAATCAACCCATCAAAATAAGTTCTACGAACATGTAAAACCGGCATGCAAATATGCAGGTTAAAGGACACTTACAAGGACTCTGACTTTCTTTTGGCAGAGATAGAGAGCAATTGCTCTTCCAAGCTTGGAAGTGGCTCCAGTTAAGAACACTTCCTTTACATCCTTGGGGATCCCATTGAGTATAACTGCAGCAGTTAAGGTGTTCCCATGAACGACTCGAACTTTAAGGTCTGGACGCTTGTTGACAAACAGTGTTCCACCGCCATTAAGAGCTTCATTCTGTAACAATTTTTTTTTTTTCGGAAAAATAAGAATCGAACTACACTGACATGTCCATTAATAGCGGACCGATTTCGAGGTTTGATGGCAAATGCAATCGTCTCAATTTACTAGCGTAAGCTGACTAGTTCACTACTGCCTTACCTACTTCATTAATAAACTGTTCTTTCACATGAAAGCTACAAGTCAAGAAAGGATTGCGAAAAATCTGCGATCTGACTACTTTAACAAGAAAACAGCGGAATAATATCTCTGTCCCAATTTTACGGTGTTTTATTATATTTAGTAAATTTCAGTTATTTATTTATGCGGGTCTCGTGTGGAATTCATATAAATAAACGTAGAGCCCGCATAAATAAATGGCTAAAATTTACTGGACACAATAAGACATCATAAAAACTGGACAAAAGATTTGGACACAAAAACAGCTTGGTTATGATAGAGACCACTTATTCTTAAACAGCGTATGAACGGCACAGTTTGGCACAAAAAGATAGAGATCCCAGTTTCCAATATAGGTACTGTTTTGACATCTCATACATAATTTCTTTCAACAACCGTGATCAGGAATCCACAGAACCGACTAAAGTTTCCCTGTTTATATAAGCTCTTCAAGTCAAAGTACAGAAAGCAAAAATGGAACTTCATGCCCGTGAGGCCGTGAGCCTCCTAATTTACTGACCCTTATCCCTTTCCCTCACCTATTCAAACTTTAGATCAAACACAAAATCGAAATGAAAAATAGAGAGTGAGAACTTGGTAATAACTCGGGAAGTGAACCCAATGTGCAAACCTTGTTCAAAGCAGCAAGGCTAATAACTTTCACCCCAAGTTTGTCAGCTCTGAGAATGGCGTCGTCTATGTGATTATTAATGCCCTTCGCAGCAAATGGCAAGAAGTACTAGCAAAACAAGATACCGTCACATATATACTATGTCCCTGAACAAGATTTAACAATGTTAATTAAACAAAAATGAACCAAATTTCTGCCAACCTGAAAGCCAAACCGAGGTACAACCCATGTTTGGTGCAACCTGCCTCTGAGATTGTAGAAAGAAACTAAGAGAGTCCTAGCAGCAGCCCACATTACGAGCATAACGATAAAAGCCAGAGGCCAGAAAGGTAGCAGAAAAACCCTCATCGAGTAGGGCAATGCTGCAAATGATCGGTTAACGAAGGGTGCGTGCATTGAAGATGTTACATCCACCACATGAGCTAAGAATACGAAATCAGCGACCTTTTCATCTGCATTAAAAGTTGATCCCGAGTCAATCTTCCTTGTAACAATTTACAGAAAATTAATTGATGTGATAGAACAGTAAAAACAAAGTTTAAGCTATCCAATTTGTCAAGTTCTAATTGTGTTAGCATCTCGAAGGTGAAACTAGAAACTTCATTGATTAATTGGACGTCATTTTCCTATTTAATTAGTTAACCAATCAATCCAATGCATATACGTGTTATGTCTATTCAGTATAATAATTCCTGGTGAGGACTTATCATTAAGAATCATCCGCTTTCACATTTTACAACGCATTCCGAGCTTACTTCTTTATCTGGAATTTCCCCTACAAATTGAATGATCTGAGTCTGAATTTTACACTAGTAACAAGGTACATTGGAAACTCCATTTAATGCAGTACTATAAGTTAGACCGTGATAATTCAAGACTATGTTTCAGGAGTTACCGTTGTTTGTATTAATTTTCTTGTGCAGATCCCAAGACTCGGAATTTAGGGTTTTCCATAACGCATCAAAGAGAGGCATAAAAAGGCAGAAATTAGTTTTCATATCTGTGTGATGCAGACTGTGATACCTGCAAAAGAAAATGTAAATAACACGCCTAATCCACATAAGAAATAAAACTGCAAGAGGTATGCAATTACCTCGCTACTGACTCTCATCTGCTGTTAAACAGACAAAAGCAGTGACGGGGATCGAGACAGTTTTGGCTAAAAGTCAAATGGCCTCTATAGATTGCATAGCAAAAATAAATGGAGATCATGCCATTATTATGGGGTCAAGATACGATTATCACTGCATAGGGTGATGAAGTTGATCGTACACACTTCTGAAATTTCATTCACAGAACTAAATTATTATTTTCGGAAGTTGCTTAGCGTAAAAAGTTCAAGAAAAAAGAATGTAGGATTGGCCTTTTTCTAGGGAACAGTTTATAAAACCAATTCGAGCTCCATTGAGTCCTTGAATATAGGTTTTATTTTATGGTGAAATTGAATGCACTTTTTGTGGCTGTGTAATGGTGACAACTGACGACTGTGACTTCTAACCAAGCATGTGAAGAAGATAATTAGTTTTGTACTTACGATGAGTTGTAGAGAAGGTATCTAAGGAAAGGAAATCTCTCAAACATTTGATAAGGGACAACTTCAACATTACTATGGCCCAAGCATCTGAGAAAATCAAATGCCAGAAGATAGCCATAGAGTGTGACTTTTGATCCATATCCCATCACAAAAGTCCCAATTATTGGAATACTTGTGATTACTGTTAGTAACAGATGTTCCAAAAGTGTTGCATTTGCACCTGCACCAAATTTGATAAAAAAACAACGTAAAGAAACGAACTTTGAAGTGCCCGATTCATGGACAGAAACTCTTTAAGGTTGCTTTCTTACCCGTGAATGGGTGTACTACCGGAGACGAGTGGTGGAGTGAATGGTAATGCTTGAAGAGGTAACTTGTGTGAAAACATCTGTGTAGCCAATAGAATAGAGGCTCAGAAATGGCCACATGAAGGATCAAGATGGTGAAAAGACCACCTGTGTTCCAGATAGGAGCATCTTCAAGAACTGATGGGAATATAACACATGCAATTGAACTAATGAGTGCTTGGAGAAGAATGAAATTGTCCCTGCAAAAACACAGACATAGATGCAACTCGTCTCTAAGTATGCCAATTCGCATATGAATATAGATTTTGATGAGAAGAAACAGAAGATTGAATCTTTTTTCGTTCCTGGAAAACTTACCAATCCCATTCCTTGTCTATCTGCTTGAAATCATAACCCTCCTGGTTAATCCGGTATTTTCGGTTCAGGAAAAGCATGCTGGAGAAGTTACTCCAGAGAAAATAAACAAACTCTCTCAGAGAAAACAAAACAAGAATATTTAGACACCAATCAACCTTGAAGCTTCCCTCTTGAATTCTTGAATACGTGATTTTCGAAATAATAGGAGCATAGAGCAGATACTGCATACAGAAACAAACCATATCAATTTCAAGCAACCAACTTAATGAATTTCAAACTGTGATAAGATTAAGAAAACATAGGCTTTTACTAGCTAAGAGTTTCCTCTACCTTGTAAGTTCCCAAGTTCTCCCATGGCCAAGCTGACAACGGAGCTACCATTTTTCCCTCCTCCAAGTAATTTGATCTTCTGATGATGGTCTGAATCTACTTCCTTCTTGAGGATATATAGTATATACCTTTGTGAGCCAATCAATTACAGTGGCACAAAAATGGCAAGATACATACGAGAATAAACAAAAAGACCAAACCAAGGTCCTAGGTAATAGAAAAAAGTAAACAGAAACAGCCCCAAGACTAGGAAATAGAGATTTAGAATTGAGTGTTCTTGTGTACTACTTTTTGGAGCTGTTCTCTACAAAAGGTTCATATTCAATGCTAAGATCTTATAAACACTTCACCTTGAATACCACCAAACTTATATAGCTAGGAAGGAGAAAATAAGCCTTGTTTGATGTGTTGCCACTGCCAGTCACCGCTTTCTTTATAACATTTCTGAAATGATCAATTAGCGACCAAAAGTCAGTCTATGGGCAAAATTTTCAATAACTTGGTCTTTGCGAACCAGCTGTGACCGATGGTCGAGCAATACTAGGAATTAATGACTATGGTTGAGGAATGGGATCAGATCATATCGCTGACAGTTGGCGACTGACTTCTTATATTTTTTTTTGAGTCACTACTGACTTCTTATATTGTTGCCAGAACGCATACGGTCGGCTACATTACCAAATCATTTACAACAGAGCTACCATTCTTAATGTTAGAGGTGCGAAATTAATTTATATTTTAAAGTTTAGTATATATCAATCATTTAAATTGAATATATCCTTTAACTTTGAATAATTTATTCAAAATATGCAATACCCCATGGTCCTATACAACTCTATTCAAGGGCTATAATGGGCAAATAAATCGTCTAAATGAGTTTGGAAACGCATATCCACATCAATCTTCATTAATTGTAAGTTAAAATCCTCCTTAAAACATGGAAATCCATTAATATATGACAAGTTAACGAAGAGGGGTTTGATTATTACACGAAATTAAACTGACTAAACATAGGTTTACCAGAAAACAACATGATTCCGAGGAAAATGCAAAGAGGATGATACATGTGCATTCCATTCTAACAAGTTTACATTAGTTGGGCAAACATATGTATGTATATAAGGAAGTTTTATGTATTTTACCATGGTAAAATGAATTTTGAATTTTTGAGTATATTTTCATTAAATCATTGGGCTCAAATATATTTTAAAAAAATGGATTTACATTTAAAAATGAAAATTATTTGAAATTACTCTCTTCTTTCTTGTTGAAGATGAGGCATTTGGGTGGCTTTGGACAATAACTCCGGTTACCTATTGTCAACGTTAATTAAACCTAGAAGACAAATCAGGCAGATTTGTTGGTGAGGTTTTGGTTCTTTCCTAACTGTTTCTTAAATTTTGTTAGATGAGACGAAGAGTTAAGAGATAAGAGTAACATTGGCCTGCTTGTCCTAGCATTTAAAGAGTCTGTTATCACCAATTCTGCACTTACTCTAGAAGTCAATAACACATTTATTCGTAAATGCTTTCTTTCTATTAAACTATATATATATATATATATATATATCGTCACCACACCCAATAAATATGGTTTATATATTCGATGAATGGAAATATCTCAAATAGATAAACCAGTGAAGTGCTTCCTCTTTATTTTTATAAAAAGGTTATACCTGGTTCCTTGTCCTTTTTTTTTCAGAATTCACTTCTAAAATAGCTAGATATATAATTTAATATCTTAAATTTTAAAGTAAAAAATATTTAAAAACAACGAATGAAATTATTTATTATTAATTCAATTCGATCTTAAGTTGTTTTAAAATTTAAAGTGAAAATTATAAACTATTTTCAATTTTCATAAATGAATTATTTTTCCTTTAACAGAGTTAGAGAGACCTTGTGGGATATTTAGATGAAATGTCATAAATCTTGCAGAACATAGTGACCTAACCTGAAATGATCATCACGAATAGGTTGTGGATAAGGAAGATGTTAATGGCAAGACAAGACTGGTTGTGACTGTGTGACCAATACAACACCTATGACCTACCTCATTAGCCTGGTAAGTGCTAAACGAATTGTATCCTACTACATAACAAACAGTTAGTACAACTACACTTGCTCTTAATTTATCACTAGCTAAATCATGCAAGTCCACTTATTGTAGTTAGACTTCAGGAGTCAACTTGGACCGGCCAAAAGTTTGATGAGGCTCAAATTATACGATTTGAATTCACGACTTATTAAAAGTAATATTATTTAAAATTTTTAAATAATATTAATCTTTATCATTAATAGGAATACGATTGAAGAAGCTTGCTTTGATTTTACCATAGGATTATCACTTATTATTTACTTGCAAGCCTTTAATGTTAATTACTATGGAAGAAAGATGTAGGGGATAAAAGGAGTTGCAAAAGTTTTACTCTCACTCAAATCTGCTTGTCCAAGTGCAAAAATTTACTGAAATTGCAATAGTTGAATTGTTACTGCTTTTAGCAAAACAAAAGTAACAACTGATCCTGTAGATAGTGGCAGAGTTAAGAATTTAAGATAAGAGGGTCCAAATATTTAAGTTTTTAAATTTTGGGGGACTCAGTGTAACACTGAACTCCATATATACATATATATTAATTAAAAATCAAAATATTTAATTTTTATAAATCTTAGAAGCCCAATGTATCACTGGGTTCCAACTAACTCCGTCTATGCCTGCAGAGATATGGGACCTGAAAGCAAAAAGGCAATATGACAATGAATGAATGAAGATTTTTTTTTTTCTGATTCTTAGATTAAAGTTAAAAATTTTGGACCTTTTTTTAATAATTTATATTCAAAAATAGTTTGTCATATTTTAAATTATAAAAGTCGATTTTATGGTGTTTTTTTTTTCAAATTATTTTAATATAAATTATTACTTGTTTATTTAATGATGTTTATATATAAATACTCTCGTACAACTACAATTAAAAATTTTTAACATAATATTTTTAATACATTTGAAGATATGAGATATTTATTTAATCGAAAACAACATCACTACTTAATAGAAATAAGACTGTACATACTATCAGATCTTCTAAAATTTTATGTCTTAGGGAGACTTTAATAAGGTGTTGATGGCGATGATAAGATATTAATTTAATAATTTTAAATTTGTCTAGATGCATTTTCAAAAGGTATTATATAACAATTTCAAGTTTTAAAGTTTCAAATTATCCATCTTTTATATAAAAAGTGCCAAATTTTAATGGAAGAAACATAGTGATTTTTTAAATTCAATTTTATCTTGTAATGTTATTATGTCAATTCAAAATTACAGAAATTATTTTTAAGATTAAACATTAACCATTTCCTTAATTATTTGGTAAGACAAGATATCAATTTTTTTTCATAAAATAAGAGGGAATATAGAAATAATGTATTGGGTATGGAATCCATTGAAATTAAAGGTTCCTGTACATCACAGAACACTCGTGTATGTATCCAACGATAGCTCTCCATTCCCTATGGAGTTATTAGCGCAGCAACCACCATTTTATCTTCACATTTAGCATTTACTTACAACATACCCTGAAAATATTAGTCTTTCTTTTTGTTAATTTAGAGTATATTCTATATTTTTATAAATTGAGGAAAACAACTCAAGCGATGCTTGCCAACTTCCTATGTGGAGTCTTGAATAATAAAATGCATGCGGCAAACTTTAAGTGGATCAATAGAGATTAATAATGTGCATGAACATATTCTTCTATTATATATATATATATAAAAGTCATAGATGATTAATGCGACGGTAACCTCCACATGCTGCAAATAATATTCCTAACATACAACCAAAAATGAGGTTACCTAATCACACCAATTTTCAACACATACTTCACTACAAGAAATAAGGCGTTTAGCGACGGAAATTACTGACAGAAAATATTTGCATTCCGTTGGTAATATAAAATAGCGAGGAAAATTACCGACGGCCAGCAACATAATTAAAACGGTTGTTGGCAAATTTACCGACGGATTTATCGACAGAAAACAAAATTCCGTCGATAAATAAAATTAAAATTTTTTTAAAAAAAGTTACCATTATCGTTGACGAGGTGTTCTTTAAGACTCTTCCTTTTATCTTCAGCAGAACTAATCACAAATTTCTCAACCACTTTGAGCACAACCAACCATCTTTTCAACAACGTTTCTCTCTCAGAGCCTCTACAAGGGACCGCGGCCTCCTCTAGTCTGTTCACTGTTTGCTTAACGCTTCTATAGCTCCAATTCCCCTTAAATGCAATTGAAACTAAAGCCACCAAACAGAAAATACCTAACGATTATACATTTCCCTCAAAACAAATCAGGGAAAATGACTCGTTGGAGTATTGCATTAAGAAATATCTTCTATAGCCTTAATAAACTTACAAGAAATATACAAGAAGCAAAATTTCTGATCAAAGAAATGCCTATAAACTAACACAGAGATGAGGAGAGCTGAAAGAAAGATTGAAGACGCAAACTAACCAGGATTCAGTAGAGTATTCGGAGAGCTTCCCTATACTGGATCTTATGGGCTTTCTTTAACAATTATCGTTTCTTCTTTAACAACAAAAAGAATTAAACACACAAATCAATACTATATACGACAATCAAAAACCCACCAAGAAAGAGTAATAAAGAAACTAGAGAAAAAAAAAAGCAAGAAAGAAACAAACTTTAATTCTAAAGGAACTCACCAAATAGGAGAGGAAGTCACCAAAGGACGAAGAAGACCAAAGAGCGCTGAAGAAGAAACAAAAAAGATGAACCAAAGGGGGGGAGGGGTGTTCAGGTGTTTTAAACGTAATTTACCGACGGAATTTTCTGTTGCTAATTTTCGTCAGAAATTTTAAATTTTATTATACTGCCTTTAATTTTAAATTTCCCTCCATAATAATTTCAGTACAATTACCGACGGAAACTTTTACCGTCCCTAAAGTTCGTCGCTAATTTTTTCAGGACGGTTTCCCTCTATTTTTAGCGACGAAAATTAGAACCGTCGTTAAACAAAATTTTTCACGTCTATTTTAGCGATGGAAATAGGTTTTCCATCGTTAATTTCAGTGTAATTATCGACGGAAACTTTTACCGTCCCTAAAGTTCGTCGCTAATTTTGTCAAGACGATTTCCCTCTATTTTAACAAATTTTTTTCACGTCAATTTTAGTGATAGAAACACTTTATTTTTCGCCGGTAATTTTCCGTTGCTAATTCCTACTTTTCTTATAGTGCTTCAAGAATCGGCGACGACTAACTCCATTAAAACCCATCACGATCTTTTGTCTGCCCAATAAAACCCTTATGTTGCACAAAAAACATATGTAAAACATAAAACTATGTGTACAATTTAAGATAGGGAGTTGGGAAGTTATGTCTTGTAATTAATTCTTAGCATGTTCTTGACCTTGTTGCAAAATGGTAGAGCTTTTTTCTTCTACTTTTATAAGGGAAGATGGTGATTGTAAGGGTGGCACGTAACAAAATTTCTTTTCCCTGGCCTAAATCAAATCTCACCTTAAGATGAAATTAAACACATAAATCACTCTATTAACATCAATAAGACTTGTACTCTTTGAAGTAGTTGGAAGTTGAATGAAATGTTCAACTTGAATTTAAGCTCCATTTAACATTGGTGTTGCTTAATTACAAAAAAACAAAACTGAAAAACAATAGTGAGGATTAAGATCAGAGTGAAGATAATTATCTTGGTTTTGAATAAATTCTAAATCAACTACAGTATAACAATGTTTGACAAATGTATATCGTTGTTAGAGTTTTGGTGCTACTAAGTAAAGCTAGCGAGATAAACTTAAAGGACATTTTTTGGAGGCCCTGTTAGAATATCTTTTTGTTTAGTGTAGCATTTGATCTTATATGAACTTCATGTGAGATTTGATATACATTCATCACGTCTATCTTATGGACCAAGCGTAATTGGTGGAAGAGAACTCTTCAAAAGCCCTTGAAATTGAGATCGGAGATTTGAATTTCTTAATTAAGATTATGTTGTGTGCGTGAGATATAAAGTTGTCTTGTGCATGAGATCTTGTGATTGGTCGATTAATAAAAGAAGGATCTCTCTTAAAATAATATTGCTTATGCTTCCCAATTTTGATTAATTGAAAATAGAAATAGGGAGTAGCTAAAGAACAAAATAAGTAATAGCTGGTTACTTTGAGGAACCAAAACATCCTAAACAACTTAAAGAGCTAGTTTAGTGAATAAAAGAATGCTCCCCCCT
>JANZXV010000008.1:567822-578440 GCA_027576455.1 Erythroxylum roigii | reverse complement strand
GGCCAGTCCATTGGACATCCCTATTTGCAGTTCCTGGTACATATGTTAAAAGTGAAGGAGGAGGCCTCCCATAAATAACCTCATATGGTGTCTTTTTTGTAAAAGAATGGATATTGGTGTTATAACAATAAACAGCCCAAGGAATCCACTTGAGACTGCTTCTATTTGTCCGTCAGTTTAAGGGTGATATGATGAGCTGAAATTAAAGCTGGTCCCCTATAAATTGAACAACTCCTTCCAAAATATACTGGTGAAAGTGGGGTCTCTATCACATACTATACTTTCAGGCATTCCATACAAGTTGAATATTTGCTCAAAAAACACTTGTGCCACAATCACAACAGAGTAAGGGTGAGAAATAGGAATGAAATGAGCAAATTTTGAAAGATGATCAACAGTAACATAAATAACTAACTTTCCTTTTGACTTACGAAGACCCTCCACAAAATCTATTGAAATATGTGACCAAACCTGAACAGGAATTAGAAGTGGTTGCAAGAGTCCTGCTTGCTTAATATTTTCTATTTTATTTCTCTGGCAGGTTTCACACCCTCGTATGGCTTTAAGGAGACTTTTTCTTATGCCTTGCCAATAAAATACATATCTTACTCAATAAAGACTTTTATGGTACCTTTCATGAGTGCTGGAATGCATTTCCTTAACAATAATAGTAATTAATGGGGAATCAATTGGTAAATAAATTCTATTCTTGAAGTAAAGAATTCCTTCCTTATATTCCCATGGACTAGCGGCCTCTCCTTATTGACAGAGTTTAACTAATTCTTACAATTTTTTATTGCTTTGAACTTCCTCTTTTATCGATTTCAGCCAACTTAGAATTGGTGTTAAGAAAGCCATCAACTATTTTTCATGAATTCGGGAAAACGCATCTGCTGCGCAATTATCCTTACACTTCTTATATTCTATGTCAAAATCATACTCATCAGTTTGGCCAACCACTTTTCTTGAGCTAGACTGATGATCCTTTGCTCCCATAAGTACTTCAAACTTCTTTGATCAGTGCGAACAATGAATTGTCTCCCCATCAATAAGGCCTTCATTTTTGAACTGCACGGATTAGTGCTAACATTTATTTATCATAAGTTGATAGTTGTAAGTTTCTATCTCGTAAAGCATGGCTGTAGAAAGCAATTGGTTTCTTGTTTTGAATAAGAATGTTGCCTACACCAGTTCCAGATGCATCACATTCGACTTTAAATGGTTGATTGAAATTAGGAAGAGCCAACATTGGCACTTGCGTTATTACTTGTTTAAGTGATGCAAAAGCTTCTTCTGCTTTAGAATTCCACAATAATTTTCCTTTTTACAGCATTTTTGTTAATGGAGTTGCCACCTTCCCGTAATTCATAATGAATTTTCAATAGTACTAGGTTAGTCCGAGGAGGCCTTGCAATTGCTTGATAGTTTTTGGTCTTGGCCAATCTTGAATATCAGAAATTTTGTCCGAATCAACAGCAACACGATCATTAGAAATTATATGCTCCAAATATTTCACTTCTCTCTGAGCAAAGGTACATTTTTCCTTTTTGACAAACAACTGGTGAGTTCTTAAAATATTAAAAGTGTCCTTAATATGTCTCATACGCTCTTCCCAAGTTTTTCTATAAATCAAAATATCGTCAAAAATACCATAATAAATTTTCAAATGTAAGGATTAAATACCTAATTCCTTAGCAACTGCAAAGTAGAGGGAGCATTCGTCAATCCGAATAGCATCATTGTGAACTCATAGTGTCCATGGTAAGGCTGAAAATCAGTTTTTGGGATGCCTTGATTCCACATTCGTATCTGGTAGTAACCCATTCTCAAATCTAGTTTCGTGAAAAAACTTAACACCTTGTAGCTCATCTAGTAGTTCATCAATAACAGAGAAAGGAAACTTATCTTTAATGGTGACTTGGTTAAGTGCTCGACAGTTGATAGACAACCTTCAAGAACCGTAATACTTTCTAACCTGAAAAACAGGAGATGAGTATAGGCTCTGACTTAGACGAAAGATACCAGATGTTAGCATTTCTTTTACCAATTTTTCGATTTCATTTTTTTGGTAATGGGGATATCAATATGGCCGTGCACAAACTAGTTCACATCCTTATTTTAGGATAATTTTGTGATCATGGCTTCTGGGTAGAGGTATGCCTTGAGGCTCTTCAAAAATATCTTGATAAGAATATTAAAAAAGACTTCAATTATAGGTAAATTAAACTCAATTGAATAAGAGCCACGTGCACCTGATGCTAGCATGGTAATGGAATTTATCTGTACGATGATCCCTTCCTTTTTTTGATTTCTTTGCTCATTTACAAACCATCCACTAGTTTATTAATTAAAGTTGACAGACTCGTGAGATTGATCTTTTTTCCATTCGTCTCGAATTGCATTGATAATTTAGAGAAATCCATAAAATTGGGCTTAATGTATTAAGCCCCCAAGACAACATCACAACCCACTAAGGAGATTAAATAAAAATATGCAATAATTAACTTGCCTTGAATCATTAAACTTACCCCATTACAACGTACCATGCTAGCAATTTTCTCACCATCAGCCACTGTAACTTCAAACTTTTCTTTTGTATTAGGTATGATCCCCAATCTTCCTGCATCCTTACTATCCAAGAAATTGTGGATACTGCCAGAGTTCATTAGGATAATAATTTGTCGTTGGGCTAACGACCATGAATCTTCATTGTTTGCAGAGCTCTAGCACCATAAATAGCATTGATTGAAATCTCCAATGTCTCTAACTGTTGATTTTCTTCAATCACCGTATCAATATCCGCATCTTCATCTTCATCATTAGACCATTTCCCTTCAATAAGGAACAATGTTTTGCATCTATGCCTGGGACTAAATTTCTCATTACAATTAAAGCATAGTCCTTTTTCTTTTCTTTCCTTAAGCTCAATTGGAGTTAACTTTTTAATTGGCATAGTAGTATCCTACCACATGGTTGAAGAAATTTGGTTTGCCTTTCATGACTCAGTTTGAGTATTGCAATGAGCGAAATTATCTTTTGCCACATACAATCTCACTAGGTCAGTTGCTGCAGAAAGAGATGCAGGCTTGCAAGCCTGAATGTCAGTTTTGATACCCTCTTTTAAGCCACTCACAAAAAAACCAACCTGTTGTGTAGGTGAAAGTCGTTCTACCTGAATAAGAAGCTTCTCAAATTGTGCCTGGTATTTCTTATAGAACCAGATTGTTGCAACTTAGTTAAGTCACCAAAAAAGTCTTGATATTGTGTAGGGCCATACCTATCATGCAAACTTTGTTTGAAATCCTCCCATGCCATTTGTTGCATCTCGTTCTTGATGAGCTGGAACCATAATTGTGCCTCATTTTCCAAGTTGAATGAAGCCAATGTCACTCTCTCCTCTTCCAATGTCTTGTGGAATTCAAACAATTGTTCAACTCTACAAATCAATTCAGTTGGTTCCTTTTGTCCGCTATATCGAGGAAAATCCAATTTCACCAACTGAGGCATGTAGGCATTGTTGGAAGAACCTTCAAGGTTAGTTGATGCATGACTATTGCATCACCCTTCATTATTTCAGGTTTGGACATGAGAGCTTTCTACTACCTGACTTTTATTTGCAGAGATAACATCCAAATGAGCATTGATTGCAACAAACACCTCCTGCATCTCCTTTAGAATCTTTTCCTGCCCTGCTGACAGAGTGGTAATTTCATTATCCAATCGTCCCAATCGTTGCTCCTTCATGCCTGTCTTTGATACCAAGCTGTCGTGTGCGTGAGATCTAAAATTGTCTTATGCATGAAATCTTGTGATTGGTCGATTAAGATAAGAAGGATCTCTCTTAAATTGATATTGCTTATGCTTCCCAATTTTGATTAATTGTAAATAGAAATAAGGAGTAGTTAAAGAACAAAATAAGCAATAGTTGGTTACTTTGAGGGAACCAAAAACTCCTAAGGAACTCAAAGAGCTAGTTTAGTGAATGAAAGAATGCTCCCCCCTTTATTCATGTGATTCGTTGGCAATAAATAAAGGAATAGTTTAACCACTCTCCAATATTTCAGTAACTACATATCAGGAACAATGACAGTAACGTTGACTAATTCAAAATTCAAATAACAACTTACTAAGACTTATTCAAACAAGAATCAGATAAGTGGCTAGTGGAGTTAACAAGTATCCACTCTCATCATCTCAGCTAAGACTTATTCAAACTAGAACCAAGACAAGTGGCTAGTAGATTTAACAGGTGTCCACTCCCATAAGTTACCTGACAGATTAGCTCTCTTAAAACAAGCTTCCTCCTACTCTTAACTTCAAACATGAAATCATATGGTATCTTATAACAAGAATTCATTTACATATATTCATAATGATATATTTTAATTGCGCAGTTAGTTTGATTTTAATTTGACTAAACCTGATTTTCATCAAGCTTCGTCTTGACATGAATTTCACATTGGGTTTAAGCCCAATATGAGTTCCATGGACCTGTCTCTTAGGCCTACTTTTAAAGATTCGGGATTGTTATGCTCAACTTTTGTTTTCCCCCCCTAAACGAATGGAAAATGCAATATGATCCGATCCCTCTACCCAAAAAATAATTGCAATGAAACTAAATAATTGGTTTCAAGCGTTGTTCCACGGAGACAGGACTTAATTGGGGTCGGATGATTCATAAAATCATTAAGGTTGCCATCAAGTGATTGTCAAAATACGCATCAAGTGCACAATTGATTCCTAAAGTTTGGGTCCACACTCCACATAGTATTGCTTTCTTGTGCACCAAAGAATGGTAGTTGAAAATACATAGTTAGTTTGCCATCAAACGGGCTCAAATATACCTTCACTTGCTGATATTAAAAAATAATAGTTGTCATTATTTCAATTTCAGAATGATTATGTCATTCAAATCACGTTTGGAGTAAAAATAGATGGGACCACAAAGTCAGACTCGTGATCTATAATCAATTCCTCCACACGTAAAACTATCTTCTGTCTCAAACCACACATCAGCCACTCGTTTCAATCAATGGATACCAAAAACCAGAATGAAACTGCAAATTATACAAGGGATCGCTGTAAATTATAGCAAAGACGAAGCATAGAGTGCTATACAAGAAGCAACAATCCATAGTAGTAGTAGCAGTTAAATACAAATATAAATCACAACTATGTGTGTGCAGGTAGAGGCAGTAGCCGCTAGCTAAAACCTACTCAAAAGCTAAGATCCATCCATTCATACCATAGCTATGGCTAGCTCAAGATCAGAGACTCTCTAAGGGTGCTTCCAATATGCATTGTCTCTTCTGTTGTTCCTGAAAGCGCAGCAACCGACAGAGTAAACAATGATGAGGAAAACAAGGAACACAATGTTGATCACAGCCACCTTCTTCCAATCGCTCTTGATCGTATCCAACAGTCCTGCTTTGCAAGCATCGCAATTGAAACATAGAACATCTGCTTGGTTCCCCCAAGCTGCACAATCGGTGGTAGTTGTTGAATTTGTAGTCTTCGTCCAAACGGTTGGGCTCACGTATGTGAAACCACAGTCATTCGATGGCTTGCAGCAACCAGACTGTGAATCAAGACACGATTTTTATCACAACCCAGTTCATGCAATCCCAAATTAAGACGATAACAATCCAAATTATGATAAGAACGTCAAGCAAAAGGGCTAATCTTTAATGGTGATTAGCACGGATGGATAAGTTTCCGATCTGCTTAAAAAGTTTTTTGCTTTTTGCTATTCCCTTTCACAGAAAGAAAGCATAGGAAAGTAAAGAAAGAATCAGAACTTCTTGAGATAAAGATTTTTTTAAAAAAATAATTACCTGAATAGCTGACAAGTGCTCGTCGTAAAACTCAGTGGCCTTATCCTGAAAATATGTCTTATTAAAATCAGAGCAAATCTTAGCATCAATCAAGCAACTCTTAATCTTATTCCAATTCTTGGGACTATTAACTCTCTTCTGCAACCAGTTAGAGTAATCTCCCAATCTATACTCCTTGTACCCCCTGTCCGACAACACATGGCCAGCGCCTTTGTTCGTGACGACGAAAGCGAAGATGGTGAAGCAGAAGAGAACCATTATCAAGACGAACATTACGAGAAGATACACCCAGAGAAGCCACGACACGCGACAGCACGCGCCTATGAGTCCAGCGAGAGAGACAAGCAAGAGGAACACTCCGAGGATGATCACCGGAGTGTCGAGAAACTTCTCGCACTCGGTTGTACCACGGTTGCGCAGCCAGATCCCCGCCCATAAGATGGGGATTGACAGCAGGAAGGTAATGAAGTTGAGGATTCCAACTAGATTGTTACTGATTCGGAACATGATTGCAAGTTATTCGAAAATTTCTCACCGGTGTTTTGATAGTGAGAAAGTAGGGGCCTTGTGGGAGATATAAGAAGAGAACGTGTAGTGGGGAGGATAAACCGTAAGCGCGAGGGAGGGGGTTACAAGGAAAGTGCAGAGAAAGAGAGACGGTTATAACTTCACGCGCTTCGGTCACGCGTATTCCTAAAAAATGCTGACACAGAATTAAATACCTTTATTTAATTATTGCCTGTAACGGATACCAAGGGTCAACGAAGAGATGCGTGATTGTTTCGATTTGAATAAGAGATTTTTATTACCTTTTTTTAAAATAAACTTTAAATTTATAAATCCTAGTATTTTGATAAACTTCAAATAAAATTTTAATAAAAATTTAAATTTAAATTCGAGGACAAGAAGAAGTCTTTGAAGACGAGAAAACCTTCCTGTCCATACATTTCTGGTTTCATTTTTATATTTGCTTCCATAGGGATTCTCACACGTCTGCTTTGACTGATTAAAATGGGAAATATATATAATCCAAAATTTATTTTTTTTTTGTTTTAATTGGAAGGGAGGGGTACGGGACTTACATAACTAGTCGGGGAATGAAACCCCGGATATATCCCCTAATAAAATATATATAATCCAAACTTTTAGTTCAAAGGAAGAGCTTCCTAAGGTAATAAGCTAGTTTTCACACTAACTTGGTATATTATATTCAATGCTTATTGTAAAAGCCAAGGTTCCGATGCATAAAGTTTGCTCAGCTTACAATGTTCCTCGTAATTGTACAACGTCAACTCTTGACTTGCTCCTTCAGTTTGTGCTTTCAGAAGACTTGTTTTGTTTCTTCCACGAGACGAGAGGAGTTCAGTTGCTTTCTTAATGTGGCAGTTTTGGACACGCTAATTTAAAATGTTCGTGAGGTGCTCAAATTGGCTACCGTCGCTATCTTGGGTCCAGTTAGTTCTAATCCGAAAGACCGCCATCTCGTACCAATCCGGAACCACAGGGTGTCGTAGACGCAAGAAACAATCCAAAGGTTGTCGTCTTCTTGACTTTTCAGGCTTTTTAAAGTCATGGTTGTTAGGATAAAAGAGTGGTCTTACCCATAACCACTGTGAAATTAAAGCCAAATTATTTTAATTATTTATAAATAAATTTAAATTTATTTTGATTAAATTAATTCATACATCTTAACGTAGGTTTTACAATCATTTTGTTGCTTAATTGAAGTCCAATTTTATTTCTGTGGTAGAACAGATTTTTTTTTTTTTTGGGTAGATCATGCTCATAGCTCATATGTTACCCATCAAAATCATCAAGCAAACAGCCCACTGAGTAATATGAATGGATTTTTGTTTTTAAGCTACGTGGTATCATTGTCATGTCACCATGATTGATAAATACAACTATTGGTACCATATTGGCGTGTCTATTTCTTCTTGTTTTTCTTAAGTTGATGGACCCAGATGCTTAGTTTAAGTGAAATAGCCCATCTGGTTTCACATTGCATATTCCTGGTGTGCGGAGAGAAAGTGAATGGAAGTTTCAATGCCAATATGAAGACATATATAGGTGAAGTGTTTAAGGTCAGAAATGGCACAGAAATATGGTAAGCGAAAAATAGTTCAACAACTCCACAGACCATTCCATCACAATGTTTGTCCTAGTCAATGATTTCAAAACCCAATTCATGATTTATATCATAGGGAAAAGGAAACAGCACAGCAAGTGTTCACATTTTGCGTATTAATAGGCTTTCTTTTGCCTTTGTGGAAGTGAGAAACTCTTTTGCCCATTCCTCTTCCATGTGGCTTCATCAGAAGTTCAATGAGATCCATCAATGGTTGTCGAGTATATGGCGACTGACCTTAACATATTTTGACTTAAAAGCCATCTTTCGTGCTTAATTTTCAAATAGCAAAACAAACATGTAGGAGAGATGACAACTTAGTAAAGATCAAAATTCAACGAATTAATTTCAGTTTAATCGAATTTGAATCTGAATTTAATAAAAAATATTTAGATTGGACTGGACTTAAAATATTAATTAGATCATCTGAAATTATCGAACCAAATTAAATTTAATTAAATTCGATTTTTTTTTAATTTCAACACGTGTCTCAACGTGTAGGGTACAAAAAGAAACCTAAAAGGAATGACAAATTAAAATAACAAAAACAATTTTAAAAAATCCAGACATTTCCTTCACACTATAAGAGTCAAAGGAAACACTAAGCATTATTGATTCGTTATCAATGGACAACCAAGACGTACCAGAAGTACATTGAGCAATGTCACCCAAGAAGATTCATCTGAGTGCTGGACAGAGATCAAAGAGGTCCGGGAAACTTTCCATTCTCTCTCTGTTCATTCCACCTCTCAACCTGCAGCAATTTAAGCACATCGAAGAAGGAGAAAAATGTGACTCGAGGAACAGAGAATGCTTGCTTTCGTTATACAAACTGAAAACAATCCAACTGTAAGGAACTTATCTATTCTAACAAATCCATCAATAATGGAAGAATCAAAACTTGTAGACTTTAACACCCTATAAGCTTACAACCCACAAATCAACTCATGTCTACTGCTGGATGTAAAATTGGATGAAAACACAACACTAGCATTATATAATTCAAGTGTGACTACAATAGTGCTGCATTAGTCAAACAAATAAAAGAAATCAGATGATGGTAGTCGACATCCAAACAAAACGTCAAAAACCCAAAAATCATCACGTCAAAGTTTTAAAATTTTTTAATTAAGTGACTAACTTTTTTATAACATTAACAATTCACTTCAAAATGTTATTTTTGTTAATATTTTACTAATTTAACTAACGAAATCATTTTTGTCCATAACATGTAGATATCTACATAAAAAATTAATAGCTAACTCATCATTTATATAGACTAAACCACCCAATTGAATATTTTAGTCCACGTAAATGATTAGCTAGCAATTAATTTTCTACATAGACGCCTACATTTTATAAACACTGAATTGAAACAATCCTAAAAGATTCGACACTTTAAATTTTGTTATCCCTTCTTTATGTTACCCTTGAAAAGCTTGCAATGGCAAATATTGATTCCATTAGCAGACATAAGTAGAAAACAGGTGATGCAACAAAATCATCACAAGTTTATCATATTGCATGAATCATCAAATCCTACACCACCCATGATCTGCCACTGCTCTTTAGAAACAAGAACAACTGCAACTAAAATAAAGTAGCAACACGAATACCATCCATTTCCAATTGAATGCAAAGTTTAACAATTTAAAAGATAATCTAGGTTTCAAAATATTATGAAGTGACTTCTTAATCCAATATGGTTAAAGGTAAAAAGTGATCTGCTCACCCATTCTCCAGGGCAAAGGGCACGATAATATTTGGCAAATCTTTCACAATCGTTAGATTGATCACCCTTTGCTGCCACGCACCTGTATGGTATAATGCGAGCTCAAGTATGATGACTTTATACACACATACATATATAACAAATTTAAATGAAAATCGTACAAAGAATGTACCTGTGAAACTCAATGTAGCGAGTGAAACAGTGCCTAGTTTGATTTGTTGTAGGGAATCGAAAGTCAGCAGGAGCAGTTTTCAGCTCAATCTAAGAAAATGTTTATTACACACACACACAAAAAGGCTAATATCATAATTATCGATGAAACAAGAGAATGCACCTAATGGCTACGATTAAAAAAGTTTGACCAACACAGGGAAAACGAATAGTTTAACAATCAGAAATCTCAAGAGAAAAGTTGAAAGTTTTAACAAACATTTTCCATTTCTCGAGAACCAAACGAAGGATTCTATAACAAAATCAAACATAAACTTATCTAGAAACGTAGAAAGAGCGAGAGAGAGGAAAACTGACCTCGTCGGCCATGGCTAGTAACGATAAAATTCAGTCGGAGGAATTTGGGGTTGGATCGTTCGTTCGTTCGTTTGGCGATTCGCTGAAATTTCTCAACGCTTACCGCCACTTAGAACTCTTAACGTAGTGGGACTCACAATCTGAAAGTGGAGTATCACGAAACGCTGCGTTCTGGATTCAGGTAGCAAGCCCAAGTGAATTATAAACAGTACATGATTAACCACCCGATCCAATACCCAATTTTCCTAAATAAATACTAAACCTTGGTCCTTTTTTTTCTTTTCTTTCTTTTAATCGTAATTATTATTTTTTGTAACATCCAAATACCCCCTGGGAGGATATGTGGATGCCACCCAAGACAGTACAATCAAATCAGACTAGTTTACACACAATATC
>JANZXV010000008.1:535094-548758 GCA_027576455.1 Erythroxylum roigii | reverse complement strand
ATAAAATAATATTATTTAAAATATTATTTTAATATTATCAAATTATAATTACATCTTATAGATTATAAAATATTTTTTATTTTAAATTTAATATACAAACGATTCTTATTAATAATTTTAAAATCAATATTTTTATTAATTTCTCGCCAACATTATTACCAATAAGTATTTATCTCGTGCTATTTTTCTTAAAGATAAATAATTCTAACAAAGGTTTATATCCATAATATATATTTTTATGTTAAACAAAAGAAACATTGAAGGAATAACAATATTATGATATCTTTAATCATGTTAATTATATCACGAGCTTTTAGTACTATTATTTTCCACCCTATTATTATTATTATTATTATTATTTCTCCCTCCGATTCATAATAAGTGTCGTTTTAGAGAAATGCACACTTATTAAGAAAGTTAATGAAATGTCAGATATACTCTTATTAATTACATGTTAAAGTGTCTTGAAAATATAATCTTTGTAATCTGTGCAATTAAGATGTGAGAGAAATTAAAGGTTAATTTTGGAAGTAAAATTATAAACATGCATACAAAGTCAAAAATAACACTTATTTTGAATAATTAAAATGTATCTAAAACGACACTTATTATGAATCAGAGAGAGTATTATTATTATTATCATCATCATCATTCTTATTTGTTTTTATTATTACCATTATTATCATTACCAATCTCCTACTTAATAATAATAATAATAATTTTTTTAAGTATTTATTTTTATTTTTACTTTCTTTTGATTAATTAATTAATTAAATTTATTTTTATTTATTCCTATTTCTTGTGAGTTTTTGTTGTTGTTTATATTATGAGCTTTAATTTAGAAATTATTAACGTGAATTTTCTATATTTAAAATTTAAATCACATAAACTTACTATATAATAACTCAAATTTGACGACCTAATTTACACTCAAATTATGATAAAGAAAGAGTTTGTCTCTACAACAGGATGCCTTTGGGCTGAGCCTAAACTGGGATGGACTATTTTCGAAAGTCTCTCAAACACACACTCGAATCGCATATACCGAATCTCCCAATTTCTAAGTTTTTTTTAAAAAATAAATATTCTCTAATATTTTTCCAAAAGAATATGAATATTTTTGGAGTTTTGTTAAACCCAAAATTTTAAATAAGAAAAGAGAAAAAAAGTACAAAAAAAAGAAAGAAAGAGCCCAAAGAAATGGGGAGCAGAGTACGAGTGTGGCAGTGCAAATCATCAGCTCTGCTATTGTTCTCACCTTCCTTCGCTGCCACTCAACAACTACGCTTCACATCATTTACTACCTCCAGCCTCCACTCTATGCCCTCCAACGCTTCCTCATCCGTCACAGCAGTGCGCGGTGTCTCCGATGATGCTGCTTCGCGGTCCCCTTCTGCTTCTTCCGCCGTCGATTTCCTCTCCCTATGTCACCGCCTCAAGGTATTGTTTCTGTCAATAAAGTCACAGTCTTTTCTGTTCCTTCTTATTGTTGCGCCTTTTTTGTTGCATTTCTGAAATTTTCGTTGTTCGGTTTTCTTTCTTTTTCGTTTTTTCCCCCCTTGAATAGACAACTAAGAGAACTGGGTGGGTGAAGAGAGGTGTAAATGAACCGGAGTCGATTGCTGATCATATGTACAGAATGGGTTTAATGGCTCTTGTTGCTCCGGATATTCCTGGCATAAATCGAGACAGGTTCAGCTTGTTTTAATGTTTTAGTCTACTTTACTTTGTTTGTGTAATTCAACTTCACGTTTGATTGAAGAAGTGTAGTTCGTGATGATTTTTCAGGTGTGTGAAAATGGCCATTGTTCACGATATTGCAGAAGGTACTTGTTCCACTTGCTTTTTTTCATCATATCAAAATCAGACAATTAGAGTTCTGGTTAATGTAAGTATTTGATACTGTAGGGTGGAGATATGTACTTTGGCGGTGCCCAAACATCTTGTTCCCTAGGGCTTCAGTTAAAGAACTTAAACCATAAATTTGTTTCCTTTCAACGGAACTACTGGTTGGATTTAGTCATCCCACATTATGTTTTAATTTAACTCACTTCTACCTGAAAACCTGAGGTGAAAATTATGCTGTGAATCGTACCCTTTAATGTTTGGGGTATTGAGATACTTCTACTCAACTGGAGTCTTGGTCTTTCTTTTACCCCTAGGTAATGGCTTTATAAATTTCTAATTGTCCTTTTCCAAATTATTTGAGCAGCCATTGTCGGTGATATAACTCCTATGGATGGGATCACAAAGACGGAAAAGAGTAGACGAGAGCGGGAGGCATTAGATCACATGTGCAAATTGATAGGTGGAGGGCCAAGAGGTATGTCAATCATACTCTTTTCATCTCATCACATGTCATTCATCCACTTTTTGTGTGTGCGTATGTGTAATGTTATTAAAGTTGGTTTCCAGCTCAGGAAATGTTTGACTTATGGATGGAGTATGAGGAAAACTCTTCATCCGAAGCTCAACTTGTGAAGGATTTTGACAAGGTATATTGTATTAGGAGTACTATTGCTTGAATTGGCAGCAATTAGAATGTGTCTAGTAATGGGAGATATTTTGGTGGTTTTCATTATAATTGAAACACGCAATACTTAGCTTCTGTTACTTTAAAGCATGATCTGTAATCTGATTTTGCATTTTCATCTACTGTTTATTTAGGTGGAGATGATACTTCAAGCCTTAGAGTATGAAAAAGGTGAGGCATGATGCTGAAAGTTTTGAATTGAAAGTCATACTTGTGCTGGGTATAGTTGTTAAAATCAAATTGTAGTTTCTCATTTAAGCATTATGGTGCAACCAATGAGTACATCCATATGCAAAGTTTATATAGTTATCTTTGGATCTCCCCGTTGTCACTGATCTGTAACATCAGACCCCAAAAAATTATGTGAAAAATTGGAGAAATTGCAGTTTTCTAAAATAGCATTCTGAATTACGAGGTGAATGATTAATGTTTTTGTTTGCCTCGTAACAAAACCTAATTACTAGCTGACATTGCATGCGCATCTTATCCTGCGAATTTGTTGTCATGTTCACTGTAATTTGGGACAGGAAGGCTTGATTGGATCACCATTTATGTGCAATTGCAGTTTATTAAATATTGACATTGTTTCTGGATCTATGCAGAGCAAGGGAAAGATCTGGATGAGTTTTTCCAGTCAACTGCAGGTGTGTGAATTCTGCGCTCAATCTCTAGTCTGTCTGCATTTTCACATAATTAATTATGACCATGATCTTCCTTTGTGTTTCCATGCATCCTTAGTCAAGGTCAAGAAAATGGTATTTGATTTAGAGAAGCATCATTAGCATCTACCATTAATAGGATACCAAGTAATCGATGTAACTGTCATTTAAAATTGTTTGCAGGCAAGTTCCAGACTGATGTGGGCAAAGCTTGGGCCTTGGAAATTTTATCAAGAAGGAAGAAAGAGCACTAGTTTCTTACTTTGAAGTCTTTGATACTCCTTTGCTAACTCCCGTTGTACTGTACAATATATTGAATTTGATACTTTAGCTGCTGCAATTACGAGTAGTTCGATTCACAATACTTTTGGACCTTTAAGGCAAGTTGCATTATTGGCTTTCAACACTAGAAGTTGAGGTCCTTGACATTTATGACCAGGAGTAAACTTTTCGTCACAATTGAAACAAAGAACCTATGCTCGTCTTTTCTACATTTCACCCCAAGTTAATCAATTTTATTGAGGTTGAATTCTTGACTGTGTTCAAGAAAGAGTCAATTGTTGCTTGAGTGATTGGCTAGGGGAATTTTCGCTGTCCGCTCACTTGTTCATCCCTCATCCTTGCAAGGCTAATTGCTTCCTTCAAAGATTTCGGTTTAAACATCCGAATGCCACCTACGATTTTTGCCTAGAGTCTGCTCATGAATGTCCCGACTAGAGCTTTTTGTGTCCAACCATATTCTCAGTTACCTAATCTTTCGAATTCCTTTTGATAATTCCGTAAGAATCCGACTTGCCTTAGTTTGGATAAGGCCTCGTCGAAATCCTCACAATCTGTAGGATTGAATTGAGCCTATAAGTAGTATTCCTAGAGATGTCTCCTAAGTTGTGAAATGGATCATTGGAAGAGTTCCTACGGTGTTCGTTGGTGTTTTTGGATGGCAACTCCTACTTTGAAAGTAGGACTTCAGATATCTTGCTGATGATACGCTTCAAACTGTGCAACAGATCAACCACGCTGATTTCTAAGTGAAAAAAACTATATTGAAAACACGGAGTCCTACCTCAAGAATCTCGATTAGTTCTTTATTAGTTGTCATAGTGTTTTGTCAGGTTTCGATATCATTGATAGGTCCATTAGGCTTTTACCGATTTAAGACTTGGTTAGGTAACATGAGTACACATCATTAACAGGCTAGAGTTTGGATTGGAAGCCTCTCAGAGTTGAAACAAGAGGATGTGCAAGCATCAAATATAACCTTAGAATTCTTGGCATGGCTTTTCACCATGAATAGTCAGTAATGGCATCAAGACCATTTACAGCTTTAATACGCAAAACTAGATAGAGATGATACTGATTTCAACCAAATAGAATATGTACATCCAATCCTTTAATCTGCAAAACCACAATGCAGCATGTTGCTTAAGCAGATTTAGCAGGCAGTGCCCTCCACTAGCTTGTTCAACTTCTTTGTCGTCAACTTCTCAGCGTATACCTCACTTCCTTGGCACTTGTATCTGTACAGATTAGTGTCCAAATTAGCTTCAAGTATCTACCAGTGTTTCAGTTTCTAACGAGCAACAAGACTCAGTTGCCCTCTGATTATCAAAAGAAGAGATAATATGTATCAATCTTGACTTACCTTGTTGGTAGAGATATTAAAGGGCTCAAGCTTTGTGCAAGTTTGACAGCTTCCTCCTCAGTATTCACTATCTGGTTGAAGCAGAAGTAACGCCCAGAAGTAGACCGATCCTCAAATGCTCTGATATGAATATCAGCAAGGAACTTCACATCCACAAAAGCAAGCACTCCATTTTCATACATCTGAGCTGCTCCTGTTTAACATTTTTCAATTCCAGGATTCTCTTCAGCTTAATGTTTTAAGCATTGTTCTTTTTCTAACAAAAGAACATGTTTGAGAGTTTCTATACCTTTGAGGTAGGACATAGTTGACAGAGGATTTTGTTGAGTGACTCCAGGACCCAGAACCAGTCCAGCATTAATTGTAACCATGTTAAGCATGCGGTCCATGGCTAATGCCCAAGCTGCCTGCTCAGATTGTGTCTTTGCCAGAGCATACCACAACTGCAAATCAACAAGGAGATCAGAAAACATCAACTAACATGCAAAACTAAGTAACCAAATTGACTTGTATAAGAGTCCATTATTAGAGAAGATAGCTAAATCATTGAATATACAGAAAAAGACAACGCAGTATAATCCCAAATTTGACTATATGAATGATCTGTCAAATTTCAAAATCCCTTAAATGGAAAATCAATAGGATATTTACCCCCAAAAAAAATCAATAGGATAAAATGGCTTGACTTTTTCTGATTGGAGATCTCAAAAGAAAAATGGGCATGAAAAGGACTTCTAATCCGACCCATCCGCTTTCCTACAATATTTTTTTATTTCGATCATAAGAAGAACAAGTCTAAGGGTTTAATAAAGTTTGAATCTTTGATCAATTGCTCTTGCTTTTCCAGGAGAGGAATCCAACGGAAATAAAAGGGAAAAGATTGTGAATTAAACACTCAATATCACTAACAAGTGATCAGAGACAATAAAATAACAGAAAAAAAGAAAAGATTGGATACAAACCTTCAGTTTCTTGCAAAACTCTCGATCACTCCAAGACCTCTCGTCAACATCCTTCTCTGTAGAAATGTTCTCTTTCCAAATTGCTGCAGTTAAAGAAGAACTGAACACAATTTTCTCTATACCGTCAGTTTGTGCACATGCCTCCACTATATTGATTGCTCCTCTGGCCTCCAAATCAACCATTACATCCTGCACAAAAATCATCAATAGAAGAGTTAATATAGTTAAAATCAGTTAGAAACCACAAATGCAGATGTAAGAAGAGATATGATATAAGCCAACTTCGATCAACTAACATCATAACCATCGGGGCTGTCCAAGCAGCAGAATAAAGCAGAACAACCCTTCAAAGCAACTAATATGCTTTGATAATCCAATATATCAATACCAAAGACAAACAGTTTCTCCTCCTCTTTCTCCATCTCCCTTATTTTCTTCTGAATCTCCGCCTCTCCTGAAACAAACCCAAGAACAGGACTATCAAAAGCATGATCTTTTAGGAGAGAACAATAAAAAAAAAAAGAAATTTTTGACAGAGAAGGAAAAAAGGGAATTGGGTAGTCAAAGACACCAAAATGGAAGGAACTATCTTACCATTCTTTTGCACGGCTGCATGAACCGAGTAGCCCCTGCTCAACAACCCTTTAACGATCCAAAACCCAACATAATTTGAAGCATCAAGAACACAAACGGTGGGAAGTTCTTCGTCCATCTGAACTAGTTTTCAGGTTAGATTCTGCTTCTGATGCTTAGTTTTGCTTCTTATGTTCGCACTCTTCTTATACTATGTAAAATAGAAGAAGCCGTGAGAGAAATTTGAAGGTGAGATGGAGACTAAAAAGGAAGAAGGGTGGGTGAACAATCAAACTACACGTTCCATCTACTTAGCCATATGATTTCATGTGCTTTTTTTTAAAGCCCCTCTCATCAAGGTTCATGTATTGACGTTGTTCTGTACGAGAAAGGGAAGTGTAGGACTTCTGCAACTTATATTAAATATATGTCAATTTTGTTTATGTTACAGTGTCCAAAACGTAAGCTGCTTACCTTGACCCAAAAGGCAACTCTCCTTTTTTCTTGTTATTCTTACCATATCAAGCCATTTTTACAATGAAAATTTTACTGAGACTAAGAATTGGTAGTTTGCCAATCACACGTTTTACGAGAATTAACTTGGATTCATCATGATTTTATGACCAACCCAAAATTTTTTCAAGTGATGAATTTTAATCTTGTACGTGTTCTTAAGACATTGAATTTGTCTTGCTTTTTTGGGGGGTTTATCATTAACTTTATTGACTAACTCAAGCTGACCTAATACAACCTCTACAGTTTTTTTGTTTGTTTGTTATATAGATAAAGAAATAAACGAGGATTAACGCTTTAAGAAAGACACTAATCTTTAATCAATCTTAAGCAACAATCGAAACCTCGAGGTCAGATACTCAAAAAAAACCATTGGGTTATAGCCAAGGAATCTTACTTAGCTAAAAAAATTCGCACATTAATTAGCTTCACGAAAAATATGTTAGAGAGAGCAACATCAATCCCTTACAATCATCGTCCTAATGTCCCTAACAAAAATAAACACAGTGCAAAAAGTCATCACAAGATTAAGTATACCTTGAGAATCAGACTAGATTCCTTTTTCTCTATGCTTTGGTCCAGTAACAGACTTACCATGGTTAGTGTGATGGCCTCTCTTATTGAAGTTAATAATTTTGTGCTCTGTATGTTATCACTTTTTAGGATCAGATTGAATAACAAGTAGACTTGCTTGGAATGAGGTGACATGTGCTTACAATTAACATGATTGTAGCAGACTTGGCCCACAATCTGTTCATGGAAGCTGGACACAAGAAGTTATTGTCATTTCGCCACTTGGTGGGGGTGAATGCGTCAAGCACAGCACTCCACTTTTTGCTGAAAACTCCTCATCATCTGGTTTCGTATTAACAGATAAATTTTAAGTTAAATAAAGAGCTCATTTTAACTGAACTCAAATAAAGCATGTTTTGCTTCAAATTCAGAATATAAAAAGTACGGTCTGAGCCTGGACCCATTGCCAACTATAACGTGGCACAGTAGGGGAAGAAAAAGACAAAGAGCTAAACAATGAATGCTCTCAACCCCAAGAAAAAGCAGCAGTTCATACTAAGGCCAATTATGGCTGCTACACAATTTATTGATCTTCACCAAACTTTTAAATCAACCTACTGGAATCCATCTCATTGCATATATGCATATCCAGTCTCATCACCCTATGAACCCTGTCACAATCCAAGTGTTAAAAGCTCCCAGCCACCCTATTAAACACTGGTCGGTTCTTTTCTTTCCTGCTCACAACTTCAAATATATCTTGCAGCCAACCTTCTTGAATATAGTGTCACATTCACACAATACTCGCTTAACATTATAAATGGGTTTATGTATTAAAAATTATCTGAAACCCTTGAGAGATAACTGTTAGTAAATCTATGAACAGATCATAAACTTATATACCACAGGATCGATTATATGCATGAAAAAACAAACATACATACTTGATGCTTGTTTAGGTTTCCACCGATTAAAGAACGCAGATCTTTCTTTTTAGAGAGTTTTCCAAGCAGCAGTTTCTATCGGGAAGAATACTCACTTACATATATGTCAACCGTCGTGTTTGACAATATATATATACTTCATCCATGAATAACTACCGATGATAGTTATTGCCAGATGATGAAGTGTTGACCCATCATGGGTGTCAAACGGCATCATAAACAATGAAGAATATATATATATATATACAGTTCCTGTGTTTTTAAGTTTATTTCACTTTCACTTTCTCAAATCTAGCTCTCTTGATTTGGCAAGCCTAGCGTAAGGGTGGGTGTAGCAAATCCTGTGTCAAGAGAGTTTTGAGTTTTGAGGTTAGTCAAGTCTTCCTTGTCAAAACACGTGCGTCTCGTAAGTGGGACCGCTTCTTGATCTTAACTGCTGCCCGTTATCGTGTTCTGTTTTGGCTCTGTTTCCTTTTTCTTTATGTCATTCAAACACATGGTCAGGTTGAAAAGTCCGAGCAATACAAATCTATGCCATTCATTTTCTTTCAACATATGGACCCATGCCCTGTCATTGACGACACTGATGAGCTCATAAAATCCAGAAGGTCTCACTTGGTGTCCCTAAAGAGACGTCATCGAGCCATCACGTGGCCAACCCATAATGCATACATTACTTTTGGCTCAATTCAATTCATGCCTTTCTTTCTATCACTTTTCTTTAACATCTACAACTTAAAAGCTATAAAATTTTGAAGCGAAGCCTGCCAAAAAAATGTTTTAATTAGTGGAATAAACCCCGCTAAAAAAAATTGTCTATTTAAAAATTTTAAAATTGTGTAATTTTCTTAAAAATTAAAAAAAGATAATCAATTAAAAAATTAAATAATGTTAATATTTATAGAGATTAATTATATGAAATTCATAACTTAACTATAATTAATAACTTGTTAAAAGATTTTTCACGGGACATTTGGTGTTGGAAAACCTTGGTGGGTGTCTGCGTTCACTAAGCCTTTGTTTGGATGGAGTGAAACCAAGAGGAGAGAAAGGAAAAGAAATTGTATTTCTCTTCCTTTTCATTATTTGGACAAAAATAAGAGAGAGAATTGAAAAAAATAGAAGAAAAATTTAGGTCATTTTTATTCTTATCTTACAATTTCCCTCCCTTTTTCACCGAATTAGTAAAAAAGGGATAAAAATGCAAGATTTTCTTTTGTTTCTTTTCCCTCGCGTAACTAAACATCCGAACAAGGCTAAAGTTAACGATCTTTGCAGCGTTAGATATTCTCTCGTTTTGCTTCCTGTGGACATGCGTGAAGTACAGTACAGCCTGGACCACATATGAGAATGGTTGATTCAAACTTCTAGGTATATTCCTAGGTTTTCCTGGCTGCCTCAAGTTGCAACTTGTAAGTATTGTAAAAGTTTGGCACTATCTAATAATGAACTTCGGCAAACTTTGATTCAATTATTAACTGAAAACCAGTAGCCTACACCAGAGCTTGAAAAGTCTTAATCAAAATTGTCAACTTTGCTGGAAAAAAACAAAATTTTTGAGGTCATAATTCCCATATTTGGCATCCACTGGAAAAGATAATGAGATGAAGTTGGTGGCAGAATTTGTCTTTCCAACTCACCAACCCAACATAAATACAAGTCTCTCAAAGTGCTGAAGTGTTGGGTTCCTTTCGCTTTCCTTTCTTCATGGCCTAAATTACAATATTATGCCTATCATCATCTTTCCAAATTTAAATATATGCAACACTTGAGTCTCCGTAAGCAAACTTGACGCTTCGTTAACTATATCAATCCATCAACACAGCCCAAGACCAGCAGCATCCATTGACAATAAGCCATGGTTTCAGGTTCAACATCCGCAAGCGAGCTTCCATTTAATGAGAACGACTCTCAAGAAATGGTTCTCTACCAAATTATAACAGAGGCCACACCCCCACATAGTTCACACAACATCCCTCCAAGACCCCACCAGATCAATTCATCATCAAACAGCATGCTCGAACCGACTAAGGTCATTGGAAAGAAGCACTATAGGGGTGTCCGGCGACGTCCCTGGGGGAAATACGCCGCTGAAATCCGCGACTCCGCCCGACACGGAGCACGGATATGGTTAGGGACATTCGAGACAGCAGAAGAGGCTGCTTTGGCCTACGACAGGGCTGCGTTCAATATGCGTGGTTCAAAGGCACTCCTGAATTTCCCAGCTGAAGTGGTGATCGCCTCATCCACTCACAATCTCAATCTGAAGATGAACTCATCAGCAAGGTTGACCCCAAATAATTCGTCAGAGCCAAGCAGCAGGTCCACCAAGGCTTCTACTGCAAAACCACAAGCAGAGTACTTGGGGAGTTCCACAAATTAGGAGTCTCTAAAAAACAGAAGAGGCAACTCTGCTTAGATAAGAACCAGAAGGATTTGCCAGGTGTTTGTTGAGATATGGAATTGGTCTTTTATTTTTCTTTTTCCTTTTGTTTACAGGTGATCACAGTTTAACCTTTAGGTATGGAACATAAGTGAAAAGTAGATAACTTAAGGAGTCGCTTGCAGTTTCCTCAGATATGGGATTCTTTGCTTTCTTTTTTGTCTGTAAATGACTGAATTGTGTACTGGGTATTCATTCCTTTCAAACATGAGTCTGATAGCACTTCATAGAACTGGACACCGAACCAATCAAATCCTCCCTAAATCAAGCTTCATAAGATTGTCTATTATATAATTCCCGCTTATCATGCACCATAACCTCGATTCCGACTTTTGTACGAGGACAATTTGGTGGTTCCTGTTCTCATCTTGCCAGGTAATCATGAGAGGCTGTTGCTGCGCTCATCACGCGTACATAGAATGTCTATTCATGAAGAGAAGTAGCTTGTACACCTCAGTATTCCATAAGCCCAGAAATGTACCACTAGTAATGCTTCTTAATTACTTGTGATCTGCCTACCGAATAGACATAAAAGTGAAAATACAGGAATAAAATTTGATCTTGCAAGTCTTGTTTAAACGTACCACTTGGAATTGTATACAGTTGATAGATTATTTGAAATGCATTATCGATAATGTAATGCAACTTCACCTAGTAGAAAATATTTCTTGGTATAACCATTTGAGGGTTTTTTCAACTCGGGCAACCTTATAGAAACCAGCGACGGTGCAACTACTCCGTCAAAATCGATAGCCAATTCTCCAAGCCATTTACTCGTTTCAAAAAGAGTCTAATCGAGCACCTAACGTAAACAAATTAATAGTAGTAATTTGACCAACTCGGTTAAACTAATGATTACCAAAATTGAAAAAGATTTGAATATTTAAGTGAACAATTCAGTTTCTGTTTCAATTTTCATGCTGACCATCTTAACATCACATTTTAAACACATCCGATCGAATTTAGTTAGCAGCCAAGCCATTATATATACTTAAAAAGATATAATTGCAAAGTTGAACTTTTTCTTTCATCATACAAGTCAAATTCTTAATTAATTAGATTATTCCAAAAGTCCATTCTGACAAATACAGTATATGAAATAAAATGTTTAAAAGAAAGAGACATATTCAACGTGAAGAGCATTATGGGACGACGTATTCTTGTGTTGGCATAACACCCGCTTCTAACAACTTATCTCCAAGACGCTTGTGAAAGTGGTCCAGGTTGGTGGGAAGCAATTCATTTTTATGGATTAACTAAATCTGGCCCTGGATTGTTGACTAATCCAAATAAAAGTATTTTCCTGATTAGTAGTCAGTCGTTTATTACCCAACTTCTCCTTAGTTCATACGTTTAAGCATGTAGAATTCAGCAGTTATGTATGTATAGATTATAATTTCTTCATCTTCTTTTTTCGAGTGTCAATCTATGGCTATAAGAATATGAAATTTTCTTGTTATCAATATCTTTTATGATTTATGTTATGATATTATTTTAGTTATAAATTTGTGATTAAATTATTGTTATTTCAAAGACTTCATTGAAATATTAAGTTTATGAAATTGTTAGAATGGTGTAAACCATGATTGAGGTACGTTTAGTAGGTAACATGTAATATTCACCACTTAGGAAATTCTTTAGGTTAATTTTTTTTTCAATTTGTATAATGATTTTCTTAATGATCCAACGATTGACTTTTTTGCATATTCTAATTCCTTGATTTAAAGAAGAATTGGACCAACCTACATAAGAGTTCTAGTAAATTGAGGATTTAACTGACATGATATAATTGGGATTTTTTTTTCATATCAAATGCATGTGAATTGCATGATGGATCACATGTAGTTAGTAGGTGTTACGTGTCTTATGCAGTGGCACATATACACCATTAATTATTTTGGGTATTATGTGTGATTACATTTATGTTGTTACTCCTTTGTGTGTATGATGTTATGATGATTGATATGGATAGTGATGTGTCATGTTTTTTTTTGGGTAAATAGTGATGTGTCATGTTGTATAATACATGTGATGAACTATGGATAGTCGGGTTAGGGCGAATGCAACTAGTAGTCAAAGCTCATGTTTGGCAAAAATAAGGTAGAATTCAATCCGTTACCAGAGCAAATCTTTCGACCTATCCTAGGAAGAAACTAATAAATGGTGAAAGCTCATGTCTGGCGCCTACTTGAGCCAGATATATGGCATCATATGGCTTTATAGTACCTATGTAGTCATATTTATTATGAATTACTAAGTTATATATACTTTACTATAATTCTTTCACTACAACAAAGTAGACATTTAGCTACATTTTTTTTTCTTTTGTGACGTTCCAAAAAATGTCGCTAAAAATGACCATATTGCGACAATTTTAAAAATACATTCGTCGGTAAATGAATTTTTGGTGATACTTTTCAAAAATCGTCATTATAATTAGGTAAACATTTAGAGACCAATTTTCAAAATCGTCGCCAAAGGGTTCACAATTGATGACGATTATGTAAAATTGTCACTAAAAAGATGTTTGGTGATGATTTTCATAAATCACCACTAAAAGTTCGTAGACATTTAGCTACGTGTTTTTTTTTTATGTTTCTCACATTGTTGCTAAAAGTAACCATTTGGTAACGATATTTGAAAGTGTCACCAAAGGATCAATATTTGGTGACAAATTTTTAAAATCGTCACCAAATGGTTCGCATTCAATGACGATTTATAAAAATTATTACCAAATGGTCCACATTCAGTGACAATTTCTGAAAATCATCACCGAAGGTTCCATAGTAATTTGCAACTTATTTGGTGACCATTGCCAAAATCATCACCAAAGGGTTCACATTTTTCAAAATTGTTAAACTAATATTTTTATAATCTATCAT
>JANZXV010000008.1:501326-534994 GCA_027576455.1 Erythroxylum roigii | reverse complement strand
ATTTATCATCTTTATTGTAAGCTTAGTGATTAGAGGAGAATCACTAGTGAGGTAGGATTTGTGCCGGAAGACAGATCAATTGTGAGGTTAGCTTGAGCCGAAAATCAAGTGGTATCGGAAAAGTTCGTACTGAACTAAAAAGTGTGCAGTAAAGTGTTTGTCAAAATCCTAAGTGGGAGCTTAGGTAGAGAACGTAGGTCTTAGCATCGAACCTCTATAAAAATAGTGTTTGCCTTTCTTCCCTACTATTTTCATTTTAATTTATTTGATTGTTCGTGTGTATTAATTTGTTATTTTTGTGTAGAACTTTGCGAAAAAGTTTTATCGATCTATTCAACCCCCTTCTAGATCGCTTTCATTTACTAGGAAGTAATTGTAATACGTAAAGATACTTTAGTTACATATCCGGATCGAATGTGAAAGAGCAAGAAACGAAGAAATGCGAAAAATACCTAATTTCAATCTCCGTTACTTCAAACGAGCTTTCCAAAGTCGAAACGAACGCGGATCTATCGCCGTCTTCACAAGAACTACTCTCTGGGATTCGGTTAAGGTCTTCCTACAGTTTTCTTAAAACGTAAGCACTCTTAATGAGTCAGAAAATCATTATACTTACGATTGATATATGAGCAACTATAAGAGACTTTAACCTTTATCGGGCTTCCCCATCACAAGACCGATATGGGTTCGGTCCACACTAATTGAGATCTATTTTTTACACGGACTTCAACTCATTAATTTAGAACATTTATTAGATCACTTTATTATCTTTATTTAGATCAAATTACGTAACTTAATCGATAAGTTATTAAAAAACAAAAAATGCAATTAATAGTTGTCCAACTTTATTAGAAAGGATAAAATTGTCCAACATTCTCCCCATTTGACAAGTATTAATTATAGTTTTGACTGTAGTTTAAAAACTCAGTTAAGCCATGCTATTGTATTAGTCGACTAAGTTTAAAAAACAAAACATTTGATCCAAAGATAACGAAAGTTTATCATTTCTTCTTGCAAGGCTTTCGATACCGAAAAGTATCAAATATATGTGTAATGTGCGACATAGATCCAATACAATCACGTATACTTAATACCTCACTAACATGAATGAGAAAATGGAGTGTGACAAATTAGGATGATACCTTTATGATCTAAATTATATCATTTTCGTTTATAGGTCTCGATTTCTCCAATTTTATGCTAAATTGCATTAGAGAAATCCCGTTTTCTCTCACCAAATGCTAAATAGCATTAGAGAAAACTTGTTTCCTCTTACCAAATGCTAAACTGCGTTAAAGAAAACTTTTATGTTCTCCAACTGAATGCTAAACTGTATTAGAGAACCTTTACGGGATTAAAAAATATTGTATCCCTTATGTCATGTCATATTCGTTTAAAACTGTATGCGTCTAAATGACATAGGTAAGAGGTTAATTTGTACATTTGTCCAATGACCTTTAAATGCTTAAAATTGATACAAATCTTAAGACTTTCATACATATCATGACAATATACGTACCACGTATTATTGAGAATAAACGAAGACCATCTTTATCGATGAACCATCATACTGTTATAATACATCAAAGTGTACAAATGTATATGGAGCAAACATAACGATCCATTAACTAACAGTGTCTAAGTACTTCAAAACACTCATACTGTGTATTTGTGTAACAAACATAAGTGGGCGAAGTCCTTTAGTTAAAGGATCGACTAACATTTCCTTAGTCTTTAAATGCTTCAAACCTTAATGTCACATTTTTGTATCAACACCTTTATGACCAAATAATTGACTTTTAAATACTAAGACCCTGTGATATTCTTTGTTGTTATTAAACAACACAACAACAAGATTATCACAGTACAATCGAATGTGTCTAACCATTGAATCAACCACAGACAAGTTTATGAGTTAAACCGTCTGTGAAGCAGCCCACAGCATGCATAGTCGAGGAAGTTACCCGTGTCTATTTGACACACTTCCACGACATTGTAAGCTACAAACTTAAACTGTAACCTTAAGTGGAGTTTCGATCATTCGAACACATAGCTAAATTTGATTCTGAATTCCCTACGAGATTTAATCTGTTGAATTTTCTATATGCCAACATAAAATCTTTTATTTCTTTTAGTATCTCAACACTTGCTTGACTGCATTCCGATAGTCTACACTTGGGTTAACCAAATATTGACCAAACAATCAATGTAATGTCCTGCCTAATATATAGTCGAGCACACATCAAGCTATCAACCGTACTAGAATACAGAATATTACTCATAACCTCTCTCTTTACGTTATTGTTTGGATACTGTGCCAAAGATTATCTCTCATTATGAGAGATAGGTGCTACGACAGGTTTACTGTTAAACGTATTAAACCTTTGTAACACAAACTCCATGTATGCACTCTGTGAGAGGTTTGATGAGTGTTGAGATCTGTCCCGGTGAATCTGAATACCTAAAACAAAAGATGCTATACCAAGGTCTTTCATGGTAAAGTTCTTGACCAAAATTTGCTTAACCTCTTACAACATGGTCAAGTAATTTGACGTGAGTAATATATCATCCACATGCAGTAATAGGAAGATATCTTTGGCTCCTGACCTTATAGTACAAGCATCTTTTTAACTTTATTTTCCATGAAGCCGAAAGAGGTCACAACCTCATCAATTGTAAGGTATCTCTTTCAGAAGGTTTGATGTAAACCATATATTGATCTGCTTAACGTGCAAACCATGTCAGTTCCATCTGAATTCTGAAATTTTTAGGTTGTACCATATAGACCTCTTCATAAAGGTTTTTATTCAGGAAAGCAGTTTTGACAGCCATCTGATGTAACTCTTCTTCATAAAGGCTTTTATTCAGGAAAGCGATTTTGACAGCCATCTGATGTAACTTTATATCATGAACTACAATTGCCTTAATCACTCAAAATGTATCCTACGAGGTTACAGAAGAAAAAGTAACATTAAAGTCAACCTTTATCCCTGAGTGAACTATTAGGCAATTTAGCAAGCCCATAAACTGCTGAACTTTATCTCGAAATCCTTTAGATCCAAAACTTCATTTACAACTGATGGGTTTGCAATTCCGATGCAAACCAACTAGTTCCCAGACCTTACTATGCTTTATAACTTGCATCTCATCAGTGATTACAACCCAACACAAATCTACATTGGGTCCAGAAACAACTTCTGTAAAAGTAAATGGATCCGTAACAGGTTTAATAGCATAGTCCTGTACATCTGATAGACTATGTAAATAGATGGGATAGCATGTTGTCTCACTCTGGTGGATTTTCCTAAATGCATTAGATCTTGTACCCCCAGGAAACCACTGGATGTACAGGTAGGGATTTCTGTTCCTATACAGGCACTGTACAGAGACCTAGATCCACCAAATCTAGCTGTATGAGTAGTGGATACATGATAATTGTAGTATCTGCCCTACATCCGAAAGGTCAAAGAGCCCATCATCATCATAGGCAATATATTTCAGAAACTTAGTTGTTTGTGATTCCACTATTATGATCCCACCTTTTATACAATAAAAGTTGTAGCCTTAAAATGGTTGAGATATCTTATTAAATAGCAATGAACGGAACGAGCATGCAGTTTTTCTTTATAAGGATTATACTACCTTAGTAGGGCAGCCCCATACACAAATGTGTGCAAGGTTGAATTTCCAAACTTCTAGATAATCAGGTAGAATAACTCTGTTCTGCATTGACTTCTTCAAGTCCTTTAAGGTACAATTATGCCTTTCGACAATACACCATTTTGCTCAGAACTCATAACTACTTGATATAGTGAATTAAGTCACTATTCCAACTAATTCCAAATATCTGACAAATGAACCTGTTAAAGTCCTAAAACACCATGTTTGTCATGATATTCTCCTTTACGATCAAATCTAACTATCTTGATGAATTTTTCCAATTGGTTCTTAACCTTCAGTTTTTAAGCAAGAACACATAATTGTAGTGGGAATAATCATGAATAAATGTCAGAATACATTTAGAATTACACAATGGAACTGTATAAGGTCTACCGATATCTTTATGTATCAGATTCAACAAGTCCAAAACATGCGTTGACTTTAATATCTTTATTAGTTAACTTACCCCTGTAACAGTCAGCATATGTTTCCAGATCTTCGTAATCTATAATTAAGAGAATGCTTTCCTTAATCAATCTCTCAACCCCAGTTTTAGAAATGTGGCTTAAACTTTTATGCAACACCTTGTATGACTTTTCATTCATCAGGGTTCTTCATTTCATGACTTATTTAGCAAGATACGAAGAACCATATATCTAATTCAGGATAGGACACATTCTATACTATCCATATGCCAAGAAAGTTGTACCATTATGTCTTGCATTAAACAACAACTGTACAACAGAAGTATTAAATACAAAGCATTAACCCTCTTTGTCCAAAATTGATCAAAAGATCACATACAAAATGAGTCGTGTAAAACTCAAATGAACCTTACTACAAGGTTCGATACTTACATTTCCCATAGATATTACTTCTACTTCTTCATTGCTGTGAACCATCAGCTTCTCCTTCCGTTTATTTGGCTTTATCTTAAATACGAACCCCTGTATCGTGGAAGCACCTTCATCAGATGCTCCACTATATAGCCACCAAATAATTAATGCGGCTATCGCAAATTAGATTCATAAATTAATAAGCCAAGGAGTTACCTAATGGTCACAGTCTTTCCTTTTAGGCCTTATACTACTAGTTTCTTTATGTTATGTAGACCTTTACTAGCACTGGTTTGACCAACATCAGCATGTGGAGAAGATTTTAACTTTTTACCTTTGAACTTAGCAAGCTTCAACTTTGGCTTCCTTTTAGTTGCTTCGAGGGCTGTAGGAGTAGCAAACTTGAGTTTCTCCTCCTCAGTAACGCAATGGGCTATCAAAGTGTTAAAGTCCCATTCCTCATCTAGAAAGTAATATGTCATCACCAGAATACTAAACTCTGGATGGAGTGTGTTCAGAGTCTGGTGAACAATGAAGACATCAGGAAGAGGAATGTTTAACATCTTTAGTCTACTATGAAGATGAATCATTCTTGATATGTACTTCATTACTCCCCCTTCTCCTGTATATCTCAGGGAGAATAATTCTTTCATTAAAGCACTTGTCTCAACATTAGATGAGACTGTGTATCTCTGGGAGACATTACCAAGAAACTCCTTCGCTATGTCTGTGTTAGGAAGTGCACTTAGCATATGGTTAGGCATGGATCTCTTAATGGTCAACAAACATAATCTGTTAGACCGATCCTAGGCTTCATAGGCTACTTGATGAACTCTTGAGCTCATGGATGTAGGTGGAGATGACTTATTTGTCCGTATGGCCATATCAACCTTAGCTATCTCCATAGCGTTCAATACATCCTCTGTCAACTTCTTTGTATTGAAACCGGTCAAGGTTTCAATGGTGACACTGATTTTATTAACCAAAAAGGTGACTATAAAATGATAATGTTTAAATCAACACAAATGTAGGACAACAACGATACTCAAAGCCATTAAATAATATCTTTTCTGAAAATCTAGTCACATATATTATGAAACACCTATGGGTTAAATACATAATATATGCAACTAGACCTCCACATAAAAGCGATTAAAGTACAAACTATCAGCTCTCATGACACTACCACCTGTGGGCGAATAGATCATTCAAGCAATAACTTTCCTCTATCCAATGCCTCTATACACATCTCAAAATCTCATGTAAGGCCAACACCTGTGGGCAGAATAACCAAACATGAGACCAGAGACATCCCCTAACGTGTAAGTAGAACAATTCAAAATACTGACTCGAAAGGCCAATGTGGTAACTACATCCTCATCAGCACTCAAAAAGTCTACAAACACAAGGGACACATCTTTATGTTATCATCACATTCTTTATGGGCATGTGACAATGTAACATTAATAAATGTAAAAAACCGAATGCATAGTCTCATTGTCACATATTCGTGTTGAAGACATTATCTGAAAACTTTATTTGAGATTTTCATAAAAGAAAAATCTCAGCAAAGTGACTATCGTGCATCACCAAACATTGAACCAACTACCCAAGACACGATAACCTCATGTATCTACCTTATGGCAAGTTCGTTGCACTAAAACTCACTAAAAAATGGCTTCAAAATGTCTTAATTCCTTTTTCGAGCGACCATCATGCAATCTAGAACACTGAACATGAGACCCGAGACACGAAAACTTGAAGTATCTCTCTCATATAATGTACGAAGCATGAAAATTCACTAGAAATCGGATTCAAAACACCTTAGTTCCTTTTCTTGGAGTTAAACTTTAATTTATTTGGATTTATTAAGTATTCTTAGTCCACTATATCAAGTATTCTTAGTCCACTATTGCACTGACGTCATCCACACCTCGTTGGAGTTAAACTTTAATACTGTAGTTGCTGACTTTAGTGGATGACGTCAGTGCAATAGTGGAGAGGTGTGGCGTGTATGATACACACACCGCCCAACGAGGCGCCTCAACAGTGAATGGCACGTGTGCAGTGCAGCACTTACCAGACACACGCCCATGCATACTTATCCAGTTGCACGCGCTGACACGTGGCGTGACGCTGTCCACCCACTTGTCGAAGCACGCACCAGATGTACCGCCCCTTGGGGTGGTATTGTGCACTGTCAGGCGCGTGTGTCTCCATCGTCCCTGCCAGAAAATGACGATTTTCAGCTACTTTTTGGTCCATTTTTCACGCTTCTGGGCTCGTTGTCACCCCGTTTTTCAAGGCTAAATACATGTATAATACTTTCATGGAATAAAAAGCAAGAAAAAACTGAAAAATGGAAGTTAAATCTTCGAAAACTTTATGAAGAAAAAATAAAAAAATCTCGTTTTTAACCACCCAATCACGTCACCGCTTTGATACCACATGTATACGTAATGGTACCTTAGTTATGTATCCCGGATGGAGCGTGAAAGGGAAAGAAAGGAAGAAATGCAAAAAATACCTTATTTCGGTCTCTGTAACTTCAAACGAGTTTTCTGAAACTGAAATAAGCGCAAATCCACCGCCATCTTCATGGAAACTACTCTCCGGAACGCGGGTAAGGTTTTTCTACAGTTTTCTCAAGACGTAAGCTCTCTTAACGGATCAGAGAATCCTTATACTTACGATTGATAAATGAGTAACTGTAAAAGACCTTAACCTTTATATATAACTTCCGTAACGGGTTTCTTTATCACAAAACCGATAAGAGTTCGGTTCACACTGATTGAGATCTATTTTTCACACAAACTTCGACCCATTAATTTAGATTATTTATTGAGTCATTTTATTATTTTTATATGGATCAAATTACATAACTTAATTAATAAGTCATCAAAAAATTAAAAAATACAATTAATAATTGTCCAACTTTTAAAAAAAGAACAAAATTATCTAACGGTAATTACTATCGTAAGGAGCCAGAGATAATGTGACAAATGGCATCGAGTAAACGGTCACCGTTGTTTGTTAGATGAGAGGAGAATATAATAAACAAAGAAAACAAAATCATGCGTGAGGGAAAAGTAAGGACGTGACTACTTGCAGGCAGGCTTGTGGCTGTTTTTAGGTGATCAGCGTGTGATAAGAGGTTAGGCAATCTACCTACTCGTGGATCTGTTGCCTTCTATTTTGGAAGCAAGCACACACCACCTTGGAGAGCCAATGACAAGTAATGCATCCATACTTGACTCACAGAAATTGAGAACAGACAGGAGAGAAAGGAGGAGATGACATTAACGGTGATAATATTATAATCGATTTCTAGTGGTTACTAAGAAGTTACCTCACCTTACAATTTCTATATTACAAGGGCAATACCGAACATTAACCAAAGGGAATTCAGATAAATAAGGTTGTATTACAACCGAAAGTATTACAGGTTGTATCTTGAAAATGACATCCACCGTTGCAGTTGAAGCACATGAGGAAAACTGTAAAGCATTTTCTCACAATTCATTGGCCATACACCAAAGCAAACGGCATTTATGGACGCCCCAGAGAGACAACATTCGAGCGGTGCACCAAGCAATCATATGCTTAGGCACAACACAACATCAGATAAAAATATCCAGTGGACCACGTACCAAAATATCGACACTTCAAAGCATAAAGTGGACCACATTTCAGAGTCTTTTAATGGGCAAACATGACCAGAATGAGGCTGGAATCTCGAAAAAGGAAAAAAAAGAAGAAGAAGAGAGCTGTTATTAATTGTATCATGTACCGGACTCGTCTAGCTATATCTTATTTCTGCTCTTTTCAACTGTGGTTCAAACATATCGCGCATATTTACTGCTTCATAAATTACAAAATTATAGTTTAAAATTAGTTGTAAATAATTTAGTAATTTGCCGATCGCCTCTCCCTTCCCAAATCATGAAGGCATTGGATTTATTGCTGAAGACGACCATTATGAGAAGAACTCTGGGGCACTGTCAGGAGAGGAAAAAAATTTTACTCCCAGGAAACCATACTGAATCTTGTATCTATTGATCGGTGAATAGAGATGATGGAACCTGAAAAGGGACAAAATTATCATCAGCAGAGTAGCATATAGAATTTTCGGACGAGTTTAATTTAAATGAGTGAACGGTATCACCATATAAAGCATATAATCTCCAATAAAAGAACTGGTCTTTACATGAACTCGGTCGCATTAAACCCACTGCTCTTCTTTATTAATCAATCTTATGTTGTCAGCCTCTACAACTTTTCTTTTTCTTCAATCGCGCAGTACATTTCTATCCCCATTGTTCCAAAGATTACATGCACCTAAAAAAACTTTACATTCCAGGGTTACTCGATATAAATGGGAATTCCCATCAGGATTCGTGTACTATCTTCAATGCTTCTGGGTATTTGATCTACATCTCATGTAAACTACTACCTTCAACACTTGGGGAAGCTAACAAGTTGATGGATCATATAGACTTTAATTTCAAACAATGAACAGCTTCCTGACCAGTCTGCCCATGTAACTATTTAGATTTAAGAGTATCCTTAATATGTGATAAGCCAGCAGATACACTAGCATGTCAACTATACAACAGTAATTGGCCTGGGAAAGCCATCGTAAAAATAGTAAATATCATACTAAATCACTTCCTACCAGAAACAGAAAGAAAAGGTCATACCTTGACGTGATGAGGCATGATTTTGATATCAAAGGGTACATGAAGCCATGCTTCCGGTGAATGGAGCAAAAAGTTCTCAGGTTTACTGGTATACACATCTGCATATTGGTGGATGTGATATGAAAAAGCAGATTCTTGGCCTGTGTCAGTGAGGAAAGTGGCTCCAAAAAACTGGTTAAACATTTTCTTCATCGTCCCTCGTGCCTTCCGTCTCTCTTCATTCAACTCCTTAAAGAGGGACCAGTATTCTAGACTTCGTGCACTGTTACCCACGGTTGCATGCAATCTACCAAGAAGTTCTTGTATGATGTGAAATTTTGCCTGCATCGAGGACAAGATGGAGCTAATTTTAAACAAACCGATAATAATGGCATGACTATGGTATTTGATAGCAATCCAGAGAGAGACACATGCTTTTTCTTTTCTTTCTAAAATGCAATGCAATCGAGAGAAACCAACCTGCTCAAAACGATAGCTATCATCATTCTGTATATGTATTTCAACCTGCATAAAATTTGGAAACAAAATGAGACAACATTTAACAAGTTTAAATTGAGAATTTGTTTAGTAGTTATCATCATTCTGTATGAGTATTTCACTCCGCTAAAAATTTGGAAACAAAATGAGACAACATTTAACATTTTAAATTGATAATTTGTTTAGCAAAGAAAGGTGAAGAAGAAACAATGAAGATGAAGTACAACAAGAGCAAGAAACCAATTAAAATAAAGAAGACAGTGGACTGGCTTTGAACAGTTTAACTTTTGAACTACGGATATAACAGAAGAAGGGAATATGGCAGGATTCAACATAATAAAGAAAGCAGGACTGATATTGAACAGCCAAATTTAGTTAGTGAGAAGAAAAAAACAATATTATATCCTGCAATTGTAAGAAATTCTTTAAATCCTCAAAACTGTACCCTAAATTGTAAAATATTGTTATTCTGTCCCTGCCATCAGAAATAGTAACTTTTGGGGTGATATGGGTAATACATCTTCAGGGTTTGTAATGATTGATATTAAACCCATGCTTTGTCGATTACTGCACTTGATCAGAACATGAAACAGAAGCTTTAAAAACTGTAAATGGCACAACTAAGAATGTGACTAGATGCATACTTCTAGTTCATGAATGATGGCAGCAGTACGCCAACCGGCCTTTGAAGGTCCCCTTAAGTCACTAAACAAGTGATCCCCAAAGTATATCACCTAAAAAGACAGAAAATGAATCAAGTGGTCAAAGCCAATGTTAACAACTAAATAAAGATTGGCCACAAATGATCAACAGTTTTTCTATAGTGACTAAAGAGATGTTTGTAGTTGAATTTTACCAAGTGAAAAAGGAAAAGTGTGTATTTCTCTTTCATTACACCAATAAGTTCTGTTCATGTACCTCTTAGCCAATAAAATCAATCAGTTCAAATTCTGGGGAACATACTTAATGGTCATGCATAAATGTACTAGAAAATAATCTGAAGCTTATATGCACTCGCACAAGGACAGAAGCTCCACATTATAAGATGTACCTCAGGACCATTCCACTTGGTAATTTCAAGAAAGGATTTGAGGCATCCATGGTAGTATATCTTATTTGGAAGAAAAGCATCCACCTTGGCAAAAGCTAGAGTGTCCTTCTCCGTATCATAACAACTACATGGAATCCAAAACCAGACAGTAGTGTAGCTTGCAGTTTCAATTGAAGATAATAAACATACAGCGCTTTCAGGTAGTTTAGCTGGATTCCCAGCTATAACTAAAATATTAAAAACTGGAAAAAAATATTCAGTTATCAATTTAATTTATCAACAGAAAGAAAAGATACCAACCGGAATGGGTGTTCAGATGTATAGAATGCAGGCTTATTTGCTTTAGCAATCACAACATCAAAAAGTTCCCTCCAAGAGTCTCTATAACCAACAGCATCCTAAAACAGATATGAAGAAGGTACATTGAATAAAAAATGTCGGATTTTCTATAAATACATTTGCAGCAACACAGACAAGAATAGTGATACCATAATACTAATGCTAATCTCATATTTTGAACCAGACAAAATAACACAATCGACTGTGAGGCAATAACTAAATGACTTTCCACAGCATTTTTAAAGTATGAAAATAAATTTTCAAGCAATCCAACAAAAACTCTGATATGAATTCAGATAAATAAGGAAAACAAGTATACAAACCATTCGAAGACATTTTTCACTATAGGATAAAAAAGGTCCCTTTGGACAGAAATGTTCAATACTATTCAAATGACTTGCAAGTTGCAATAATTGCATTCTAGACTAATATCAATTCAAAATCAGCTTTGAAACCTGCAATGATGGATGATAATTCACTTGGAATGCAACCAAAATGAACAATAATAATGAGAACGTATGTTGAGATTCTCGATTTGATTGCTTCTATTTTATTTTTATGCTCTGCAGACACTATATAAGTGGCCATGAAGCTGATTATGATAATCATGCAGCTTTTTTATCATTTAAAGCATCCTATTCAACGCCTCTCTGATCTTATCAAGACGTGAGTTACACCCTATGAAAGAAAAAAGAGGAAAAAGAAGAGGACACTGCAAATGGAACATCTGAATGACTGGAAATGTAAAAATTTACAAACTGTTATAATGTGGAATGGCGTAAGCTCTTCATATAACAACACGCAATCACATTACTTCATTATAGAAGTTAGAAACGGTGTTCCTTTCTATACCTCCAACATAAAATGCATCCCTCCATCTACAAAATAATAAGGAGAATTTGTCATCAAAAATAGTTTCTTCCCCTTGTCCCTTAGCATCCTGAGAAACCGAAATACCTGACCCTGAAATATTAACCACCTTAAATGCAGGTAAGACGGAAAGCGTATCTATGAACTTATAAATCAGAAATGAAAGCTTCAGCTCAAACTCAGTGTGTTTGGGCACTACTTGTAACTTTTGGGTAAAGATTCAGACTCACATTTTTCACAAGATATCTATCAGGATTGGCAAGAATCCCTTTGTGAACCAACCCACTTTTATGAACATACTGAATTGCACGATTTACATCTTCATAAATGTAGGACGTATCGAAGTCAAGCTTAGCATCTACAAAATACTGCACCATATCTGCAATAAGGCATGCCTACAAGATAACGATCAAGATTTCATTAGTTTCACGCGGAGGGGAAAAGAAATAGGAAACTCAAAGAACGTCATACTTAACACCTAATGAAACAGAAAGGAGCTAACTAGCAATGTTTACTGGGTACTGCTGTACTCTCTCTCTCCCTCTCTTAAGCACAAATAACATACACACAGCAAACACATGCGCATTACGTAATAGATGCCTATAGTGCATGCATACAGGAAACATACATACTTGAAGATACATATGGTAACGCAGACACAAGAAAATAATTATTTCTTAACTGCAGCAACATTAGACATTGTGTCCCCCCTGAAAGAGAAACAGTGATTAGAACTTTTTAGATAAAGAGATATACAAGCACCTAGTAATGGTGAGAGTAGAATTCAACCGAACAGTTTGCATTTCAGCACAACAGCCAGATTAAGGTTCATCTTGATATCCTGTCAAAGAACATGAAACTAACCTCACTGAAGCAAAAGAAATCCATCAAACCAACAAGGCCAAGTGCTTGGTCACGACCAATGTGTCGCGTGCCATATATCTTTTCCATTTCCAGAATGTCAAGCTGAAGATAAAAAGAATTTAGTAAGCAATGCAATCTGAGTCAAAAAGTGTTGTTTCTCAGATCAACAGGTTGTATGTTACACACATGTTCACTATGAAAGTCTATTGAGTTGTACATGAACTCAATAGGTCCAAATAGCTAACTTTTAGATCATATACCAATGTGGTTAGACCACAAAAACATGGAAGTACCTTGCGATGGCCAAAGTAGCATCCATCAAGTTCAATAGATCCAAAGAAATCCAACTTCAAGAGACAGCCGTTTTTCTTGTCATAGTAAAGGCCTCTAATAGGAAACGTTGGATCATATTTGAACTCCATACATATATCAGGATATTTAAACTGCAAAATACCCCAACAAGAAATCATAAACAACTAGAGAACCAAAAATGTGACTAAAATTTCGCAAACTAACCTCATTAACCATATGCTCCTTAGCGAGATCATATATCAATGTCTGCAAGTTAGGAGAGTAATGCGCCAACGTATAGTCATAGTCAAATCCATAAACATGTATGTCATCCAATCTCATGTTCTTATTCACATATATCCCTAATTCAACAACGAAAAAGATTACTACTTTGGAATAAAACACAAATAAAAAACTGTAAAAGGTGAGAATGAAAAAGAAAACCCTGAGGATTCATTTTGGGCATGTTTTTGAGAGCCTCGGGAATTTGGAGAAACCTCCGCTTTGCAGCTGCAAACTCCGTACGAATTTTGGCTAGTTCACCATCAATCGCGTCATGTTCCTCCAATTTCAGAAGCGTTTCGTCCATGGACCCGTTCACATTGTAGCTTCGAAAGCTTCCTCCTCCGAAGCCTGGAATAAGTTATTACCAAAATAATTCTCCTTTGACACTGAACAATTGAAAATACCCATACAAAAAATCTAGCCATGCAACAATGAGAGTGCGAAAGATTATAAGCAAAATGAACCTTCTCGAATGCCAGGAGTAGTACATACACGTACACTCGCCCTCTGCAATAAATCAAAGACATCGACTTTTAAAAATCAAACAATATATTTGCAAAAAGTCAGAGCAGAGAGAGAGATAGAGTACTTTGAGGAAGGAGGAGAAAGGAATTTGAATCCTTCGAGCGGAGGCCATGGAAGTTCAAAGCTTCAGTTAAGCAAAGCATCGTTAAATATTATACTAGTGAAGCGAATATGAAGATTTGACGTCACACATAATGGTGCTTAATTGGATCCGCCGTACATTTTTCCTATTTTCGGCGCTGTCCTTTCAGACTCGGAGACCATTAACCAATACGAGAATATAACGTAACCATATTTTAGTTAATATTTATAGCAACCGGACTACCAGAGATTCTATAAGCGGAAGATAATGTTGACTTTTTTCCGGGACAAATTTCAAAAAATTTATTTAAAATTTTCTCTTATTTAAAATAAATATCGTTTTAAATTTTTTTTAATTATTTAAAATAAGTGTCGTTCACGATTTTTCATGCATGTTTATAATTTAATTTTCAAAATTACTCTTTAATTTCTCTCATATCCTAATTACATAAATTATATTTTCAAGACAGCTCAACTTGTAATTAATAAGAGTATATCAAACATTTCACTAACTTTCTTAATAAGTGTACATTTCTTTAAAATGACTTTTATTTTGAACAGGAGAGAGTATTTCTTTTTTTTCTTTACATAAAGATGATCAAAACTAATTAAGGTCAAACAATTTTGTTTAGCTTAACTTATCAAATACAAAATGATGTTTGGCTCCAATCGGATCAGGATTTAGATTACCCAAGCCTCTAATAGCTTGCTACAACTTGATTAACATAAAAAGGTTTCATCTTTCTCAGGCCTATAGACTACAGATTGATTTGGGAAGATAATTAAGGTAAAAATACATTGTCAACCACTTTGTATGCATATTACATCAGGGTTTCAGTTATCTTCCTGCACCAAGGACTCAGAAGAAAATCATAAATCACTTGCACTGCCCGGAATAGCCATTCTCTGCCTCTGTAAAAGAAACCAAGTTCCTCCACCTAACAAAGGGTTGCTTTTGCTGGTTAAAGTTATCTTAAGAATCTATTTGTTTCTCGTCCTCACAAATTTGGCCCGTGAAGCTTTCTTCTCCAGCTTTTCCCTCTTCTTGCGAGTCTTTTCATCCTCTTCAACTCCCTAATTAAGAGAAGATCGCAGACCATATTATGTACACTAAGTTTAAGCTTGTGATGTTTTGATAAAGTTTGGAATCGATATTTTACCTCTGAACCTTGCGGTAAGATTCCTCTCGCTAGTCCAAACAATTTGTATGCTCCAAATGCCGGTATCTAAGACCAAACAACAACCATAAAGAACTTGTTTTTCTCTTGTCTTATCAACCACCATGAACTCTTATCACAAGTAAGAAATTCAGTAAGCTACTCGGTCATGGAATCTCATATGGCACATGAATATCATAATGTGTGCATAAAATATGCATTCCAGAATTCTGTCTATAACGTTCAAATTCAACATCTCTAGTGTGTCATCATTTTTATTGAATTTGAGTATAATATCATATGCGCAGCTCCTGAATTTTGTTAGAACTTCAAACTGATAAAACTATTTTTTTATCTTGACTGTAATTAGACTAATACAAACTATTGACATTAGACTTAGTCAAAAGTTAAGTAAGACACTCTATGTAGAGAACTGTTTGCATCCAAACAACAGAAATAGGATAAACTTAGCTTGCACTGCAAACAAGAATCTTTAAAGTGTAGTTGAACAACATTTCCACACCAGAAACATGCTACACAAGCAATTCGATGGGTGATAAGTTAAAAGTTTATAGGATCTTACCACCAGGTATGAGTACCAAAATTTCTCGGAGATGATTGACATGATTTGCACAAAGCATGAAATGTAGATCACATCATGTAGATAGCTGAAAAAGATAACAAAAAGTGGAAGATTAACACATTAACATGTAACCCAAAAATATAACGAGGAACCTCTGAAAGAGTGGAACCAAATTATAATAAGGATTTTATCAATTCTTTAAGTTCTCCCAATCAAGTGACAATTGTGTTAATCACAAGTTAATCAAGAACCCTCAATGAATCAGCAATGAATGGACCTATTTCTATTGTCCACAATATAAACCTCATCATGTTCTAATGCATGTAAATTTTCATGACACTAAGCTCTGATCATGGTGAATGGTGCAAAAGGCTCTTAGATGTTCACTATAACACTCTCCTACATCGATTTAGTGCATACAAATTTAGGTTAATATCTGTGCAAAATTGTTACCTTAATTTTGGACATAATGCACATGAAAAACATAATTTCCTGCTTTCTTTTTTCTCTATTGACAAGAAATTTCCTAGGATAAGACATCCTCCACAACAGGTATCAAACTGGAAAGGCATAAAAAAGAAGAGGAAAGTATGAGGATGACACACCCACAAATTCCACCAGTACTCATATCAAATCCACCATCAAGAAGCTCTCCATCATCAGTGTAAGTAGGTTTTGCCATTTCTGCAAGTTGTTTATAGGGAATCCAATAAGCCAGAGAAGTCAAAACTAGGCCCACCCAGTGTTTCCAGGTGAAAGAGGAATGGAAAAATACCATCCTCACCAGGAGATATACAACCTAGATGACAGAAATTAAATCACCAACATAATAATAAGTTCAGCAATAAACTTAAGGATGCAACCATAAATCAAATAGTAACAATGGAAATTGTTGATGCAGTTGCCATAGAAATCAGAGCTAACAAAATGATAAATTTAAGACGTATTCAATAAGCAAAATTGTGTCTACATTGCAAATTCTGAATTTCAATTGAAGAAAATAAACCACTAGGTTAGAAGACAATTGTAGAATAAATCAATCATACTTCTTATCAGGAGAACTTCAAGTTCATTCCGTCATCTCGGGAATTACAGCGGTGATGCTCAAGCCTCGTAAAATTGCATTGGCAGAAGAAAGCAGTATATATGCAGCAACCGCCTCAATAACAACAAAAACATGGTGGCGGTTGATTTTGGAATTTTTGTTGGTGGCTACATTGTTTTAGTTTTGGATGTGTCGTACACCTATTATAGTTTAGGCTTTTGTGTATGAAGTCTAGAGTCTATTCATATTAATGTACACTTCAAAATTCTATGCTACATTCTGCAGTAAACCTTCTCGAAAGAGTCCGCACGAAGCGAACAAAACAACGGATAAAGGATAAGGAAAACAGTGAAAATGCACTTTCCCGTAGGGCCGACACCAAGATAAAATTTTGAATACGGCATCAATCAATAATAAGAAAGTTATATGCTCCAATATGCAAGAAAAACCATGGGAGCTGGGAAAAAGGAAGAAAATCAAGAAAGAAGAAAACCCACGTTCAAACAATTGAATGCTCTTTTTTTTTGAAAATACCAACAATTGAATGTTGAAGAAAAGCAACGCGAAAAATCAAAACTTTTTATAACCAGTCCCATTAATTATTCCAAGTTCCTTATTACTTTACATCTTCACTGCAAGGGTAAGCCAACAATCTCGATAAACTACACGGACCCTTTTACCGATTTGTAACTTTGACATTCTCACAACAAGAAGTAAATAAACAAGGAGTGAAGATGATCAATAAGATGAGAGGGGGCATACATTAGATGCGACGATGAGCTGAAGGATCTTGGTCATGTGGCGGCTGTTCTCTTCTTTGCGCTTCTTCGCGCCTTGATTCGCCATCTCTGAATTACCTTCGTTGTCAGCAAATAGAACCCTCTCAGAGATGGATGGATTATATTGACTCCGTTCTCTCGTCCAAGAAGTAAAGACAACTTATACCCATCTAATATGATAAAAGTGACCTGCATCACCAAGTACACAGTAACAGACAATAACCAAAAGTACTCATTGACATGTGTCCTTGTCCGAACCAAGGTCGCAGACGGTGCACCCACAAACCGCAACCCACATGTGTTTAAAAGCTGTGGTTGGATTCGCGGCGAGCTTGTGGGAATGGGGAATCTGATGGGGTCCACTCCTTCTTAATGAATATAACACGATGGATTTGTTTGTACGCCGCGTTTTTGTCACTCATTCACAAAACTTGTGATTGGAAGGTGGAAAAAGTGCGAAATTTGTAGGTTTAATATTTTGCGTCAGATCATAATCTTCGTTAAACCAAGCAAAAGAGTCATAGGTGATGTAGCACATGTTTATGTTCTGATTAATGTTTAACAAGTCACTGGGAAGTTTCCAATTTCATTATTAAACAGTCAATAAATAGGGAAAAGGACACCGAACCTCACAACAACTTGGGAGTCTCTTTCTTCTTTAATTTTCCGACCTTATAGTCTCTTTACCTCTCAGTCGGTCTCTGTGTCCGAGGAGAATCAGGAGATGGGGTGCTGGTGATAGAGAGAGCACCATAAATCAATTTTGATTTATGTACATAATACATTTATTACCACCCCCTTTTTCTAGTATTTTTCTCGTTTTATTGTCAAAGTTGAAGCTTTTGCTTCCCGGGGGTGACTTTTGATGTTTCTTCGATCAGGTACGTTTCTTTAATCTGCTTCTTTTCTTTCTGTAAAAATTAAAGATTGGAAGTGTTTAAAATTGTCACGAAATATTTTGTTTTGAAGAGTTCGAAGTAAAAAACATTACTCTTGATTGTAAATGAGATCAGAGTTCTCGTTGGTTTCGATGCTGTATGCAAATTTAAGAACTTTCTTTTTCTTCTTCAGTTTATCTGGTTGTCTTTTATTGTTTTAAGTGTTCAGAGTTATGATTTTTAGTTGTTGCAGGACTAATCTGTCAATTGTGAGTAAAACCAATTCTCATACCTGTTAATTGGATTTGGATAATAAGCTTTGGGTTGGAAAGAAACATGAGAAGAAGTGTTAGATGCATGCGCCAGTTTCTGTCGGCGGTTCAGGTTCAGGAATACAGCTACTCGTTTGGTTTCATTAGAAGTCCAAGGAATCGGGTAAATCCCAGTTGTGGTTCTGCTTATGGACACTCCAGATATGGAGTTGATGGTAGAATTCTATGTCCAGAGTTCTTTATCTCTAGAGTTCTGTCAACGGATGCGGCCAAAATGTCAACTTCAGGTTGGACTCCATCTGGCTCAAGCTTGTTTTTATCTCTTTCCTTGATGGCCGCCCAATATCAAGAGAGAAGGAGATTGGAAATTGTGATTGTTGTTTTTTTACTTTGAGCAGATGTGACTAGAGGAGGGCCGCTGGTGGAGTATGAAAGAAGGACAGCTGCGGGTGAGCTTGTGGCTGGTGATAGCTGCCAGGTATTGGATTTTGTTTTATGAACATTTTCTCCGAGTACTTTCATTCCTTTTGTGTTTGTTAATACTTCAAGTGGAAAATGTGAGCCAGGTTTAACATTAACCGTGTCTGTTTCTCAAGTAAAATGGTCAAGTCTGTCCTTGCACCTGTATGCTTTGTGAGGAAGAGAAAGTTTGCTATGGATGTCGACACATTTTGTTTTATAGCAACTTGATGAATTTAATGGCAGGCTTATATGTTTTTGATTTGAAATATGGGAACTGCTTTTTCCGTTAAGATGAAAATTTCATGCTTCTTGATGTTTTAATTATTATTTTTTAGTCGAAGGATATACTGATGATAATTTAAGCAGGTAGGCACTTTAAGAGAACTTCAGAGACTCTACGATGAGATTGTGGAGTCAGCTGATGCCTGCAAGTTGGATCGTTATTCAACTTCAGAAAAATCTGGGAGGTAGACTCTTCGAATTTGTTTCATTTAATATTATGCCCTTGTATGGAACTCAAATTCTTCCCTTCATCTCATCAGGATTTTCTTTGCTTTGGAAATTGTTCTTTTCTATCTTTTTCTGGATTTACCTCCATATATCAAATTTGTTTACTGGTTTCCGGTTTGTTATTCAGGAGTAGGTGGTTGTGGTCTCGGTTCATCCCACAGTCTTCATATTCACCTGTTAAAGGGCTTTATCTATATGGTGGAGTGGGCACAGGAAAAACAATGCTTATGGATTTGTTCTTTGAGCAATTGTGAGCTCCCTATCTTAATTTGTTTTAGAAGTAACTTTATTTCCTTGTTACTTTTTTTTTTGGAAATATTTCCTTGTTAGTTTACACAAGCATTTAAGTGTAGATGGATCTAAAATCATTAACCTAATATAGAAGAGCGTAAGTTTATTATCATTTTGCTCATTTTGAAGAAAGCCACATGGATATTTATTGCCAATTTTATCTTGTGCTATTCAATTTATAGGCCTGAAAATTGGAGGAAAAAGAGGATCCATTTCCATGATTTCATGCTAAACGTCCATAGTCGGTTGCAAGTAAGAATTCTCACATGGATATCTCAAGTTTTATTTATACTTCCCCACTATCTCTGTCTTCTTTTTTGTATTCGACATTCATCTTTCCTCATATCTGTAAAACTGATTAAACAACCTTATCTTTTTGGCTGGCATGCATCATTCTTACACACACTTTAAAACTCAATTTCTGATTGTCGGATATGGTGCTAATTCAGTTTCTGTACAGTACTTTTTAGATCTTCTGTTTAGATTGTAATTGACCAATCTATGTAGACGCGGTAGTCAAATTGATGACTTTATGTTAACTGGTAAATACTTGCAGAGACATAAGGGCGTCTCAGATCCCCTTGAAGTCGTTGCAGCAGAGATATCAGATGAAGCCATCTTACTATGTCTTGATGAATTCATGGTATATAAATTGAAAAACTGTTGCATGTATTGAAGATTTCAATTCATTAAAAGCTTTGATGCTATGTAACTTTTGTAGGTTACTGATGTTGCTGATGCATTGATTTTGAACCGACTTTTTAGACATCTATTTAGCAATGGCGTTGTAAGTCTTCTTTGGCGATTCCCATTTATTAATATTCTGAAAAAATGATTTATGGTTGAAAATTAATAGTAAATTTAGAAATCATATGTTTATGCATGATGGAGCCGAGTCCAGATTCTCGTGTCGACATCAAATCGTGCTCCAGATAATCTCTACGAAGGTGGGTTGCAGAGGGATCTTTTCCTGCCCTTCATTGCAACTCTGAAGGTATGCCAACATTTGCTTGCCGTTGTGTTTGGAGAGAATAAACTAGCTAAAGTATGCTGACACCTAGCATACTTGTCCAATCAGAGAATTATCTGCAGCAATGACATCTATATATATTTTTCATTTTTCAGGAACGGTGTGTGATTCATGAAATTGGTTCGTCAGTGGATTATCGGAAATTGACTTCAGTATGAATTAAAATCTTCATTTTTCAAAACAACGAAATTCCTTGACAATGCCTGACATTGCTGATTATACTCAAATTCAGGCAGAGCAAGGTTTCTACTTTGTTGGAAAAGATTCATCTGACATTCTTAAGCAAAAGTTTCAACAGTTGATTGCAGAACAAACTGCAGTTCCACAGCAAGTGGAAGTAGTAATGGGTAGAACTTTGCAGGTGTGTGTAAATTAGGTTTTTTTTTTTAATTTTTATATGTGCATAACAGCTTATTTTGGATCATATTAACCTTGCTTTTTTTGCAACCTGGTTAGGTGTCCCTAGGTGCTAATGGATGTGCTTATTTTTGTTTTGAGGAACTATGTGACAAACCTCTTGGAGCAGCAGATTATTTTGGACTGTTCAGTGAGTTCTTCTAGCTGGGTAGATTTTAGTTTGCTTTGCTTATGATAGTAGCCAGTAGTTGACATCTGGCGGTATAAAACCATTTCAGCACTGCAATGGGGGAAAAGTAGATTGGACATTGATTCAGTTAATATAACACACAAAGCCCCTAGAAAAATAGCAAGAACCTGCATAGAAAAGCCTTTTCTTCTGTTTTTCCTCTTGAACATCTAGTAGTAGATACTTTGATCTGTGTCCAAAATTTTTTTTGTGAATATCAAATGTCTAAATTGTTTACCTTGGATCATATCTCACAAGTATCCTGAAGTTATTTCTTTTACAAATGGGAGTGATTTTGATTTTTACACCCTTTATGTGCAGATAAATTTCATACCTTAGCATTGGAAGGTGTCCCAATTTTCGGACTCCACAACAGAACAGCAGCATACCGATTTGTCACCTTAATCGACGTATGCCAAAATGTTAACTTTTTGTTTTAATTTGCTTTTTGAATACATAAACAAGTCTTGCACCTTTTGATTTCCTACTACTTTATTTCTTCATATATGTCGAAAACGGTTGCTTCTTCTGGCCTGGAATGAATATTTGGTCTTTTAAGTTATCATAGAGTTGAGGGTTTTAATTTTTGGAAGACTGAGATCTGATATGATATAAAATCTTTTTGGAAACTTGTTCAATGCATCTTTTTTAATCCGTGGACCCAAAGATACTGTGTTGAATTGTCTTCCTGTTTCACAAATGGAGTTATTCAAGAAGTACCATTTTCTTCTTGCTGTTACTATTATTTCAGGTGATGTATGAAAACCATGCCAGACTGTTGTGTTCTGCTGAGGGAAGTCCAGTAGAGCTTTTCGAAAAGATAGTGACGGTTTCTGATGCCCAGCACATAGCACCCCGGACTTCTGCGAGATCAAGGAGAAATGACGAGTCTGATCTTTGCGTAGACAATGAATTAGGATTTGCAAAAGATCGTACACTTAGTAGGTAATCTAGATTTACATTTCAGTTACATATTGTTTACATAACAGAGACTCCGTATGCTGATCGTCCATTGTTGTACTTTCCGATTGTTAAACGATTACTGATGCAGATTAACAGAGATGAATAGCAAAGAATACTTGGAACATCATGCGGCAATGTTAACCGAGGCTTGCGATGCCGAAACTGTAAAAGTGTGATGCAGAAAAGATCATCAATCTTCAACCAAACAAGTAATAATTGCTGTTTCTGTCATTTTTGGGCCAAGTCCCTATGTTCAGCTTACATAACATATTTATAATAAAAAAACAAACTTTAAATGTAATTTATTATTCTGCTTGCTAGATATAATAAAACACATAAGATGCAACATCTGCTCCTTTTTCTCAGACCTATAGGTGTGTAATAGACCAGAAGCGAACCATTATAACATCATGTTATTTTCATTTGGGTTGCTAGATGATGGAAGGTCTTCTTTAGCTGTCTGTGCACTATATCTTTTCTTCTTAATGAAATGGTTTTCAGTCATCTGGTTGGAATCTATGTTATGATAATGCAAACTCAGACGTCTGCAAATCTTATGTTATTGTTCAGAGCAAATAGCTCTCATATGTTTCTTGGTGTGTATTTGACAAATAATTGAAAAGATGACGAGTAAGGAAATTACAGAGTTAGACAAGAAGAAACACGATCATTTATTATCCCATCTTCTGATCTGCACCATAATTTCTGACTCTGACCAAATTTGTGTTTAAACCCCTGCATTTGAATTCCCTAAAAACCTTTCCTAGTCTAGTTTTGGGATTTTTCCTTTTTATTGAAGCAGTTGATTAAGTTTGTGAGGGGTTGATCTTGTGAGTCCAGATCTTCTGTTCAGTTTTATGGTGTCTTATTCTGTCTCATGAATTTCAGCCATTCATTCATGCAGGACCCACGCCTATTTATGCGGGACTCATATAAATGAATAACTGAGATTCATGGGACAGAATAAGACACTATAAAATTGGACAGGGGATCTTGTCTCTGATCTTGTTCCTGCAGCATCAGGATTTAGCAGATGGATCACAGTCAAAGTGTTATTTTAACAGACAATTCTAAAAATATGTTGAACCGTTTGCAAAAATTTTGCCCCCTGATGTTTTCGAGAGCAAACTCCATGAAAACCGTTTCCTTAAATTAAGCATCAAGGCTGAAGACAAGAAGGACGCTGCTTTTATAAGCCCCTAATTTTGATCGTCGCATGCGATAACCGGAAGTTCTTACAACCTACGTGCATGAATGTGCACTTGCAAAGGCATCTTTTTGTTCGGAAATCGTCAGAACTGATTCTAAACAACTTTTGCCTGAAGGAATCAGATTTAACAAGCTTATTTTAACGCTTCATTAAAGCCTGTATGTTTCTGGCAAGCCAATCAAAAGCAGAGCCATTTGTTTTCCCAGCGACACAATCACACAAATGTTCCAATCCCTCTCGAGTAGTTCGTTACAAGCATTACAAGTCCGTTATTTGGGACCAGACATTCTCCTTTCACATTTAACTTAACTACATCAATCATCATGAGACCACCCACATAGCTGCCCCTCACTTGTCCATCAACGACACTGCACATCGATATTCAGACAGGTGAAGGTTAACGTTATCCTGATCTTCATTAGTTTATTGCATATAGGAAATGAACGCAAGAGAGAATAGTTTGAGTTAAGAGTTTTGGTCGGGGGCAGAATTTTGTCAGTATTGAACAGGTAGTAAACTAGTAACTTGTTCAAAGACCTCAAGTCTTGCTCATGCCCTCAAACGTATATGAAGCTTTGCTGATTTGTCTGTGTTTTATAACTGCAGCCCTTTCCTGTCTGCAATGGAAGATTATGTGAACGACACTCCAAAGGTCTTAATGGTACCAATTTTCACTTACTTCCAATCCTTACAACTGTTGTTTGATTCCCCTGTGAACATCTTCTGTAGTCTTGTAATATATATCCTGCTAGTTTGCAATTAACGTCCTGCCTTCTCATGTGTTGTCAGATAAATGACAACAAAAGTCCTACGCAAGAAGCTGTACCTACCCAAGAAGCTTCTTCACTAATTGATGATGATAAGGAGGATGAAATTGAATGGAAATCAAACCCATATGGGACATCGGCAGAACCATCAGAGAATCAACAGAACTGGACTTCATTGACAGTGGAAGTTGCTGATCTTTTGGTCAGGACTTACTTTGCAACAATGTTCTCAAGTTTTACAATAGTGCTTTATGAGTTCTTACCCATGAGAGTTTTATCTTATCTTGGTTAACCTTTATCATTCTGCCAGACTTGGGAGACTTCACGCAAGAGGCACCCGAAAAGAATGAAAAGAATGAGAACGATCACCTCGGACTTGCAATTGTCACAGATGGTGAGATAGTATTATGTTAATTTTGATGTTCTAGCATCTAACCTTCCAATCAATTCTGTAGATAGTACATTAAATTCTGAAAACTTCATCAATACAGCACCTCAAAGTGCAAGCTGGGAGCTTGAGCTTGTGACAGCTCCAACCTCCAGGGGAGCTGCATTGGTAGACACTAAATTGGTTAGTATTAGAAGTTAGTCAACAGGACTAGAATGGATTACATATCAAACCTAACATAGCTTTAAATCGAATTCAGGGCACATAATTCAGTTTTGATGTGCTATAAACATATGAATCTTCTGATGCAGGTTAGTGGACTGGACAAAATGGCACTGGATCACTTGTACAATGATGCATTTTCTGGGAAAACAAGTAATGGGACTCAACTCGCCGGACAAGTTCCATCTAATCCTTTCGAAAATGACTTTTATTCCTCTGATCCATTTTATGAAAATGAGTTCTACAACTATGAACCCTTTAATGCCACCAGTACCGTGTCCCCTTCAAATGACACTCAAATAGTACCAGTAGTCCAAAAACAAGCCTTCTTAAGAATGGAGAATGAGCGGGGCCAAAAGCAGGCTGATGCAACTAATCCTTTTGGCAATTCCTATCTCGATCCAAGTTTGTAGTCCAAAACCACCCGTCTCAAAGTTCGCGCACAAGTTTTATCTATGTTGTTCACACGTTCAATGGGTAAGAATAAAAAAACGTTTTTTGCTAGTGTTCTAGAACATTAACTGGTAAGATCAGGTTTGAGATTTCTTTTTCATTCACACTCTTGGAGTGATTGATAGTTTAGTTATATTGATTCTAAATCATGTCCACGAGGTGCATTTGAAGGACCAAGATGTTCATGGTCGCCTGGAAAATTTGTGAAAACTTGTCTGTGAGAAATTGTAAGAATTTTGTAAAAGTATTTGATTTGTTCCAAATCAAGAAGATTCAAGAAAATCCGGGTGAAAGTGCTATGATGCAACAAAAGACTCAAAGAACTCTTTCAACTTTCCAAGTTTGCTCCTTTGATGTGAATAATATATCTTGTCTCCTTTTTATAATGTAGACATATAGACCAAGAATTGAAATCAATCCCAAGACAATAAATGAAAAAAGCTGAAAATAATACTCCAGAGTTGATATGAAATTCTCCATTTTGAAAAGACAGAGTGAATGACCAATCAAATATATATCTCTTAACTTCAAGAAATGTCTAGGAACAAATTCATAGAAAAAGAAAAAAACTTTGGTAAAGACAACAAGTTATAACCCCTCTCCCCGGCTCTATGGTTCATCTTCGCGTTCATCATTTTGTAGACTCCGAGGGCCATTGGCACTGGAATGCTTTTCAACAGTACCTCCCAACCTCGATCTTCAGGATCATAGCTGGTTTGCTTCTCTCAAAGGATTACTTTGGACAGGATAAACTTAGATGAGGATTGTCCGACAATGGCCAATTCATTGTCGCTTCCACTTATTCCCTCATCGTGAATTTTGAAGACGCTATATCCCGTGGAGTTTGGCAACGGATATGGGACTGGAAGGGTCCTCCCCGAATTCGCACCTTCCTTTGGCTGCTTGCCCACAATTGTCTGCTTACTAACCAGTATCGTGTTCGGAAGCAACTTACCACGGTCGGCACGTGCTCCCATTGTCAACTAGAGGAATCGTCGATCCATGCAGTGCATGACTGCATCAAAGCTTAGCAAGTCTGGAACATTTTCCCGCTGCATATGGTCTCTACCGAGTTTTTCTTTCTGCCTCCTCAGGAATGGCTCTCGTATAATCTTCAGCGTTACTGCCGAGTGTTTGGACAAGATTGGGCCTGTTTGTTTGGAATGTAGAAATCAGACCTTATTTGACATTCAATTTATTTGGCCTTCCTCATCTATCTCTTGCATTTTGTCCTTTGCAGGTCATTTTTAGGGTTCGGGTCGAGGGGCCCTCTCAGAGCCTTACCGAATCGTGCCCTCGTTAGAAGTACCGAGTCGAATGGACTACTTCGCCTAAAGGCTGGACAAAGTTAAAAACCGATGGAGCTTGGAACCGGACCCTATCCACAGCTACAGCAGGAGGCCTCCTTGGGGATAATGCAAGTATCTGGCTTGGAGGATTTGCACATAATCTGGGCTGGTGTACTCCGCTGACAGCAGAACTCTGGGGCGTCTTTACGGGACTTCAGCTTGCGTGGGATTTGGGATACCGTCGTATCGTGCTGAAAGTCAACTCTACGGTTGTGATCGCTCTTCTCTCCTCGGCATCCCATCGAGCTACGGTTATCAACCCCATCATCAGGGGTATTCATGCCTTGTTTTTTAGAAATTGGACTGTTACTCATCGACATGTTTATCAAGAGAGCAACAGATGCGCGGATTAGCTGGCAACCTATGCTGGTCATTTTAATCTTAGGGTTACTTATTTTATAAATACACCCATTGGGTGCCAGTTCTCCCGAAAGATATGTCTGAGCTCTCTCACAGTATTATATAACTTTTCTTATTTCCCTTTTTCTTAAAAAACGACAACATTGTATAGTCCAAACTTATTGGAACTAGTCTCAAAAGACCAGGGAAATCTTACTCCATTCAGGAAAAAAAAATGAAAAATTTTGGATAGGGAAGGTCAAACTTAAAAAAGGAAGATGAAGAAAGACAATTCCGATACCAACAGAGAATGAAAGACAAGCGTGAAATTCTTCATCAGAAGATCGAACAGAAAAATATCCTCTGACCATCAAAAACTATCATCACCCTGCAAAAGCAGTCCAAAGAAATGACACTTAAGATTTCATAATTGCAGAACTTGACAACGCCTCTCACCAGTCAAAACCCGTCAATGTTGCTCTGTTCACTGTGCAGGATTCTGTCTCATACTTGGTTTCACAGTATCTGTCAGGTAAGGCTCTATCACTTTCATCTTCACATTTCACAGGTCCCACTTTGCACACCTCTTCAAATCCATGCTCTCTAATTTGGATATGTACAGACTTTAGTGATTTGGATTTAGAATGACAAAAGAATGTGCTATATACATTGCAGTTCCTTAGGGAAAAAGATGGATGGCTGATTAACATTACAAACACCAACTGACCTATGCATATACTTTCTTAAACAAAGTTACTTTTGACAGGAAAAGGAGACTTTTTTGGATACAATATGCAATCATTCCCATGTTGGTTCAAGACCTCTACTACTTCTATTGTTGTTTCTGGGTTTTCTTTTTCATCTTGGACCAGAGAGTTCCATGGCATAGGTATCCAAGGAATGCTCATCATCATCCTCATCCATTGTTGTGCCGAAAATGCTGCTGGAGCGATCATGAATTCTGTCATCGTGCTTTGATGCAGTGGTAGGGCGAAAGCTGATTTTATTATTAGTGTGATGGATGCTCAATGTGGTGTTAAGATGGTTATGTGAAGCAGCCCATTTCTCAGCCAAGCCGTCTCCTTCCAGCATTCGGACCACTTCTGACATCTTCGGCCGGTGGGCTGGAAAGTATTGAGTGCATATAAGAGCTACTTGCAGCATCTCCCCCACCTCAATTCTGTCGTAATTGTTTCCCAACTCTCTGTCCACCAATTCTTCAACTTTCTTTTCCTGCTGTATCTTCCTCACCTGTAACCATTGCCAGGTTAATTGTGTGTATAGATAACTTTGCAATCAAGTGTTAATAGAGGCATTTCTCAAAAAAGGGTTAATAGAGGCACATCCTCAAGTTGAAAAGGCAAAAGCTCATCATGAAGCGAAGAAAAATTTAGAAATAAGGTAGTCAATGTTGGGACTATAATATCAACACAAAAATGTCATATTATTAATGTATGGAAATATACTGAGTTCTTAAGTCTGGTTCTCAAGTTTTACCTTTTGCATAAAAATGGATCGCATACATAGTTAAGCAGCAGAATGATACTTACCCATTCCAAAGTTGCTCCTTTTTGATGACTAGTTTTTCCAAACTCCAAAGCTCTCATTCCAGTTATAAGTTCTATCAGCAGAATGCCAAACCCAAAGACATCAGTTTTCTCAGATGACTGGCCTGTGGAGAGGTACTCCGGCGGTATGTGTCCAACGGTGCCACGGACCGCAGTGGTGACGTGGGAATCGGCATGGTCAAGAAGCTTTGCAAGACCAAAATCACCAACCACAGCCTCACAAAACTCGTCAAGGAGCACATTAGCAGCCTTTACATCTCTATGGATTATTTTTGGGTCACATTGCTCGTGAAGATATAGAAGACCCCTGGCAGCTCCAATGGCTATCCTCTTCCTTGTGTTCCAGTCCAGTGCAGGCTTAGCTGATGTTAATAATACAGGAAATGCTGCTATCATCAATAAAATGCATCTTTCATGCTTGTTTTTCTTTATCAGGAAAGTGTTAAGAATTTGTATTATGTTCTCTACAAATTGTCAATAGAATGAATTCATTTAGCTTTTGAAATCTTCAATTGACAACCAATACAAAACATAACAAATAGTATTTGATTCTTCTAGCAGGAGCATAAGAGCATCCAAGAAATAGTAGGGAAGTTAAAACTAATATAAGTTCTACAATGGAAGCTTTCAAACAGACTTCGATGGAATTTAGGTATTTCACTGTCATTAACTTCCTAAAACATACAGCATAAGACAAACTTAATGAACCACAACCATCACAAAGTCAGTTAGGCCTAGAGCCAAAATATTCAAAATTAAGTACATTAGAGGAATCAGAAGTCAAATCTATTATCTGTAATTCAGTACTCCGTCAAGTACCATGACACGGCATGTATGACAACACTTGAATTCTAGTTACTGGCGGAGTTTAAATTTGTAGTAAACAAAGCATGTACCAACCTCTAAGTCTTGATGCCACACTGCCATTAGACATGTAGGGATACACCAACAGCCTCTCGCTACAGGTAGCACAGTATCCTGTCAACCGTAATAAATTCCTGTGCACAGCAAGACTAATCATTTCCAACTCTGTCCTGAATTGTGATTCTCCAGCAGTTCCAGCTACATCCTTTAAACGCTTCACAGCCACCATAGTCCCATCTCCTAGCTTCCCCTTGTATACATTGCCAAAACCTCCTGCACCAAGTATGTTCTTTGAGCTGAAATTGTCTGTAGCAACTTGGAGCTCCCTGAAGGTGAAGTTCCTGAGGTTTCCTAGGCTTATTAGCCCCTCTTCCTTTTTATCTGCAATAAAATACCATGACCCACCCAGAATTACCAACTTTTCCTTCTTTTCTTTTGCATTGAAAAGGCTTAAGTTATAATGATACCAACCACTAATGTTAAGCACAATTTGACTTCTCTGTTTCTTTCTGTGCCATATGAGACCGATGGCTGAGAGCAAGAGCAAAAGAAAGGTGAAGCCAACCCCAAGTGCAATTGCTAATTGCTTGGACTTGTGGTTACCTAAATTAAGAAGATGTTAAACAGAAAGGAACATCATTGGAGAGATAAAGCGAAGTGAAAGAGCCTGACAATAGAAGTGTACCGGGTGATGAGTTAAAAGAGAAGGAAAGAGGACCAGCAGTGATGGATCCAAAGCAACGTTCCTTGGAATTGCTTCCACAAATCAGTGGATTACCCACAACACTGCATTCACAACAGCTTAACATTAACATTTGACCGACTTAGATACTAAAATATAGAAAGAGACGTCTCTGTTGTGTAAGGAAAACACTTGAATGTTCTTGCAGGAAACTTGGGCAGTGGTCCACTGAGATTGTTGTAAGACAATTCTCTGAAACACCAGACCAGAGCAATGTTCAAAAACAAAAACTCATCAGTAAGACATTAAGCAATCATATTAAAGTCAGGGGAAAAAAGTGATAAAGATCTTTAGTTGTTGCAATTCTAAAACCTCCAATCCTGAAGTAGGTGCAAAGCAGAAAACCATACTCACAAGAAAGTAAGCTCTGGGATTTTGGCCAACGACACAGGAAAAGGCCCCGACAAACTATTGTTGTTCAGCCTCCTACTCTCATCACATGACAAAACCAAAAAACCAACTTCACTATGTAAGATCACTGTAGGAATGACATCAGATCAATATTGATTAAAGATTGTAAAAGAGGCAAAACCATTTGGATTCTAGTAATGAATATAAAATTAGTTGCATATAACTAGTCCACATGTACAACTCTTATACTTCTGAATTATTTTTTGTTTCCATTGTCTCGCTACTTTTGCAAATAAAGTGAACGTTTCTGTTTCTTTTTCTTTTTCCCAACTTTAACGGCAACCAAACAGAATTCAAGAGCATAGAAAACGTCACAAGACACTTACAGGTACTGGAGACTCTTCAATTGACCGAAGGACGGTGGAACAGCTCCAGAGAATCGATTGTTAGAAAGATCCAAAGTCTGAAGTTTCGAAAGAGTACCAAGTTCTGGTGGCAACTCCCCAGAAATCTTATTGTTCTGCAACATCCTGTACGTGCACAACCACAAAACTTGAAATATGAAAAGATTGTGTCAACCTGTCTAGATATGGAGGCTTCATGCTATATGTTACTGAGGAACAAAGCTATTCCCTTTCCTTCTTTTCTTTGAAGATATGGTGTTCTGAAAACGAAAACATTCACAATTATAACTAAAGGAAAACTTAAACGACTTAGACTTTTGTCCACTTTCTTTGATGTTCCTTTTGTACGTAATCAAACGGAAGGCAGCAAAAGAAATAATTCATGGGAGATGGGTCCATCAAATGTGGGAAGAAGAATCAAAAGACCACTTGATTCTTACACTTGTCGAAGATTTGTGAGATTTCCTATGGTCCTAGATAGAGTTCCAGAGAGATATTGGCTGGGAGCCCCCCTGCCAAACCCAGAAAAGATCGTAGTCTTGTTCAAACAAAGTTTAAATCCTTATAATGAAAAAAAGGAAAAGCAGACCAAAAAAAGAAACGATCTTGAAGTGAGAAATAAATACTCACAAGCCAATAACAAGATTTTCAAGCGAGCAAGTGACCATAGCCCAGCTACAAGGGTCTACAGAGTCTTCATCCCAATTGTTTAAAACACCATGCGGATCATGCAATGCTCCTTTAATACTTATCAGAGCCTCCACTGCATCAAAATCTCCACCAGATGTTAGAATTACGATAAAGCACAATAACTTCATCTATATTTCCTTCTAAATGGCTTGTTGTGAAGATCTTACCTTCGTGGTTGCGAGGCTCATAAGAAAGCGTGTGTGTAGCTAAACAGAGGAAGATGGCAGCAACAACAAACAGCTGAAAAGCCATGGCTAGTTCATGATCCTACACAAGCTCAAGTTTTTGCGAAGTTATCATAAGAAACAAGTTATAATGTCTCTCTTCTCTATGGAAACAAGGGATAATATGTTATTCCTGCTCAAGTGTCCCTTTTTCACTTTCTCTTTGTTGGGAGCATCTGATCACTCTTCTCTCTTTCTGTCTCCGTCTCACACCATCTTTTGCATCGCAAAACTCTTTTTTTTTTTTCCCCCTCTCTTGGGAAACTAAAGCAAACATATGTCTCTCTCCTCCGCTTCTCCTTTTCTTTCTTTTTTGATTAACTTTCTCTCCTATCAACTCTCTCTTTTTCAGTTACCATCTTTTGCCAACATTGGTTCACAATTCACTTCCTTTTCTCTCTCTGCGTGTTTGGTGTTTCGGAGAGAGAAAGTTTGAGTAAGATAATCAGATGGGTTGATACGGCTTGTCAGGTGTGAGAGAGTTTGGACACTTTGGAGTGCAGAAATTGAGAGTGACGGTGGTGGGCCGAGTATGTGTGTAATTGGTTGGTTTATAGAAAAAGAAAACAAACAAAAGAAAATGTACCCTGCCCGCGACTGATCACAGCTGCAACCGAGTCTTCTTTTACTTGTTCTAGCCAAAACATTGAGGTGATTCAACTTCCCAGAATCAATACCCTTTGGTGGGTCTCTTGATTTGAGAGGCTACTCATGAGTTCTGAGATTTTGAACAGAAAACTAAAGAAAACAAGCAACAATAAATAAATACAACTGCGAAAAAACTCGTGTCCTCCTGTCGCCTCTTCAGGCTTAATTAGCACAAGAGATGTGAACTAACTTCATTGCCATTTCCATTCTTAAAGTTCTCATTTTTTCCTATTTCAGGTTAATCTTATGAAAAAGTGGAATAGATTCTCCTTCCTCTTTTTGATAAGAATTATTCATTTGAATTTGACGTGAACATAAAGATTCAAAGATCTCAGATTTCTATAATAATTATGAACCATGTTAATCCAAAACAGTTCCTACGGCTTGGGAGAAGAGAAGAGACTGTTTTTACTTTTTACCCCAAAAAAAGAGAGAGAGAGAGAGAGAAGAGACTGTCAATTACCTTAATTACAACCTTATCGAACACTTCCAAATACCTTAGACAACGTGAAAGAAAAATCTCCAATTCTCCAGCCGCCTAGCTAGTTACGCTAACCAGCTACGTCTTATTTGATTAAGACATAATCATTAATCATCTCTTAAAAGTTGACACGAACTGGTGATTTACAGTTCCTCACAGTGCTCAATCACATCTAATTGGTTTAAATTGATCTCCTGATGTTTCTGTGTGCGAGCAGTAAGTAGCAGAAGACAATGTACGTAGGTATACTTTCTTGATGCAACTTTGCATGATGGTAGAGTAGTCACACTAAATGCATGAATTTGCAGGACAATTCATTATCTCAGGACACGAGACCGTGGCAATTAACCGTGATTTGACTTATTATTTTAAAAAATTATAATTATTATTCAAAAAAGTTAATATAATTATATACTTTTTCATTTAATTTTAA
>JANZXV010000008.1:461457-477243 GCA_027576455.1 Erythroxylum roigii | reverse complement strand
AGGCTTCGCCCGCCTGCCCGATTGTGGCAAGGATGTTCCTTTTAGGACTCCTCAAGATTTGCCTACATAAGATCATTTAATGAGATTATGTAGTGCCATGAATATGGACTTACCGAGCCAATTGTTATGTGTATGTGTTTACATGTGTTTACATGAAATTACAAGATTTAAGAATGCTTGAATCATGAGAAACTGTGTTTATGGATTGATGAAGTTGTAAAATGCATGTCTTATGATTTTGTTGAGAATTTGTTAAATGTATGTATAATTACATGCACATGCTTATTCCCATAAATATAAATGTGTTACCCACGGGCGTAAGCTCACCCCCTCCCATCTCCAGGTGAAGAGCAAGGTCCTGAAGAGCGAGCTTAAGGCATTTCTCCAAGATTATTTTGTTTTAACATTTCAAATGAATTTTTGTAAACAATGCTTTAGATGCATTTTGAGGAAACAGTCATTTTGTAAGATGTATTTTGAACCAAGTTGTAAAAGGGCTTGAAATGCCCACTAAAGCATTGTATGATACATGATTTGATGAAAATGAAATGTATTTGAGTTATGGCTCATTATGGTATTTCAAAACCATACACTATTGTACTTGATTATGGCTTTTCTATGTTGCATGAAATGGCTTGATAGTCATTGGGTAGAAATGCATGTTGGGTTCAAGTGAAATTGAGTTTAGCTTTGTGATTGATGAGTTTAGCTTTGTTGAGTGTTTTGGTTGAGTAGATTGGATGAACCAATCGGAATTGAGGATTGAGTTTTGATAAGTCGAACTCGGTGTTTGACTAGAGGATGAAGTGCCATAGTGTAGAAATGTGTGAAATGTGGAAATGGAGAAGAGTTAGAAATGGTTGGGTGTTGAGCAGTTATGAAGTGGCATGGGAATTCTCGAAAATTCCCATGTCCGTTTAACGGACAGATTCGGGTGAGAAATCACCCTTTGTCCACTTCATGTCCGTCGAACGGACATAGCTGTCTGTTTAACGGACAGTCTCGGGTTGAATAGTACCTATCTTAAGCATCATGTCCGTTAGACGGACACGCATGTCCGTTTAACGGACACATTCGGCTGAAATAGTGTGCATGGTCGCCTTGTGTCCGTCAAACGGACACTCCTGTCCGTTTAACGGACAGGTTCGAGCAAAACAATGTTTATGTTCAGCATCAGTCCGTTAAGCGGACACGCATGTCCGTTTAACGGACACTCTCGGGAAAAAGACATCCAAGTCCAATTCATGTCCGTTTAACAGACATACATGTCCGTTTAACGGACATGGGTTTAAAAGGTTAATTTTTAATATTTTCAAGAGTAGTCAGGATTTAAGTCTTAGTCAATGTAAGCTCACCACCAAAGTGAGTTAGCAGCATCAAGTGCCAAGTTAAGGAATTTCAACGAGGACAGGGTCTCGGGAATGGGCCTCAGCAGGGCTCACCTCCCGGGACAGTCGGGCTTCGGGGTCGGGGTCCGACAACTAAAATGAGTTTAGAGATAAGGAAAAAGTGTAAGGTGAAATCGTGATACAGAGAGGATTAAAATAATAAGTTTAAGTGAAGGTGTTGATGGAGAGAATGCAGAAAAATAAAAAAAGTGCAGAAAACATGATGAAGATGCATAAGTGATAGGTTATGTTTTTAATTTTTATGAACAATCATAGATTTTGATTTGTTTGTGATCAAGTTGAGCTGAAATGAAAGTAGGAATGAAGAGGAAATGGGGAGGACACAAGTTAGAAATGGTAGATTAAGCAAAAGAGAGGAAGGAGAGAAGAAAGATCTGCAGTTTGTGAATATAGAGAAGAAACTAGGCAATGCACAATCATGCATAAGCACGATCGTGACAAAGGGAAAAAATGAGCCAGTGCACGATCATGACATTGGTGATACATCTCGCTATGCACGATTGTGACAATGAAGGCATACTGATAGTTGATAGTTTCAAACATCCTTCATTCTTTTAGTTATAACTTCTTTCCCGACATTTAAATGACGTGAAGTTTAAACCAAAAAACTCCTCACATATTTTTCTTTTCTCTCCACCAAAATTTATGGTCATCTGAATTTATTCGGACAATATTGATTGATGAGTTTAGGGTGAAAATGATGAAGTGTACTGGAATTTCTTAAATAGAATGATTTCACTAAACAGTCAGTAGTATTTTGGCCATATCTTGATTTGTAGATATCCAAATGAGATGATTTTTGGTCTAGATTAAACTAGAGAATTATGGTTACAAATTTTGATAAGGAATCAAATTTTAATTCTGTCTCTAAGAGTTCCAAAATCTGGTCTGAATTTGAGTATAAAGTACTATTGTAGTTTAAGAATGGTCTGAAGTATTTTGAGTATAACTTTCGAAATACTGAATCAAATTGTATGATCTTGGTGTCATTAAAAACTTAAATCATAGGGAAACAATTTTCTAGAAGAACGTGTTTCCTAATTACTCCATTTTCCTTATCATAATGATTATACAAAGTTGACTCGAAAGTTTGGTCTTAGAAAAATTTGGAATGATCAATTGAGTTATAAACTTAGATTTAATCTGTTTTATTGAGGTATAAACCTAAGTTTAAATTATAATTATGTGAGTGCTGGTATATGAATGATCATGTGACGAGAATAATGAAAATATATCCAGGATTATCATTGAGTATGCATTGTACACAATCTATATACATATGTGCATAAATGAGTACTTAAATAATTGTGCAAATTTGTGATGTGTAAATGTATATTTCATGATATAGAGGAGCATTTAGAGCGTCAACATCTAGACATTGCCGGGACTTCGAGGCAATGACTTTCTGGAGCAATCTGTGAGTAACCTAGATGGTCTCATTTAATTAATTATTTGTTTTAAATTATATTATGAATTATCTTATTAATGCGAACTTAACTGTGTTGAATCCTAGGCATTTGATGCATGGATGTGATATTGGAAGTGCTCCTTGTATGTGAATTTGGATTAAATAAGTGTACTCAACATTTTTGTTGAATGCTGAACCAAAGGCCGATGATAAATGTGTTCTGAATGTGAATATGAAATCATGTGATTGTTTGAGAATATGAGAATGTGATGCATTTCATTATATGAATGCATGAAAGATAAAGGCAATTGTGACTAGAGTCGCTAGTAAAAAGAGCTTAAAGTTCAGAATGTGTTAAGAGCCTTTAGCTCAGTTGTCATTGTACCTGGTATCTACTAAGAGATGTAGAACATTATCTGATATAGGCTCAATATCCATAAGGGATGTGGGCTAGTGAAAGTCACTCTTTCAAAACAAAATAATAAATGAAAGTAAGTCTCATGAGCATTACATTCATGATTGTTATGTGTATTTTAAGTGATTGAAATGATCGATATGATTGCTCTGAATGTGATATGTGATGTTACATGATAAATGATAAGATGTGAATTATATGTTTGTATGTGGTGATATGTTGTATAAATTGAGTGAACCATCGAGGATGGTTACGTCACTAAGTTCGCAAAACTCACCAAAACTGCAACGTTGATATTTCAGGTATTGAGAGAGGATACTAGTGACGGTGAGACTCCAGATTTGGAATGAAAAAATGGCTCAAAAGTCGGTCAGCTGAAACTAAAGGACTCAAATAGAAACTTTGTAAAATTCCTCATGTATGTAGTGTGTTAGGCATTGAGGATGTACATGTATGGATGTTTTGAAAGCTACAATGTATGTATGTTCGATTTTCATGAAATGAAATGAGGAGCGTTTGGATTTTCAATATTGTGATATTTTTACTAATGATGATGTCACGATTAAGTTAGCGATATGAGTGCTCTAGTATGCCACTCTTACAGGATACGTATTCTGACATTATTCAGGATGTCGGGTATATATCTTGCGAGAGCGGGGCATAACAAGTCCGGCTTGACTTATGGCTTGACCGTTATTTAAAAAACGACGTCGTTTTGTCAAAAATAACATCGTTTTTTAAGTTTTTCTTAAAAAATATATATATTATGGGTCGGGTTTGCCTGATGGGGCACTTGCCAACCCAGCCTGAACGCCATTGATATCTGTAAGGTAATATTGTTCGATGGTTAAATTAGTTGATATAATCTACTGTCAGCTAGCTGTTGATAACATCAGCTAATAACTAATGAAATTCACTGATTATGAAACATGGCTAATCTCTCATAGCAGGATTGCCACATTAAGCTCGATTTAATATATAATTAAAGAATTACATTTAAATTTATTTTTTAAGTCCAATTTTTATCTTCATTGACTCGTTTCTTGTTAAATATAATTTGATCCTAATTAGAACTAATTCAACAAAAATTATTATTTTAATATAATTAATTTTATTTTTAAATTTAAAGAATATTATTTTAATTGATTGTAAAAAAAATAATACAACAAAAGGACCAAACTGAAACAAAGGAGATTTAAATTTCGTTTAATTTATTATCATTTCAAATAGAGTTTTTAAATTGATCTTACTTTTGAAGTGATGATTCAAATAGAATTAGTATTGGGTTTGGCACACCGAACTTCTAGTTTCTCTCCCTTATCCTAGCCTGTCAGATAACTAAATTTAAATATTTTTATTTTTTAATTTAAAATTTAAAAGCAACCATTTTTTATTTAAAATTATATTATTTTCTTTAAAAAAATATAAACAACTAAGGTATAAGTTTTATCTGAAGTTTAAAATTTTTTATAATTAAAATGCCAACCTTAGATCCAAACGTGTAACCCCAATGCCTAGTAGATGTTTACAGAAAGATAACGTTACTCTGCGACTAAACCTTGAAATTCCAACGAGAATGGGAATTAGATACCATTTGAGAATATATGGAAGGCTGGTTCCTATGACGAAAGCACCTTGCTAATTAAGAATCCCAAATGAATTACCATTCCCATTCCCATTCCCCTTCACTTCTTTATGCAACTTGTGCACCGCGCGCGTATACGAATATTCCTCATTCCAATATCGCTCGCCCGTCCAATGTCACGGGAAGCTACCTTCATACTCTTTAAAATAATAAATTGTCGATAGAAGATAAGTTATAGGTCTTATGAGAGAACCAACTCTAAAAATTAGCTTTAAGGGTGGAAGAGCTCATGAGTTTATAAACTCCACATTAGTTCCTTATCAAGCGTTTAAACTCATTACACGTAATCAAACTAGCCTGTAATGTTCCTTCTCCTCTTACTTCGCTAGTGATTAGCAATTATCAACGAGTAGGCTTCAGATTTCTTTCAAAGAGCATTATGTGATTCGTTGAGGAGAATCCCACTACCATGTATTGAGGCAAAGATTATGTCCACGTGCATCACAAGGAGAAAATGAAGAGAGCATAGAATCACTAGTTAGCTACACTTCCATATCACAATATTCTTCAAATCGGGAATCAACTTTCCGCATCTACAGAGTGTGTAAATGGATCAGTATCAAAGAACAAGGAACATTACTAAAACCAATTGGTTGAAGCATAATATTTGGTGCAGATGCAATTCCAGAACATACCATGCCGTTCACGGCTGCTACAGATCATGTTGGCTTTGAAACGTCTAATCAGATAAAACTTAACTTTTAAGATGCTGGAGTCAGCAATGTAATATGTTGATGTATTTATCCAATTGAGACAATGAGATTCTTAGTACACTTGCATGCTTATAAAATACCACCGGAGAACTTTACATAAAGTATCACTGAATTATTCTTAAGAATAAAATATCCAATTTTGCACTTTTACTTTAGCAATATACGTGTCATAAAAGAAAACTTTATCTGATTCGATGTTTAATTCTAATGACGTTATTTAAATTACGACTGAGCAGATATAAATGTTAAATTCTTATTGGTATATAAATGAATGTTTTATTACAATCATATCTGTGTTAGACTCGAGATACAAAATACAAGAAATTAATTATATATATAATGTGTTGTACAGTGAATAAGCTCAAAAACATGTAGATGTTTTTAAACAATTATGGCATCATTTATTTAATGATTATCAACTAATAATGAACAAAATTTGTATCCAAAATCACAATAGTTTAAACTGTTTAGCTTGACTTCAATTTTAAGTTCGGGCTCATCTTCTAAAAGTGGTCTGTTACTTTTACTTAAAAAATTTACAAAAAGAAAAAAGGGTTAAGACTTCATAAACATGGTGGAGTTATATAAATATTTGATGGAATAATGTGTGGTCGAAGTTGAAAGTATACAATTCAATGTATAATTATGGTAGAAGAGTTGTGGAAATAATTTTTTGAATATGCAAGTAATTGCATGAGACCCATTAACAATTTCTTCATCTATTGTTACTTCAAAATGTGTTTTACTTTGGTAGTAGGGCTATTAATCCTCCTCGTGCTCGATTTTATCCTCATACTGTAGAAGCTCTTATATATGTCTGAAGTTAGTTAGATGATGAAAATATTGAAAGTAAGTTCTTTTTTTTAATATATCAATTTCGTATATTTTTCATATTATATGAACTTTTATTGTTTTTAAAATTTATATATTAATACAACCACAAGTATTAATGCCGAAGTAACTAATCATATTCATCAATCAAGTGGGCATTATTTTAATAAAATATTCGGAGATAAAGATATATTTAATTATTTATTAATCATTACCATGTTTTTAGTATTCCTTTATTTTTTATATTACATTACTAAATACAATATTTCTACATACAAAAGTAATGCAAAGAATTAACGATCCCGACTACAATGATTATCTGCTCTCTTAGTCTACCTAATATCTACTTTCTCTAATCTTCGATCTCCATCATGATTTTATCTTAATTTTTTGTAAATTGTATCACTTCAAAATTTTGGATAATCATTTTTCTAAATTATGCCATCAATTTATGAATTTTATGATTATGATTTCAAAAATCTCAAATTTTATTAATCAGTTAAAATTTATAGCTTCAACTAATTGAATTGATCACTTTAATTATAATATTTTATTTTATTTCCCATAATCATATCCTATTTCATTAATGAATTTGTTTTCGTCTTATTCATTTTATAAATATATGTTATATATTCATTCATTATAAAATCTCAATTTTTATTTATTAATTAAAATTCATAATTTCAATTAATTGAATTGATCACTCTAATTATAATCTTTTTCTTTCATTTTCTATAATCATCTCCTCCTTTATTAATGAGTTTAGTTTAATTTTATTCTTTATCAATATATGTATGTTTTATATATTGATTTATTATAAAATTTCATTTTTTATCAATTAATTGAAATTCGTAATTTCAATTAATTAAATTAGTCACTTTAATTATAATATTTTTCTTTTATTTCCTATAATCATATCTTCTATTAATGAGTTTGATTTTATCTTATTCATTTTATCAATAAATGTACGTTTTATATATCATTCATTATGAAATCTCAATTTTTATTAATCAATTGAAATTTGTAACTACAATTAATTAAATTAATCACTTTAATTATAATACCTTCTCTTTCGTCTCCTATAATCATATCCTCCTTCATTAATGAATTTAGTTTTATCTTATTCATTTGATCAATATTTGTATGTTTTATATACTTATTTATTATAGAAAATTCGGAACTTCAATTAATTGAATTGATAACTTTTGTTATAATATTTTTCTCTCGGTTCCTAGAACCATATCCTAATCTATTAATAAAATTAAGTTAATTACATTTTTAATTAAATAAAGTTCTATTAAAATTTTCAAAAAAATATAAACATTTTAAAAATAATAGTAATAAAGTATTGTCAACCCAAACTTGAGCTAAATCGGGCTTCAAACTTATTGAGCCCTATCGGGCTTACGTCTCAGGCCTCGGGCCTTACCCATATGGCCCAATCGAAGCTAACCTTTGGCTGAGCCCGAGCCCGAGCCCTTTCGGAACCAATTCTTCTGTTTCTTTTATCCCAGACCAACCCTATCTATCCATGTACAGCCTGAAATTTGTGGCTATAGATGAATAGCACAGGGTTCGTCCGGGATAAAAGTAACAGAAGATTTCACTCATTTTCTTTCTGACCGGCCAACCCACTACTATCTCTATCTACAGGTACGGAGTGTACATGGATCCAATAACAAAGACCTGGGAGCATTACTAAAACAAATTGCTTGAAGGATAAGATTTGGTGAAGATGCAATTCCAGAAGAAACCTTACCGTGCATGGGCATGGCTGGTATAAGAATCCAAAACCATGAATCTTATTCACGGAGAGGTACAGGCTGCGAGTTTCTTTGAATTTGACAACAAGAAGATGACTATTTCTCCATAGTACGCTTCAGAAACTTACTTTTATAAACATACACTAACTAAGAGGAAGATGTAATTATTTAGACGGGGGTTTAAGAGACCCAAAATATAATTTTAAAAGCTTTAAATTAATTTATATATTCTATTTATTAAAAAAATTGAAGAAAAAGGGTTCTGTTGAATTCAAGTTATATCAGCTGAAGAACATTTTAAAACTATTTATTACAAGTTTTTAAAAAAAATTTAAGAAAATATGGACAACGTGTGACATGTTGCGAACATATTCTTAACTGGTTAAGTTATACCTTAAAGTTGAAAAAAGTAGTGAAAATGCCAAATCAGCAGTTTTTGCAGAAAGTAGAAATAAATTAAAAATTGTCAAACTTATTCTTGTATATAAACGAAATAAATAACTAAAATGTTGTGACAAACAAATACTTAATCCCTTTTTTAATGTTAGTGTAGGCACCAGGAACATTTGCTTATTACCGAATCTTGTATGTCAGAATCAACCAATTTCTCTTATTTTGAACTAAAGGTACAGGAAATTTAACGGCATTAACTAATTTCTTCTACATGATTTACGCTGTACTCCAACATCATACTCACGAGGAAACCTTCTATATATAGGCTATTCCTGCTTTAACTTCATATAACAAGAACCATTCACTAGTGATTCTCTGTAACCACTCCTCCTTCCTTAAACTACTTACTCTTGTTTACCTCTATCTGTCTCAAGTTTGAATAGTTAGTTTTTAGATAATGAAAGTTAGTGAAGCAGAAGAGAAGAGGTATGCTCTTTTGCTAGCAGCAAGAGACTCTGATTATGTCAAGAAAGCTTATGGAGGATACTTTGATGTGTTCGTTGCAGCTTTTGGTGAAGAGGGTGAGAGGTGGGATTTGTTCAGGGTTGTTGAAGGAGAATTTCCTGACATGAATGAGCTTCACAAGTATGATGGATTTGTTGTCAGTGGAAGTCCTTATGATGCCTATGGCAATGACTACTGGATTCTCAAGCTTTGCTTCCTCTTGCAAACTTTGGATGACATGGAGAAGAAAGTTCTTGGAATCTGCTTTGGTCATCAGGTACTCAACACATAATTTCTGTATTTTACTGTTGATCACCTATTTCAATCAAACCTACCTATGGTTTTGGTCTCAGGTTTTGTGCAGAGCATTAGGTGGAAAGGTAGGAAAAGCTTACACAGGTTGGGATGTTGGGTTAAGAACAGTAAGATTAGTGAATGATTTGCCACCATGCAGCTTCATAGGTGATTTAGGTGAACGCCCTCTTTCTCTCTCAATCATTGAGTGTCACCAAGATGAGGTATGGGAGGTCCCATCAGGAGCTGAAGTGATTGCTTTCTCTGACAAAACTGGTGTAGAAATGTTCACCATCGGTGACCACATCTTGGGCATTCAAGGTCATCCCGAGTACACCAAGGACATTCTTTATAACCTTGTTGATCGACTCCTCAACAACAATTGCATAGAGGTATACAACACAAAACCATAAGACTGCAATTTCTAACAATAACATTCCTGTTCTTTCTTTGGATTGTTACTTATTTTGTGCTAGTATGAATCTGAAACTGTGCAGAAAGATTTCGCAGAGAATGCTAAGCTGGGATTAGAGATAGCTGAGCCTGATAGAAAATGCTGGGAGAAGATATGCAGAAACTTTCTCAAGGGCAGATACTGAAATAAACAGATGTTGAAAATGCAACATTCTATTGATGTAACCTTAGAATTTTCGTTTACCTTTTCTAATCCTGTTAGCTCATTAACCAGTCCAAGAAACCTGTATCCACTACCTTTCTGGCTATCTGTCAAACAGAGCATAGGTTGATAATCTACAAAATCAGAACCAAAATTAGCTAATGCTTGAAGTTCTAAACACAGGAAAAGGTGTTCAAGCCTCTACAATCACAATCAGTTAAAGAAATATTACAAATGGAACCAGTTTGTTCTATGACGCAAAAGCAAATTGCTGACAAGTTCTGATGCTCTTGTACAATGAAATAACATGAAAACAAATAACTAGATTTGTAAGACTAGGCTGTAAAACAGTCCGAGTATATGGTATCAGAAACTTATTCTGAGGAAATAATACCTCAGACATGGGATCAGAGTCCAGTGATGCTAAATGATATTATGTAAGGTAGAGATTAGTCTTTGTATGTTTAAGATTATAGTGCAATATAAACTTGGAATATACGATTGGAATAAGATTCTGGTGTCTGACATAAACTTCGAAGGAGCATATGGAAAGAGGCAAAAAGGCTTCTTGTCTTTCATTACCTCCAAAACACGATACTTCTTGTCAAACACTGTATTACAACTTGGTGACCCCCGACTTGAGGGCAATCAATTACATTCAACAATTACAATGTTACAAGACTACTCTCTATGTGGCAAAACTTGAATGATTGTTACAGACAACAGAATATGTGGTTTCTCTACTAATCTAACCCTGTATTTTATTTGTAGCATTCGATCAATGGTTTTATGGATGGATCATGTAGTTACACCAGCTGAAAGCTGCTATTGATGATCACCTTCGTGATCTTCTACGCGATCTCTTTTGTTTTGCACCCCAGTTAAATTTCACCTTACAAATCTTTTTTCTGGTCCCAAGAAAACCCTGACAGTTCGCAGCACCACAACAACACTTCACCTCTGGACCAAATTGCACAAATCTGCAAAGTCAATTAATCTTTTTGAACTTAAAAAGACATTTTCCATGAGTTACAGACTATGTGTAGGGAAAAATCACTGACATGGCAAATGTCATTTGTGCTACATAACAAGAAAGATGACTGCTTTGATTCTTCTATTCACTACCATGAATCACGAGGTTGAAACGATATAATAATATCATGAGGTTGCCAAACTACTTCACATGCTTACCTGTAATCATATGTCAACGGTTCTCCACATCTTATTGAACGAGCAGCAAACACACCAACCCGGGTCTCCCCCACAACTTGCCTAAATATGTTAAAAACTAAAAATTAGTGAACTTCATAATCTATTGCCTATGGTCTGTAATAGGATAAGCAAATGACTCCTGTTGATCCTCCCAGAAGTCCCATCAAAGGCAAAACAGTGTACTAACCATTTCTCCAGGACACAATTGGGAGCACAACTGTGATTAAGAAAACGAGATGCATTCCCTTTAAAAGTTGCATCAATTGTGAAGTCTTTTCCAATTTCACACATGTAAAAGTTATTCACAACCTTGTACTTCATGTCCCAAAGCCTTCGTTCGCACAGTGCATCATCAATCACTGAAAGGGAAAACTAATTATTGAAATTCTAGTGCTTCCCAGAAAGACAGAAGGCAATTATGGTTTGCCAAAATGGATGACTAAAGCATCATGATATGCGAGGAGATTTACAATGCAACAAACAGATATCGTTGGGTTCCATGATCTTATCATTACAGTTTGAAACTTCCAATTTTACTACCAGGATGTAGGTACAGCTAGGGTGGAAATTTCCTTCTCTTTTCCTCTAGGGATAACAAAGTTCGAGTTCGGGCTTGAATTTGGGTATTCAAGCTTGATTAGGTTCGAACTCGAACTTGACAAATTGTTTTGAGAACTAGGAGTTGACAACGTTTTTAGACCCGACTAATTGTTATAATTTTTTCAACCCGTTGATAAAACTCAAGCTCAAGCTTTAAAGCCCTGGATCCAATTCGACATTTTGCCAACCCTTCTGTGGTTCTGTTAACTTTTTCTTTTGTTCAATCAAGTAATATACTAATTCCTAAATATTCCGACTAAGTTGACTTCCTGGCTACTTATAGTTACAATGCACAACTGTAAAGAAACCAGAATAACATCAGAATCTTGTATCACTAGAGCAAGAAAGACCAGTAATAGTATACTACAACCAAACAACTTGAGAAGTTTGGGAGCAAATGAAAATATTTTAGTGGTCGTAGAAGGATTACCTTCCCCAATATACTCAACTATGAATTCGCCTTTATCTATTGGTTCAGCTGCTTCCACTCCCCAACCACAAAGTTCAGTCTAAAAAAGGAAAAAGTAAATCATTAAATTTAGTGAATCACCTCCAGTTAAAGAAATGAATCCAGAGGTGGTGACAATGACCTTGACAACTTTGATTTTTTTCTCTTTGTGGAAGGGTCTGTTCCTGCAACTTTCTGGGCAATGACAAGCCCTTGAGCAGCTTATGCACTGAACCCTAGGAAATGATTAAGTTGAACTATTGAAGTTGCAATATTTCAAGCTAATGATCTTCAGTGATAAAAGAGTCCACATGCCATTTAGCTAAAGCACAGCATTGCCATTTGATGAAGAAATCACTTAATTAAAGAGTGCAAGTAAAATATGAAGCACTTTGATAGGGAATTTGTTTTGCCCGACAAAGATAGCACGTGTACGGAGAGGAAACAGAAGAAAATATATATTACATCATTAAAATTTTAAATACGTAGAAATGGAGAGGAAGAAGGAAAGAAATCATTGATGAAGAAAGACATGCTATAAATGCTAACTATATGATCCAAAAATGCATTGTTGAATGAATGAAATCTAAAATTGAAGTAGCTATACCTGCATACGCAATCCTCACCGCATGAAGATTTGCAACTTGTGCATCCAACATCAGCATCCTTACGTTTCTTTTTGACTAGGTAAACATCTAGTCTCAATTAAGGTCAGGCTCATGATAAAATTGACTGATTAAATCCAAAACATGTAGACAAAGAAAAGTCTGTTGTAGTTTATTCAATTGAAGTGCATTTACTGAGTATCAGCACATAAATGGATGTTAATGAGGAAACACTCAGAACATCAGCTTAAATCGAATTTGAAAGTAATACCACATTATATAGGATACTGCGCCTGATGTGCACGTAAGGAGGTGGCTCCAGTTTATCATCTGCTAGGCCTTTCCATGTCAAATCAACCTTGAACTCCTCATTAACATAAGGTAGAGGCAATTGACCAAATATTTCCTGAGTTAAATGTATACGTAATAAGAAAAGGTTATCTTTTGAATGATAGTGAAAGGAAACAATGTCATCTATGAGATAATTGCATTTTCCTTCAAATCAATTCGGAATGCACCAAGTTGACGTAGTATTTAACACAAGAACATTAATGCATGAGACCTTACCTCTATATTACTTGTTGGAGCCATATTCTGCTCATTCAACAAACACATCAGTCCTGTGAGACACCCTAATCAATAATAAGAACAAGAATAAAGAAACAGAACCTCAAGGGTCCAAATTTTCAGCCAGAACCAAAAGGCAATATATCATTCTAAGCATCATGAACATTCTTTGCTAAAATCTACATTAGAGATTACAAATTAAGCAGAAGAAACAACATGACTGCGATATTATCGCAAGCTCCTACATTTTCACATCCTTCAAACGGCTGAATTTGGACCCAGATGAACAGTCACTTAAATGAATTATACCATCAACCTCATAGGCCCAGAAACACTGAGGTAGTTTGTATGTCAAACAGATCAAATACTAACTCAATTTCAGAATACAGATTCTGAAGTAGAGACAGTATGTGTCTCCACAGGAAGATGTAGGCTTGTTGATATCAAACAAACAAACTCTTGTTCATCTATAGAAGTGGGAGGCTGGGAGCTCATGTAGTCACGCTAAGTTTACAAGGTAATGTTATCAGAACCTTTCATCTTGTAATAACAAGAATTTATGCTCCTAGAAGGAAAAATGATGACAGGACATTACGGATGAAGGAAAGAAGAGGTTGACCTTCTTATCAAGTTGCCAATCAGCTGGGTGCCTCCAACAAACAACTCTCCCTGGCTGGTCTACCAGACGAATCACTTCTTCTGGCCATGGTGCACACTTATCATGTGCAGCTATTTGGCACCGAACGCACCGCCATTGAGATTTTTGTTTGCAAAGGAAGCAGGTCTGTTCATGGGAGTAAATTACATTGTAAGCAAAAATTATAAAGGCAAGTTAATTGCAATTCATGATTTTGTTGATCTTATCTTACATGCTGCGGACACTTGAATTTCTTCAGATTTGTGATTCCAAGTCTTTCCTTCGCGCACTTTGAGTGATAAACCCCCTGACAATCATGGACAGAGCATAATAACTCCTCCCCAGGGTTAATAAAAAGGTGGCATTGAAGGCATTGAACCTGCAAAATAATGGAAGGGCATCAATGTCGCCTGGTATGTTGCATTAACAAACAGCTAATCAAAGCTGAGCGCTATGACTTGAAGAAGTAAGTCTGCTTTCCATATAAAGGCAACCTTAGATGATAAAAAATGATGTTGGTATTAACTTAGCTTCTAATCTGAAACTTACTTTAGTATCATATAAATACATAATCTTATCATTTATGGTTTTCCAGCTAGACATCTATTGGGAGGGCAGATTCCACCGACTCCCGGGAAAATCAACCATAAATATTTCGAAATCCTTACTTTCCATGTACAGCCTCAGCAAAACAAGTGTTAAGAGTCTCACAAGCTTACCCCTTTTGAAACACGTTTAGGTTAAATGAATCATCTGAGTGAAGCTCTCCCTTATATGATCTATGCAATGACGTTAAAAACCATTAATGGAAGCCATTTGTTGGTTTTAGAAGCGAATCCCACACAAACCACTAATTTCTATCACAATATCCGGAAAAGTTTAGTGGAAACTACACTGATAAAATAAAGATCCTTCCTTTTTCAGATTGTTGCACATAAAGTTCCAAATTTAAGTGTTCCAGGACCAACCTACCAAGTAAAGTGGCAAAAGTGCACCATGAATCGCAAGCTTCCTTACTAGGAACTGAAAATAACTTCAACTATAATCAAACACAACAGGACGCAAAGAAAAGTACCAATTCAAAAATTACCAAATGCACATACCCCTCTAAAATCTACACATGTCTACTCAACAAACCCACAACGGAAACCTGAAAATCACCATTTTTTTAGCGCGAACGAGAAAGGGAAGAAAGCTCTTCGACGTCGAGACACAAAGCTCGACCTTGGCCTCTAGCAAACTCCCGTCAAGACTGTCCGAACCCTCGGCATTACACCCTCCTTTCTTGACTCGATTCCGCTTGGGAATCCTATTTGAGTTTCCGTCGCCGTTACCGCCGCCGCCGGTGACAGGAGTTCGCTCCCAATCGCAGATGATTTTCACCGGAAAAAGCGAAGAGTCTGGGGACGAGGAAGAAGAGAGCGAGATTTTGGCAAGGTCAGGCATTCTGAAACCTCCAAAATAGGGTGGAAGAGGGAGAGGGAAAGGGAGCTTATGAGATGATTGGGTTTTGGGCGGGAAATGAAAATGTTTTGAGTTTGTATTGACAAAAATGGTTATTAAATTTGGGTACATTTACGGAAGTGCATAATCTAATGCTTAATGAACAATACAAAGCTGTTGACTGGAGTGGTGTATAGATATTTTATAACCGTTGTAAGTTGCAAAAGCCTCAAAATCAAAAGTTGGTTAATTAGTTACTTAATTCCCTTTTTTTTACACAATA
>JANZXV010000008.1:426474-454842 GCA_027576455.1 Erythroxylum roigii | reverse complement strand
TGAAGCCAGCAGGGGTTAATCGTCTATACATCCAAGATCTATCCCGGAAGCTCATCGCTGGGAAACTGTTAATTTCACCCAGTCAATTCATTGTTAGTATCATTCATGTATGCCACATATCACAAGGTACGTAGGTCAGATAAGGGCTAAGATGTGATGCCAACATCAATAGTAAAAATTCCCACCCATAGGCTCCTCCTATTATTCACCTCTAATACGCTTGGAAACTCTATAATGGGTTATGGGCTTCAGATTTAATTTTGGGTTCATATCAAATCTATTAAAACTGAATATATGACATATATGGTTTGCTACATATATGTCATACACTGGATATGCTTGGCAGTTTTATATGTAATGAATTGTAAATATGGATTATTACATAATCACACAAATATTCATACGCATATCACTGTTAATGAATTAACAACATTAGTTTCACACAAAAACAAACTAGATTACCACAAAGCCCAAAACAAAACTGAATCACCGATGGGGAGTTCATAGACACACAATAATGGACCAACGGCAACAATACCTTACTATACACCTTACTCACTAACCTCAACCGAAGCGCAGTAACTAGTACTACAAGTACGGCGACGCTCCTGTTGATGACGGATATAACACTGAATCCTATTCAGCACCACAGAATGACTACCTGCATCCAACAACACAATTGTTTTAAGTTCACATACATTGCAAATTGTATGTGGTCCTCAATCAATTGCCTCATCTTAAGATCAGCAATGTTAAAACTATGGATCTTTTGTTGTTATTACGTACACAACGGATGTCACACTTTACGAGGATCCTACCGAAAATTCGGCAGCATTTTTCCTATAAAATGGACATCCCCCTGTTAAAATCAGGGTCTCCCTGCATGTAAAAGAACACTTCAATACCATCCCAAACTCGCACAACTACAATTGGGTTGAATTGCAATCACAAGAACTTCAAATAATGATCAATCAATTTCTATCCAAGGTTTTTTTTTCAACAATGATTAATAATGATCAATCAATTACAATCACAACAATGTAAATTACAATCATCTTCCTCGTCGGAAGAAAAAGAATCAAACTCTTCCTCTTGTAAAGCATATATGTGTTAGATACAAATGAAATATTATAATCATTGGTAACATTGGCACTAGTTGATCAATGTGTAATATTGCTTGACAAATGCGTGACATTAGTTAATTAGTATACACACTTAGGTCTTTATAGGTTAGCTCTTCATTTCTTTTTACCTCATCTCCTAATGGATTTACTTAACAATCAATGTTTAAAAAAGTAAAGTTTATGTATGCCCATAATTACTAAAGAATTGACATCGCTCATAAAAATATTTGAATCTATAAATGTTAGGGTTGAATTTCAACGCTTCAAAATGTTAGGCTTCAAGTTGTATTTTGTTATAAATCATGAGGTTTAAAATGCACTTTTGACCTATAATCTTGTTAAAACTTTAAATTGGAAAACTACCACTTTCTAGCTACAACATAGGTTTATAGAACTTTTTTAGATGTATTTTGACATTGTCATTTGTTATCAACTATTATTTTTGATATTATTTAACAAGTAAAAACATTAGCGAGGTATTAAGAAATTATTTCTATGTCATTTGTTTATTTTTTCTTAGTCGAAGTAATGTGATTTGAGTAAAATGCATTTTGGATTTTCATACTACAACCATGTATTATAATTGAAGATTTTTGGATTACTTGCAATGATTTTAGTACAATAACGTTTTGGAGAGTTACATATAAATGTATGAGGTGAAGTGGTAATTTTGTGTGAAATGGAATTACGAGTTTTAGAGGTGTTTCTTGTAAATTATTTGTAAAATTTAAAACAAAGTGTGTTTATTAATATGTTCCAACTTGGCTAGTATTTGTTTGTAGTGAAACTTAGCATAGTGAGAAGAGAAGAAGAGTTTGAAAACCAGAACCAAGAAAAAGATCTTCCCTATTCAAGTGTTGGAATCACTTTTGCAATGCATTCATTCGATGTGCCTTATATATTGGTATGCACATATCCTATCAGAAATTAGTACATTCCATACTATACTTATGTACAAAAAGTAACATCACTCATTTAACATAAGTAATAACTTTAATTTTATATAAAAAACTATAATAGAGTAAAAATTATCATGTTTTAATGCAAAATATGAGGACATAATATATGTCATACCAGTCCTATATATACAAAATAACACCAGAAATTTAAAATAAGTACTAGCTACACTTTAAACTGAGAATATTATGCTTCAATACAAACTATATTAATACTCCATTTATCTAATATCCTAAGCATTTTCATACAATGACATTATATTTAACAAAATTTTCTTAAATAAATCAAGAATAACAATCATTGTCTTATTATTTTCATCATTGATATCCCACTTTTGTTTCTATCATTTCCTATGGATTAACATTTTCAACCATAAGAAAAACTTTAATCCTAATTTTTCAATGCAAATAATCATTTCTATGATTTAATCAGTCCAAAAACAACAAAAAAACGCAACCCATGTGTTCTTTTGTTCTTTAATCAAATTTTGTTAAAAATTTATGTGCAACGAATAACATCTGTATTGAACGAATTGTTGGCATTTAACAAACCTAAATAAACAAATGAAATGCTTTAATCAGTCCAGAAACAACAAAATAACGCAACCCATGCACCTTGTTTCGGATCCAACAGAGGAGAGACGTTGTGCAACGAATAACACCTACTTTGAACGAATTATTGGCATTTAACAAACCTAAATAAACAAATGAAATGCTTTAATCAGTCCAGAAACAACAAAAAAACGCAACCCACGCACCTTACCTTCGGATCCAACAGAGGAGAGATGTTGTGGTCGCCGGAGATGAAGGACATTGTGGTCGCCGGAGACGCAGCAGCTGGTCGGACGGACACGGAGGACGAAAATCGTCGGAGGAGAGGAGAGAAAGAGAAGAGGAAAGTTGAGGAGAGGAGAGAGGAGGGGCAGCTGCAGACGATTTAATTTAATTTTGGCGACGGAATTAATCCGTCGGTATATTAAAAATATCCGTCGCAGAATTAAGCTTCCTAACCTAATTTCCCGACGCCGTTTTGCAATATCCCGGCAGTTTATTTCCGTCGATGAACAAGACATGTTTGCCAACCGAAATCTAAATTTCCGTCCCTCTTTACCGACGGACAAGTATTCATCGCCATATTTCCGTCGTTATATTTCACCGCGAAATTTTTCCTCCAACATTGGCAACAGATTTGTTAACCGTCGCACATTTCCGTCCCTATTTACAGACGGAACTGTATTCATCGGCATGGTTCTGTCGCTATATTTCACCGCGAAATTTTCCCTCCAATTTTGGCAACGGAATTTTAAACCGTCGCAACCTTTCTTCCTTTCACCGACGGATTAGGCATTCCCGTCTCGATTCACCGACGAATGACGTGCCGTCGGTACAATTCCGTCGCTATTTAACAATTTCCGTGTAATGAAGAGAGTTTTAGAGATAAATTAGTTGTACGATAGAGTTTTGGAGAAAGATAAAAGAGATAGATTAGTTGTAGTTATCTTATGAGGTGTTCTTAAACGAGAGAGCTCGAAAATTTTATTGTTTATATCTTGTTATTTGATTTAATAGATGGTGCTGTCAATTTGTCCGGTAATTTTAATTCTATACTAAAGAGTTTTCCATGATAAAATGAAAAGTTTTCTATATTGAAATTTAATGTTTGCAATTTTTTAGTCATTTTTATTGTTTGAATAATTTGTTACTAGTTGAGTAATTTTAAATGTCTTGTGAGTGTTATTTATTTAGAGCCCTAACAAATAGTATCAAAGCCCAACAAGTGATATCAAAGTGCAATACAAATATGGATAAACAGATTCTATTATTTGGTGTTGTTTTCTTTTTTTGGTCTATTCTATTTCCTTATACGAAGCAGATAATTATGCAGCTCAGTCCTGAACTGAAATGTAAACGCATTTGGAAAAGCACGATCAAGTTAAATGGCATCCAGAAAAATCATTGAGGCTAAGGTGTTAATTTCTGTCCCCGTTCGACAACAGTAATGGGGAAGGCCCAAGGTCTGTAGTTCTGGGCTGACACAAAAATGCCATTTACCCATTATGTTGATCTTCTGCTACTCAAACGGAAAGGGCATTTGTCTGGGTCCTCATTTCTTTTAAATCAGATTCAAGTTTCCAAAAAGGGAAAAACAAGCTTCATCTTTTGTCTCTAACACAAGACCATCAACTAATATTTAGTAATCTGTATGGATGTGACTCCAGTGGCGTCAAGGTATAGAACAGGGGATTCCCATAGCTAGTGGTAATCAAGGCCCTGGAAGGACAAGCGTGTCTACTGTAGTGTTATCCCAATTTAGACGCAACTGTCTCCTTAGTAATTAAAGTAGCCAATGTTGAAGTTTTGTCGCTTTTTTAAGATCCCACCACCCCCCATCACCATTGGAAAGCATCACGACTTGTCAGAAGGGAATAAGTTTCCTTTAAAGAACTACAGATGTGATCCTAAATTGCGTCATGTTCCTAGACCCTATATTTGTGGAGCAAACAAGCAACATCTGAGATTAGCAAAATACAGAATTAGTAAAGAGGAGAAAATGGCAATCCTAAATTCAAGTCCTTATTCTGAAACAGATGCAGGAGGAAACTTGTGCTTTACAAGTTACAATTATCTGAATTTCACTTGAAAACTTCGACTTTACAAAGGAAAAAGTTACCTTCATGAGCTACTGATAAAGCTTGGATTTTATGGCCCTATCATCGGCTTTTTCCCTGGTAGGACCTTTAACAGGGAACAATTCTGCTTTGATAACTTGCCATTGGCTCCACCAATCAGCTTATGTTCATTTGTAACAGCATCCTGTTATTACAGTTGAAGTTCGTATCAATGAACTGATAGTGAGCATTTCTGTTTCCACAGGATCAACGATCCTGTGTGAACAAAGCAAGACGCCATTGACATGAAATATCCATCTCAAGACTGTCTGTAAGGGCATAAAGCCATAAACCAACAAAGACATCAAAATGAAATGCTAACGTCCTACAACATCCTCAGACTTAACCTTCAGGCTACCATGTAATGCAAAAGCATGTCTTACTCTTTTAATGCAAAAGCATGTCTTACTCTTTTACTTTTTCGGTATAACAGAGTCCATTTAGGCCAAGGATTTTCCTTCCTAATTTGAACTCTAGTAGATGAGAAAACGTTATTACCATGTTATCACTTAGACTAATCCCTAATAGCTGGTAATGTACACTCTTTTATCCAAGAGACTAGAGGATATGCGACTTCTGAAATTAAACGATAAGAACAGGAGCAACAATCCATGAATATGGGCACTTGGTCTCTGTTGATAGCTCAACCAAAACTATGAAACTAAACACCCCTATTAATTACAGTAGAAAACCAGAAACTGACTATGGAGTTGAATTAGCATCCACAGGGTTAGATAAAGAGCATGCAAGTTTCTTGACTAACGCCAAAATAGACTAAACTGAAAGCTGTAAAGCTTTAGACCCAAATCTCCTAAGAACCAGACAGAGGACAATGCTGCCAGGATGAAAGCTTTGAAATGGAAAATTTTCTTTTGGTTATTATCAGTCAATTACATAAATTAACAATGGATTCCAGGAATGATCCTAGATAGTTCATAGAAACTACCAAACAGTTGAATTTTGTAAGATAAAATTAGGTCACTGCAGGACACATAAGAATTGTTACCGCTTCTTCCTCGGGCCTGCTATTGGCCGTGGAAGACAAAGATATCTTCGGACAAAGAGAACTAAAATTTTGTGACATTCTTTAGGCAGGAATGATCCAATACTAACCAAAAACGTTCATGGAAACATGATAGGACAGGCGAGACAAACGACAAGAGAAATCAAATCAAACTAATGAGCAGGTATGATAAGCTTTCCAATTCGTATCCAGAGAAATTAGCACATACTTGTGATCTTCTTCGGTCCAAGAACAGGGTTGTGCACAGTCCACTTGCAGAAGACTCTCAGATTCTTCTCCAACAAGTGCATGGTCCAATTTGCCAGACTCAATACGTTGCAAATCCTCCAAAAGAATTACATAATGTTTTCTAACATCCTCTGCACTCTTGTTGCCTCCAACCATGCTTGCAACGACTCCCCATCGATCCGGGTCGTCTTCATCAACCACAGCAAGAGCCATCTCAAACTGCTTGTTCTCTTCCCAGCTCCACCCATAAGACCCTTCACCAAAATCGCCCATGTCAACAAGAACAATGACCAAACTGGGAAACAATCCTTTTCTTTAGTCTTGAACACTTTTCTTACGACTCTTTTTGGAGGAAATAAGGGTGACCCGGTTGGTCATTTAGATTATAATATTCATCGAAGAAGTGTGCGAAGATCGTCCTCCAGTTTGATTGATTCCCTTGACTAGATTCTAACACCCCTGAGTTTTGGGGAGAGTGTCAGATTGTGTGTTAATGAACTGCAAAAATCTTCTCTTTTTGTTTGCTTTCTGAGAGACGGCCTGCGGCTGTGTCAGAGACAATTGGCGTTGCTTAGTTTAGATCTATAGGCGTAAGCAACTGATAAACCGAACATAGAAACTAACAACATAACTCTCTTTACCTTGAGGTCCAATTCCAAATACGGAAACCAATAATCAGATGGAGACAAAACTTTAACACTTCATTAACCATACGTTGCAACTCTTAAAAGACCCAGAAGCTCATTGTTTCCAAAGTCTTGCATTGGATTCCAATTGTTGTTAGATCCGGAACTACTGGCGTCACATGTAAACTTTTGTTTAATACGTCTTTTAATTCTTTTAACCAATAGTGGAAAAGAACCAACAGACTTCATCCCCAAGCCAATCACCAAAGTTCTATTTCTTTCACATTTTCCAAACTTCTACCTTGCAAGTAAAGAAAGAGACTTTTGCGGGCAGGATTACCCAATACATGATTTTTTGCGATTTCCAAGCAATCCCATTTCGCGACTGGTCATTTTCGTAGACCTTTTATATTTGAAGAGGACTTGGGTGCAATTTTTGTTGAACCAAAATGCTCAAATAAAGGAAACCGGAAAAAGCTTTCATCTTTTTCTCTATTTGTATTATCTTATGCTGACAGAAACTAAGCGAAACCCGCTTTTTCATCCATCTTGTGTCGAAGGTAGGCGTCGCTCGAGTTAGATTGGTTCACCTGTCTCCTTCAGTCCGGACAATACTGGACCCCCCAGGATTTGCTCTGCATCTTCAGGCATTGCCTATCGCCTTACAAGATTTTCATCGTCTTTGTATGGACGAGAAACCATATTACGAAGTTATATTTATTTAGAATCTATATATATATATTTAAAAATTATTCATTTCGCACAAGCAAAAATATGGTATTCTATTCGTGCTTTGTAAAAGAAAGATAAGAGGAGATGTTTTGTTTTAAAAATGTTATTCTTACAATGATCACATTTTGGTCCTCTGGGTTATTTTCTTCATGATTAGACATTTAGCTTTCTTCGTACTGGTTGGGGTCGGAGTAAATTCATGACTTTCGCCATCCAATTAAGTGCGGGGGGTCATCCACATACCTTTTGATTAGGTGACGGTGTGGGGTCAAACTCAAAATTATTGCCTGTACATCTCAAATTCTGCTGCATATCAATGTTACAAAAACTCCTCCTATTACCAAGACCTCAAGGTACAATAACATTTCTGTCAAACAGCTGTTTATTGGATGTAACATTGCAATCTGGAACAGATTTTAGAAGCCTACAAGGTGTACGGCAAGAAAAACAATAACATTTCTGTCAACCCGACTCAACCAGCTGTGTATTGGGTTTTACATTCCAATCTAGAATTGATTTCGGATGCCTACAAGGTGTACGGCAAGAAAAACATGACAGCTTATATCAGGTTTTTATTCAAAGAAAGGCAGTAATAAGTAAAGCATCTACCACTGCTTGGCACTCAAAACAGGCCAGGAGTAGAATGAAAAAGTTCAGTCAAGGGCACTGAATGATGCAATTGCATCCATTTCCTGCTGCAGAAGAAGAGCATCAATGAATACGTCCAGGCTCTCTCCTTGCATCATGTCATCTATTGCATGATGAGTTATACCGATGCGATGATCGGTTACACGACCTTGAGGAAAATTGTATGTTCTGATGCGTTCAGATCTGTCTCCACTACCAATCTAGTAAAATGACAAGTTACTTGAGTCATTCTGAGAATAAAGACAGCATGGTAGCTCTTGACAAAAGTTATCTTAAACATTGTTTTACCTGCTCTGACCGAAGTTTTGATCGGCTCATTTGTAGTCTTGACCTTTCAATTTCGTATAGCCTTGCACATAACACTTTCAGGGCTTTTGCCTTGTTCTAAAACAATCAGAAGAAAAACTAGCACAAGTGAATCAACCATCATATGGCTGTCATATTGCTAAGTTTGCCATAACAACATCATGCAATGTGATAATGAACAACTAAGTCACCGTGGTATGTAAACCACATCGCTACAACCAGGAAAAAGAAAAAATAATTTTCTAGTAGATTCTTATCTTTTATCAAGCTGACTCGTTGTCAAATATTTTTATATCTTATAGTTTTCGATTGACGTGCCTGTCGTACATCAGTTCAAGCAAAGAAATGCAACCCTGCGTGCAAGTCAGCTGCAATATCCAACAATACAAGATTTATATGGCCAAAGTTATCCAGCTTTTGTACATCACAGTGCTTGAACAACACCCCGTTATAATCTGTGATTACATCATTTACAGCTAGTTACAACAAAAAGTACTGTTAAAATCGGGTAACACTTATACTACCACTTCGCAATCCTTGTGTATAGCAAGTGAGATATTTGAAATTCAGAGGACAATTCCAATCTAAAGGTACAAATCACTTGGAAAGCAAAATGACAGAAACTATTGTAAATTTACCATATGTTGTGATCGTTCATCTTGTATGGATACCGTTATCCCAGTTGGGAGATGTGTTATTCGAACAGCACTATTAGTAGTATTTGCATGCTGACCACCTGAACCACCAGATCTATACGTGTCAATTCTCAAATCTTCATTCCTCAATTGAACATCTACCTGCAGAAGCTCCAAATAAACTGTGTCACTGCAAGGGAAATGGCTCTTCATGCCCTTTATTTGTTGTCCTAATTGGACTTTTTGTGAATCTTAGAATGTCACAATTTCATAGCAGAAAATAAACTCTCATGATTAAATTTAGCACCTCTCCCAAAGATAACTCTTGAAGATAAACAAAATGCCCCAAAATATTAATTCAAACATTCCAAATGATGTATCTAATGACTTTAGAATGTAATGACTAACACCTCATCAGCTTGGGGAAGAATAGCAACAGAGACTGCACTAGTATGGATACGGCCACACTTCTCAGTGGCAGGAATTCGCTGCCACAAGAATAATATATGATTTTAAACAGCTATATCTTCCACAAGTGACGCATGCTTGAGATAATGAGCAGAAAAAAACCTGCACTCTGTGAATTCCACTCTCAAATTTAAGTTTCCCAAAAACACCAACGCCTGAAATTGCTGCACTAGCTTCCTGAACGGGAGATCAAAAAGTTTACAAACAAGAAAACAATCAAAAAAATTAGCTCCGCATCAAATTCTAGGGCTTGAAGTATAATCTATTGTCAGTGATGAACAATCAGGAACAACAGTTTAAGAGATGGCAAATCAGAAACTAGCAAAATAGTATTTAACAAGCAATGAAAGTAAACCTTGTATCCCCTCATATCAGACTCCGTAATTTCAACCACTTCAAATTTCCAACCTTTCTTCTGTGAATATCTCTCATACCTGTTATAGTTTATACAAGTTCACCGTTTTCAAAATAAGACTCTCATAACATAATCCGTGTATGGCGATGCAGCTAAAAGTGTTCAGAGTCTTACATTTTGAATACGTCTATTGCAAACAGAGAAGCTTCTTCCCCTCCAGTTCCTGATCCAAAACTTTGTCAAATTCAGAACTGTAAAAATCAAATTAAAAAGGAACAAGAAAAGGAATACCGATAATAAAAACAAGAGGATAAATAGAAAATAGAATTCTACTTTTGATACTAATCTCCAAGGGCATTTACCTGCTCTCACTTCCAGAATGCAGTCCCTCTCATCAGCATCATCTTTTGGAAGTAAAGACTTGAGAAGCAAATGCTGAATTCTTTTCTCTTCTTCAATAGCCTGACTCAGTTCCTCATTTGCCATTTCAAACATGTCTTTGTCTTCGGTACATTCAACCATTAGTGACTTCAAACCATCAATCTCCTACATAGTGAGATGAGAAAAACTTTAACGAGCATTTAAAGGATGACAAACCCTTATGAATCAAATAAGTTGTCAACTACATTTCCATTGAAAAGGAGATGCAATCAACAAAGTACCTTCTGCGTCGTCCTCAGCTCACTTATAAGTTCCATTGAGTCGCGTAGTTTGCTGAGCTCTTTATTAGCCTTTGAATACTCAGCTGGCGAGGCTTCTGGCTTTAAGCAACAACAGACTATGCGACATTACTTATATGAAAAGAAGTTGAAGAAACGACTTTAAAAATAGAATACGCAAGAAACTAAGAAAAAAAAATATGGATCTAACAAAATAACCCAAATGACCTTGTTTAAGAAATTCTCAAGGCAAGCGCCTCTGTGCTCAATAGCCGATAACCTTCCCTCCATGATCCTGATGAGGTCATGTGATAACTCTGAATGCAACTCTGGTATTAACACAGAAAACAGTACCAGAACAAACATATTAAGAAGTGATTAAATTTTACGACTTTACAAAAATTTGGAACAGTTACATAAACACAAGCATGGTACCAGTAGAATAGGAGCGGAAAACGGACATAGAAGCATAATCCGCGATGTGGGATTGAAGAAAGGTGGTTGCTTTAATAGGAGTTGGATGCGAAACTGCAGAGGCAGATTGAAGTTGGTTGTTTAAAGAACGCAACATAACACTGATACCCAATTTGAAAACTCCTCCATGTCTACTCATAGTGGTCAGTTCACAGAATCTGGTAACGGAGACAGGAGGCAGCGCCGCCTATATTCTTGCTTTTAGCTTCCAATTTGCACTGGTTTCACAATTTCTCTTACCTGATGGTAAAGCAACGTCGTTTCATTACCTCACACTGAAATACTACTGACCAATAACAGCGTAAAATCACTATTATTCAGTGTGGGAGCACTCGCATGTGAGAGGAGATCAACGGTTAAAGAGTAACGAACGTGGCATGAGTTCAGCGCTGTATTAACGGCACCCGTCCATACAAAAATGAGCAGTACAACATTGTAAATTAACATTAAGAAGTGCTTGAGTTCAGGTAAGGTAAGAAAAGCAACAACGGGAACTGAGTTACAGTAAATTTTCTGGTATAGGGATTGGATTGGATTGGATTGTTGTCTGTGTGTCAAGGATAGTACAACATTCGGTAAACAAATTTGTGTTCTTCTTTTTCTTTTTTCCTCATTTTAACATTTATATTACTAGAATATAAGAAGAGGGCGAAAGTATAAGGCACAAGTAAGGAGAAATTTGAAAGGAGATGCAGGGCGATGAGGCGAGGGTGTTACTAGGCTTGCCTCCCGACTCCCACCCTAGCACTTCTCAGGTATGTATGTAATCACCCTTTCCCTTAATTTCTTCCAAAACCCATCTAACTTTTCGTCTCTCTTTCTTTGTTTTCTTTCTCAAGTTTCATCTTTTCTTACCCATGATATGCTGTTTTATCCTATCCACTATTTTTCTCTCTAGTCTAACAGCTGCTAGCTCCAGGGTAATGCCTTATGTCAATGATCAAGTATTTTTATTCACGAGCTCATCTTTATTGGTAGTCAAGTTCATTGGTTGAATTGGCTGTCTTTCTAGATCATCTGGTTTATTCAGTTGATTAAAGCTTTGCTCTCCTTTTTATTCAATTACAGCTTTCGTTAACTGTTGCTAGTCAATCCAGTGTTTCAACAACTCGCCATAGATGTTGTTTGTATAAAATGTAGACTCTCTTTCTCTCGTTTTCCTGTTCTGTCACTAAATTGAAATGGGTGTAGCAGGTTAAAGCTGCCTATAAAAAGAAGGTATGGGAATGTCATCCTGATCTCTTTCCTACCCATGAAAAGGCTCGTGCCGAGTCACACTTCAAGCTGGTAAGCTTCATCAATTTCCTTTTTTATTCTTTATATCATGTAAGAACTCGATTACGAGTTTGATAAATTTGATTCTACAAGTACTCCTTTGTGACACTGGCTTCAAAGAATCCAGTCATCACATCAGGATAAATGTAGCTATAGTTGTCTCATTGGAGCAATACGATGCCTATTCCCCAACTAGCGACAGCTGTCTCTGAGCATTTTAATTTGGTTCTGGATTGTACACGATAAAGTTTATGTTTTCTTGACGCCCAATTCGTCTAATCTAATGATGCACTCATCTACAGGTTTCAGAAGCTTACAGTTTCCTGCTTCCAGGTGATTCTCCTTTCTACATTAGATGAATGGTATGCCTTAAACGATCATGGTTTGCAAACTCTCAAATGGTCTACCTTAGCCTATTAGATGAACTTGGAGTTTTGGACTAACACCTGAATGCTTTTGACTTTTGGACTTTTTAATGCCCCATAGTTCAATATTGCAATATTGATATGACTTGGGGAGAGGTTTTGTTGTGTTAAAAAGGTAAACTATGTATTAGGGTTGTTTCCTCCTCTTGTCCGGTGCACAATATTGGCCTCAATGTATTGCTCTATAATATAGTGTAATTAGGGTTGTTTGGTAAATTATGTAATTAGTTTCATCCTTGTGTCTGGTAAACGACATAATTAGGGTTGTGTCCTCCTCGTGTCTGGTGCACATTATTGGCGTTATTATCTTGCTCCATAATATAGTGTCAGGCTGCTTTTAGATGTATCCACTACATATAAATCTTTATTGATGTTAACATATCTGGCAAAATGACAGCCATAGCCTATAAAGTTGCTGCAGTTGTGTTTACTGCCAAATAATTGAAAAGATGTCTCCTCTTTGATTATAAAGTTACGTCGTTCATGGATGGGAGCATGGAATTGCTCAAGATGAAAGGGAAAGAAGGCCAAATGAAATTGTTTTGCGAAAATTGGCAGTTGTGGGACAGTTAAGGAAGCTAGAGTGTTTGGTGAAGTTACTCATTTTGATAAGTTTCCCCAGGAGTTATGTTTCAATATGAGAAAGAACCTGAAAGGATGTCATTCGTCGAAAATGAAGGCAAACTGAATATGAAGAAGCTTCTTTAGCTTATCACTCAAACAGTTATGATGACAGGGTCATACTCCTGGCTGTTTTATTAACAGAAGAGGAGGGAAGTGATTACTGAGAAAAATCTGGTTACAAGAATTGCTCCTCAATCATTAGGAATTGTGGAGCCTGGTTTATATTGCTCAAGATGTAAACAAAAAAAGATGTAATTTGTATTTTATTTTGGGTAAGTTACTGCACAAGTCAATTACTGGGAATATAAACCAGGTTTAAACAACATCTAAGCGAGGATCCCTGCAGAATTTGCTTAGTGTGATAAGGCTCCTGAGGGAGTATATCTTAAAATCAAGGAGAATGTAAAGTGGCAGCAAACAGATCGATGAATTGCAAGCCTGATCTCAAAGTGGTATCTCTTTTCTACATGCTCTTATATAATGAGGAGGAAGAGAATGGCAGGAGGTTCGGTTGCTGCAAGTGAAAGTAAGGATTTGCATATGATTGAGAATAAAATTTGAGATAACAATATCACAAATACAAGGGCAAACCTCCTGGTAGTAGTGTTTATGTTGGTGAACCACCTTTAAAGAAATCGAGATTGGAATGTCTTCTTGAAATCATTTGAAATCCAGACATCATTACGTTATAAGAATGTAACAGGAAAGGAGGTGTCTTAGAAAAAGTCATCACATTCCTTATGTTGAGAATATATGCTACTAATTGAACTTGTCAGAAGCAGAATTAAATATTAGAAAGCAATTGCCAAAACATGGGGCTACTGTTCGCTTTGTATGTGAGACCCAAATCTTGAGCACATATACTGATGTACTTGTCTGAGTTCAAAAGGTACAAGAAGTCCAACTAGAAAGGTGGTAATTTGGATGAGTTTGCAAACGATGATTTGAGTGGTGTTAAGATAAAATACCCTCGGATCGAATATCGGTTGAATTTAATAACCCAAAAAATAGTAACAAAAATAAAGATAGACAAAATAAATGGGACAGAACACAAAGATTTACGTGGTTCGATCAATGTGACCTACGTCTACGGCCGGAGGGTGAGCAATTTTACTAATATGTGGAGAATGTATAGATGTACAAAGGCTGGAATAAAAGACTTTCAACACTCATAAGTATACAGAAGAGAGGATGAGAGGATAGGAAGTTTTGTAGGAAGGAAATGGTGCGTTCCTAAGTTTGCAAACATCCCTTCTATTTATAGCTGATGAAACCCAAGCTTTCGTCCAAATTCTTCTAACCTGCAGCCATAAATTGTTGAATGCATGAAGAAATCGCCAGCCATATTTAAATGCATGCAACCAATCACCGCCTTCTTTCTTTGACATTTGAGAAATATAGACAACCAATCGTCGCCAGCCAAGTTTGACTTATGGACGGCCAAGTCACATTCACATGCAACATTAACTCATCTTCAATATCCATTTACCTTTCTATCCAAGCAAACAGTAAAATGGAATTATGACTGTAAAAAAAATTATAAAGATGTATACTTGCATTCAGAAACATGTTAATTATCAACTAAAAAATGTTGACATATATTAAGAATAAGTAGTTAAAAGCATCATCAGCAACGGTTGTTTTCCATGGAAAATAAGCCTCTCATGTACATTTCCAGGGAGTAAAAGATGGTAAAATTCTCATTATTGATCAAATTGAGTAGTATTAATGTTGGAACATGAGCATAGAGAAGCAAAAGATAGGGTAGAGCAGTATCGAGAGAGAAAGTAGGAGCTAGACAGAGAGAGCGTGTTGAGGGGCACTAGAAATTAGAATGACTAATTAAAATCTATCAACTCGTAATGAATCATAATGACTCATTGATTTTTTATCTCCGCAGACCATCAATTTGGTCATTGTTCCTCGAAATACAAGCAGGAAAGACATTAACTCTTAATGGGTACTTCGTCTTAGTTTGATAGCAACAATATACATATATATATATAGTAGCGGAAAAAAGAAGGGCAAAAAAGTCAACGGCATGCGACTTTAAGCTAATGAAGAACTTAGCAGCTATTTTATGGTAATGGTATATTTTCTTAGGAGGCATGCAACCCCATCAAGTCCTCCTTGTTGCAGCAAAACCGAAGTGTATCGGGAAAAATATTCTCATTTCCAAGTTCAAAAGCTTACCATTCCTCACTGGAGTGACACCAGCACGGTCCGCAAAAACTACGTTAATTCTTTAACTTGTAACCTCGACAACCTCAGCTTCATTATCACTATAATCTGCCCAACATTTGCTTGGTTTCCCCCCACTTGAAATGCTAGCACAGGTTTCTTTTGCCATATTAGGCTTCTCTTCAATTTCAGGACGTGCGTATTCATCTTTCTCTTCAAGAGTCTTTGACTCTTCTGTATGTTCTTCTTCTTCTACTGGGCAACTTCCAACACTGCTCTCGGTAGCAACTTCTCCTATGATCTGGCTACCAATATCAGCAGCCATTACCGAGTATACTGAACTAACTGGACCTGAAGGAAACCCGGCTTGTGTCACTTGGATTCCGCTGAGTGATACTGGATGTCCATTAGGTGACACTGGGATACCGGTTGGAGACACGGGGAATCCGTTTGGAGACACAGGAATGCCGTTTGTGGTAGCCAAGTAACCATTTGGTGACACGGGATAGCCATTTGAAACCCAAGGCTGACCAGGTACAAATTCAACTGCATGTGGATTCATTATTCTAGGAGGGCTGAAGTGACTCCCATCTCCAGCATGTTCACAGTTATTGAAACTCGCTTTGTTTCTTGGAGCCCGATTTCCAGATCTACTGTAGCTACCAGAAAGCCTTGGGCCGTAGGGAACCCTAGCTGTTGCTAATTGATGAGGTGATCTGCGGACAGGAGTGACAGTAAGCATAGGAGGAATGTTCACTGGTGGAGGAAGAATTCCTCCATGATCTGTGACTCCTGGCATTGTAACTGAGCCAAAAACTGGAATTGTGGATGGATTAAATGGTGGTGCAGCTGCTGAAAGCTTCTTGGTTGTCTCCGTTCCAGTTTCTGCTTCATTCTGCTTCTCTCCTTCAGCTACCGATGGGTTACCAATAGAGTTGCTATTGGATATATCCTGAGGATTTTCTTCTACTACTTTCTCAGGAATTGAAGCATCTTTCTCCAGTATAGAATTTGCATTTTCAGTGGAACCAGAAAATGGTTCAAGATCAGGAGAAAGTGCTGTGCAACTGCCCACTCCAGAATCCACATTACCTGCGTCCATGGACGCATCGATGTTCTCCTGTTCTGAATCTGCAGCATTTGCAGTGTCACATTTTGTAACTTCATGACCAGCAGTTTCAAATTTACTTGTTTCAGCGTCTACTTCTTTATGATCGACATTGGCATTTTTTGCTTCTTCCATAGATTCTCTAATCACTACACCTTCTCCTTCTTTCTCCTGCTCTTCTTGTGCAAGACTTTTGCCAGAAACCTGAAGCTGTCTTTTACCTTCAGGTTTGAGAATATTTTCTTCAGCTCCTTTTTGCCGTACCTCATGATTGAGCTCTGACGCAACTGGCTCAAGTGTCACCTGAGAACTTGGTTCTGTGGGTACATGTCCTTTTGGAAACTGTTCCGCTACAGCCTTCACAACTGTCCCTGGAGGTGCTAAAGCAACTTCTTTGTAGGAGAAAAGTTTTCCAGCTGCCTGCACACTGATTGAACTAGTCACTGAATGTGATTTGGCAACTTGATCTGATGATGGAGTAATTGGAGCTGACTTAGGGTTACTTGATTTTTCTGCTCCGCCAGTTGGGGCACTAGAATTGCTTACTTTTGGACTGAAGCTAGCACTCTTAACAAACTTTTTGGGAACAGGCATATTGAGTCCAGCTGAAGCAGACAAATCATTCGGGGATGTCCTTGGAGATGTAAAGTTAGAGGTCTTTCCTCGGAATCTTGATGACTGGGATGCATTCGTAAAATTAGTATTTAGCTTTGCTAGGCTTGGCCTTCGTGAAGCAGATAATTTACGAACTGCAGGTAAGCGACCCTTCAGACCAGCTTCTTGCCACCCTTCATCTGAGTTATCCTCTTGTGCCACTTCTTTACTCTGATTAAAGGTAGCCTGATCTGGGAGGCTTGAATCTGTTTCTTCCTTTCTAGATTCTGACAATTGAGCTCCAGAATTATTTTCCTTATCACTTGAAATTTCCACAGCATGGTAAATTGACGACAAGGTTTCATCTTTCTGATACTCATCAACAGCTGTTTCCCAGTTTTGGCCTGTCCTACCTTTAACCTGTATAACGGAAGGAAACTTGATTGCTTTAGTGTAACAAAGAATTGATAAAGTCAACATCAAGAATATAACAGAAGAGTCCAGGTCGAAGTCTGACCTTTGCTCGAGCTTTCTTTTGGGACTCTCTTGCTTTCATCTCTGCATCAGGCGTTATGTAACCCAAAAGATCCGATACACTGTAACGGGAGGAGAAATGCTACATTTAATTGCCAACATCCAATAATCCACACAGTTCTCAAACTCAATTGTCCAATTTGATTAGTTCGTTCATTAAGAGTAAGTCATATTGTTTGCTCATATATCTCAATTTGGAGTCAACTAACGGATAAGCCGACAGTTAGAACCTGCAACTATCAAAATCGGAGCACACTTGTCTACTTTGACCAACATAAGCTTGGAAGTGGAAGCATAAAAACCCCCAACTCTACCATTTCAGATGAATATGAACTATATATTAAGCATCAGCCAGATGCTACCTTAAATGACCTTTGCTGGAGATCGAAGCATCTGGCTTTGGGGTACCATTGCGTGCAGCTTCTTGCTGCTCCAAAGCCTTGGACTCGAAATACTCGAGCCAAGCAGCAGCATCCTGGAAAGGTGGATGTACAAAGATATGGAGTAGGAAATCTCATCACTTAAGCAGAATGTGGGGGCTGAATGTTAAAGAGTTACATTACCTGCGTGCGGAGGTCCTCAGAACCAAGTTTGGCCTGCAGTATTTGAAGAGTGGTTTGTTCATGCTGGACACTCAGTGAGTAAGCTTCCATCAAGGAGAGAGCGATAGCTATGGCATGGTAGCTGGCGGCAGTCTATATAAGCCACAAAAGTGTCAAAATTATGAAAGGAATAGAAGCTGCTACACGTCGATGCATGCTACACCATAAGTGATATGTGTGTGTGTACGTAGATGAGAGAGGAGGAGGACTTGCCTGTATATGGTCAACTCCAAGTAGTCTCTGATTACATTTCAGAGCCTCATGGAGGTACCTAAGAGCAACATGGACGTTTCCTAATCCTTCTTCCATCATTGCTACGTTGATGTAGGTGGCAGCCGTATTTGGATGCGATGGCCCGCACGTTAAATGTAACAGATATAATGCACGATTGACATACCTAGAACAGAACAAGGAATAATCACGAGGACCCCTATAGATAGTATTTTCGGGGAAGATAAGTTAACGAAACATACTTCAGGGCTAATTCTGTATGCTGAAGACGGTAGTAAAACACGGCAAGATCTCCATAGCTTTTCATTGTGTCAGGATGATCAAGGCCAAGCTCTCTCTCATTAATATCCAGAGCTTTTTGCTGATAAATTGTGGCCTGAATGAAGTGAAGAACAAAGAGATCATATACTAAGGAACAATTCTTGGTGAGTACTATGGTATTGAGCTTCTCCAGTCATCTGGAAGCATCGATAAACATAAAGGACATACCTGATTGAAATCTCCGGTGTGATAGAGCACTACAGCCAGAAGACTGTATGCACCTGCAGTCATTCTATGATAAGGACCACAGACTGATACCAGTTTTGAGAGTGCCTTCAAAATAGATTGAGACATTTTCAAATAATTATTCACTTATAGAAGAGAACTAACAAATAACTACAGGAAAGAAGAAGACGAAATAGACAAGTAAAAACGGGCTCATACTTTCGTGCCATAGTTGACAGAATCCTCCAGTTTGCCTTTATCCAGGGAAGTTTTGGATGACTCTAACAATGTACGTCCATCCGCGGATGAACACGCAACATGCTGCAGAATTTCTCAAGTTTTTCCATAAACAGAGCAATATAAATTCCTACTGCTAGTCCTCATTGTTTACGTGAGTAATCGCGATCTTACCTTGTAGACGGGGACCATACTAATGATATCAGACTTCCGAAACGGAGAAGCACCTTCCATCTCATAGTCCCGAGGAAGAAGCTCTAGTCCAACCTGAAAAATTACATGTTATAATCTTAATGTGGAAATACGTTTAGGGCTTACAAAAGCGTGATGAAGTCAAACCTTGTGGGACAGCCCACGGAGAATGGCAAACTTTCTTAGATCTTCATGGCTTTCATGCTTCCACTGCCATCCAAACCTTTTGAGAAGAAATGTCTCGACCCATTTCCATTTTAGCTTCTCATCATTCATAGCCTCTGCCTCCCCATTTTGAGCTGAAGGTGTCCCCAACAGGATATTTAGACATGACGCTATTGACACAGCCAAGTCAGCAGCATTATCTGTGGCTGCAACTACAGCCTGCAGTATGTGTTTGTAGGCTCGAGCCATCATCTCATGTATGCAAAGAGATTGCACATGAGGAAGCTTGTCAGCCAATTCAACCTAGAAACATAAAAGGAATAAATTAGGCAGAAAAGACGAAAGATGTTTGTAATATCATAGAAACCATGTTAGATTGCCAGTGATCATCAAATAAAGGGGTTCAGGAATGGTTTTAGGGAAAGTGTCTCAAATAAGATATCAACACTAATTCTGAAGCATAGAAAGTAGGAAAAAGCTTATACGAATTTACCACACGACCCAAGGAACACATCTGCAAACCCCTGGTATGCATAAAATCTGTCAATGTTCTTCCGTCAACAGGTGAAAGTTCAAGTGATCCAAAATCTGCTACCTGTATGTTTGTGTCACAGCAAACAGATATATCAAGTTCAATGGATGGGGTTCAAGATAAACATTCTGTAGTTTTAAGTAGCTTACCAGTTTTGGAAGAGCAACGTCAGCATAATACTTATGTGCCATTTCAATTAATTCATCAGGTGACTGCAAGATGAAATGCCAATCAAGCGAAATATGGATCACTAAATTACACCGGAGACGAAGAAAGAAATGTGTGCACAAATATACAGGTGCAACCCATGAAATCCTCAGGGATAGGTAAGTTCAGAGAATTGGCAGATATGCGTTCTGCTTAGCAGGAAACTACCAACCTTGAGATGAAGGCCCGTTTCTGATTCTTTAAGGCGCAAATACGCTGCTTCAGGAAGGAGAGTTCTCCACATTATTGCCATTTCCTCTTCTTTCTTCTCCAAGTCTTTCTGATTAGAGATGTCCATTTTCTTGTTTGCGTCAAGATTGTCAGCCGGAGAAGCATCTTTTTTCTCTTCAGTTTTGTTTCTGACATCTACTTTCTTCTTAATCTCCTTCAGCAATGCTCCCTGCTTGCCAAGACCCTTTACCGCAGGTTCAGGCTTTGCTTCCTCAGCCTTCTTCGACTCAGTTTTCCCTGAAGCCTGATTTTGTAAATGTTGAACCCAACATGCTCCTAGCTCCCATCTAATAGCCTTAATGTGCTTCCTTGTTTCTTCTTGCAACTTAAGCAAACTGGTTTCTAACACCTGCCTCACCAACAATCTAGCATTTTCAGAATCTTCATTCTGTATCCGATGGACTGGACTAGATGATTTGTGCAGTAGCATTCTCAAGCTGAAATGTAAATTCGAACAAACGCAACAATTCTTCACTTGTGATGTAATGCATATAAACTATAAGCAAATGGACACAACCCTCACAGATGGACTAACCTATTTACATTCAACGCATTGGCACCTCCTTCAGGCTGGTCATCGATGTCAATGTCCTGGGGAATAGGCTTCCCATCCCAGTTAACCTCACCAGAAACTTTAACAACTGCTGTATAGCCGCAGTGTCTAATAACCACAACGCCTAAAGTAGGAGTGTCCTACAAAAAGAAAAAAAGAAGCAACTAAAGCCACCAGTTCCAGTCAAAGATAATGATCATAGAAAACAATGTCTTTACTCACATGAACTGTAGCACTTTCATCCGCAGTTATGCCTTTAAGTAAATTTCTCTGACCAAGTTCTTCCTGCGACAATCCAAGAACTTGGCTCCCGTCATTTTTACAATCCATTTTGTTACTTGCATCAGCAACATCTCTAGTCACCTTAACAATCAAATCCCCTATTCTTTCCTCATGTGAAACCGATTGTGCAGTATCATTCAAAGAATACTGACTACCTTCAATGATACGCTTGATTGTGGCAACAGCTTTTAGAACAGAAACGTCAACAAATAAGCTGTGGAGAAGAAAGGCTTTCCTATCACGAATTTGCCTCTCTTCCGCTGTTTTACTAGGCATTGCCGCCAGAATCGCAAACTCGTTCGACCATGACCTTTGATCATGATTGCCATCTCTTCCTTGTCCGCCGCCACTCCCTCCCCATTTCCCGTCTTCCACAGGAAGTGGTGGGAAAACAGATGGGTTATCAGCAACAACTGGAGGAACAACCCAAGTATTCGCACGAAAACCATAAGGAAGGTTTCCAAACTGCACCACCAGCAACCCATATAATTTAGCATTAACCCTCGGATATAAATATAAAATATGTTATGGAATGAAAGAGAGGGGAGGAGGCGAAACGTACCTTATTGTGCTCTGTGAATGCCTTCATGAGAGATTTGTACGCCTGCAAGAAGAAGAATACACAACTAAACCCAATTCCAGAAAGTACTCACTTTGGACAACATTGTAACTGATTAGAACTAAACTAAGAAGGAATTGGAACTAACAGAGTCAAAAGTTCTGCTAGTTTGCTGAAGCAGAGTAACCAGAGAGTGACAGAGAAGAAGGTGTTTTCCAGCGGGGTAAAACCCTTTTCTTGAAGCCACTATTGTCGTCGGCTTCCCACTGCAAACTCTGACCTGTATTTACATTTCCTTGGTTTAAATCACCTTATATACATGCATATATCTACAAAAATGAACTAATAAGGAAAAATATAAGAGAAAATTCTCACATCTATCTGGAAAAAATCGTCTTCCGTTTTATCTTCAAGAAAGGGACGCGTAGATCTCCTTATGTCTGTTATCAGAAAGGAAACGAAAAGGGAAATTTTCTGATAAGTAAGGGAAAAATAGGTAAGACAAATAATATTGTCGTGAATGCTACAAGCAACAGACATTGAACCGGCGGCGTTAGGTGCGAGAACGAGAAGAAGTCGTAGAACTGTCCGAGCCCCGGCGGCGGACACATCGAAACCTGACCCGCTGCCTCATTCATCTTCTCCGAAAAATCCGCAGCTCCATCCTTCCCTGCTTTGCTCTTCTTATCGATCGATTTCGGCTTGTGGTTAACATCGTTGCCGCCGTCGTTCTCGGCACAAAGGGAGCTCTCGAAGACAGCGCCTCCGTCCTTGTAACCGGAATCCTTGCGGCTTGTCGGATTCGACTGACCGAAGGAGGTGGTGCAGGCGACGATGTCGAGGAGTCGCCGGACATGAGCCACGGCTTGCTGTTCGGTGTACTCCTCTGGTAACAACCCAGAAAAAAGAGAACTTTTTACTACAATTGAAATTAAATCCTGACCGTCAGATTTGGCGGGAATCGATATACCTTCAACGATAGTGAGGTGGTAAGGTTTGAGAGTCACTATATCTACGGAATCTTTGAGCTTAGATCCTCGCACCTGCGGTCGTTAGACCGTTACATTACACGTCAGCATCTAAGTCAAAACGACGCCCTATAAGGCATTAGACATCCCCTTGATTTGATAAACTGAACCCTTCCCCATGGGATCACCAATTGCCACCTCACAAGTTAGTGCATAGTATAACTGCCCTGACTGATCAGACCGTACAATATTAGTCAACAACCAAAATCAGGGCCGTTCGACTCACGGGACCACTCACCCAACACTCCACTCTCCGTAATCAAAACGGCAAAGACGGGGTCTCACGACGATTGCGACAAACTGGGAAGTGCTTGGTAGGGCCCAACTTGGGTTAGATTAAACTTTAAAGAAAAAAATTTTGTAATTAAAATTTTGTAATTATTACGATTATCGTTATTATAAAAAAAAGAGATAAATGTAGGGGTCCAAATTTAAATAATATAAAGTATTGGGTTTACCTCGTGAGATAAAGAGAAGTTGGTCAAATGGCATGTCTCGACATGAACACCTAAAAGCTTTCTCACATCTAAGATCCTGTCCGTTGAGACGCCCTTCTTGTACAAATGGTCAACAGAAATAAAGTGCAAGCAAGTTAATTGATACAATTAGATAAAAATAATAATTAACCAGTTCATTAATATTATTAATTACTCTCGAACAATTTAACTGAAAATGTGATATAAAGGGCTATACGTGGGTACGTACCTTGAGGGTCACTTGAGAATCATTCGGCGTCTCGACGGTGATTTCAACGACGGTAGGCGGAACTGCATATTAGATAGGAAATTTTATTAGCCCAAAACACGTCAACTTTAAGGTTCGAACACAATGAATTTATGTTTGCGCGAGAGCAGACAATACGGGAAACGTGATTGTTAGATGTAAGAATTAAGATCCGCCTCGTCTAATTGTGAAGAGGGAGAGAGAAGATAAGAGAAATGGAGATGAAGTTTTATGAACCATACATTTTCAGTCTTCAAGATTAAGAAGAACTCATCAACCAAACGACCCGGTTAGCTACAAACTACTACGAAGCTGAGTTTGAATTGGAATTCTTCAGTTTTTGGACTACAATGAGAAAAATATTGATTCTTTTCGATTGGGTTAATGCTTTTTTCAATGAGAGTGCATAAACTATGCAGGTAAACAAGAAGAAGAAGAAGATAGTGACAAGTAGAGACCTTTCTCTTCTTTTTTCTTCTTATCTCCTTTGGCTTTATGTGGTTTAGTCTTCCCAGTTTTAGGAGCCATTGAGCATCAAAAGCTTGCTGGTGTAAGCTATAGACAAACTGCACTCGGCAATACTTTTAATCTTCTATCTCCAAATGCAGAAACGAAAACAGGAGATAAAGTCGCCAGAATCTGCAGAAGTTTCTGTTAGCATTCTAATAAAACCAATGAGAGAGAGGCCACTTCAATCCCGACAAAGAAAAAGGAAACATCTTTGTGGTACGAGAAACAGATACGGGAAAGAGCACAGAAGCTCAAAATAGAACAGTGGAGGAATGCAAGTTAAGAATTGGAACCGATACTAAAGACTGGAAAAGAAAAAAAAAGGAGACTAGAAAAGAAAAAAAAGGGAAGGTGGTTTGAGCTGTTCTTTGCTTTTCTTTTTCTTGGGTTAGGAAAGACAGAGTAAAGAGCAAGGAGGGTGTCGGAACAAGGAACTGGATTTTACATGGGAATGGACGAGAGGCACAATATAGGGCATCTGATTAAATACAAGGTGCAGGATTTATGAGAAAACAAACTTGGGTACAAGAGTTAAGGAGAATACAGGAAAGATGGAGCGAGAGAGAGAGAGAGGAAGTGCGTTTTGTGAGGGTGTTGGATAGGATAAGGTGAAGCAAGCAAGCCCTTTTCTTGTACACAAGCACACTCCAAGACCAGAAAGAGTGCTTAGGCTAACAATTTCAGGCCTCTCATTTCATCAACTCTCTTCTCTTGAAACACCTAATCGTGTATATGCGTCTCTCTTTCTTCATTCATGTCCCTACTCACCGTCTTTTCTTGATTTGGAATTTGGAAATTGGAAATTTGTCTCAAGCAATTAGCTTTCTTTCTTTTACTAGATTTTTTTTTGCATATGTTTGATTCGAAATTCAAAGTACATAGTTGTGTCTCCCAAGTGTACAAGGAAATTCATATGACTTTGTTGCTTTTTTTTTTAAGTTTGTTTCCCTTCAAAATTCAAACCATTATCTCTAATTATAGGGTAGAAGCACATAATTTTCATTTTTCATCCATGAAAAAACCCTTTTTACTCATTTTAAAAGTATTTTAATGATAAATTTTATAAGAAACGATTTTATTTAATTAAACAGTTAATAATATTATTTTGCTCATGTACTTAAAGCTAATTAATTAAAGAAGTGCTTAGTTAGTTAGTACGGGAATAAAATAATGGTAATATATTATGATTAGATGAACAATATTTTTATATCCCTTCTTATTATAATTCCTATTATCATTATCCCAAGTGAAATAAGCACACCTTAAAGTGTATGATAAGGTTATAACAAACATTTCTTGCATTTATTGTAATTGATATAAATATTACTTATTATTAATTACTTTTTACATAAGCATAAAAAAATTTATGAACATAATTACTTGAATCTTAATTAAAGTTTTTTTCCGTGCAATTAATTTGAGAGTTTTGGAATTTCATAATTATATTGATTTGGAGTATTAATAACCAATCATAATTAACAAAAATGAGGAGATTGAGATAAAAAAAAATGGATGTTAGGACAAGTGTCTATGTAACCAAAAAAGTTAATGGAAAGCTCCAAAAGACCAATTAATATCTATACGTGTGGAATGGAAATTTGTCAAGAATTTAGAAATTTTCAACCAAGTAGACAAATCCTAATCTAAATATATGCAAGTTGGTAAGAGTAAAAGCAGATAAAGAAAAGAAAACAAAATTATGTTCCTCCACTCCTCAACTACGGGATAAGATTTTTTGTCTATTTTATCTGGATCTTTTTCTATTCCGTAAATTTAAATCATATATTTATGTAAAATTTACACAAAATTTATATAAATAGATGGCTGAAATTTATAAGAGATATGATAAAATAAACGGAAAATCTCTATCTTGTTAGCTACAGGAGACCTCTAATCTCTGTCACGTCAATCACATAAACTTGTAGAAATGTCTTGTACGTGTATTTGATATCAGACGTTTCGCGAAACTTGCCAACGAGGACGTATAAAACAAATCGGTGATTTGATGAATTATATTCAATAATTTTTTTATTAAAACTTTACTTTTTTTTACAAGTAAAATTAGTTTTTCCAATCTTATTTAATTTCTCTAATTCTATTCAATATTTATTATATAATGTAAACTCATAACAAGAACTTTTAAGGTCAAGACAAGATCTGTGCCTATGGTCTAGTGTCTAAGTAGACGCACTTTCGTCAGGTCTTTAGCGTAAAAAAGTTGGAAAGAGTCTTCAAGATCTGCCGTCAGGTTTTTTTGCTTTCCAGGAATGGAGGATGTTGCACGTTTTATGTCCTTTTTTATTTTTTATTTTAATTTCCAAAGCATTTGAAAATAAATTTTAAAATGCTCAATTATAAATAATAATTTGATGTAGTTGAACAATAATCATAACTTTAAACAAACATTTATTAATCAAAATTATAAAGATAATGGAACTTGTAAGATTAATTTAGCATTTAAAAGGATTTTGTACACTTTCCAGCAGATGGTCCACCTGCAGCAACCAACGATTTGCTCAAAAATCAAAATAGCCAATTTCTATTTTGTCTTTTAATCTAATATTTTAAAGGAACTACTTGGATCAGTTTAATATTTAAAATTTTTAATTTTCATTTAATTTTTAATTTTTATTTTGATTACAAGGAAAGAAAACAAAAGAAATAACTAGTGTATTTCACTTAAACTCCTGTGAGAGGTTCGAAGATAGAGAGTGCCAGTTCGGTCTTGAAAAAGAGCCTCCAAAATGTTTGGTGGTGGCATCTGAAGGGTATGCAATTCCTGCACTGCGAAGGAAGCTAGGTGAGCCAAGTGATCAGTATATTGATTGCTTTCACGGTGGATATGCTGCAGGCTGTCTTATTTTAATTTCCAACTATTTTCCCAATCAAGATCTTCTGTTCAGTTTTTATGGTGTCTTATTGTATCAAGCGAATCTCAGTCATTTATTTATGGGGATCCCACATAAATAAACGTGGGACTCGCATAAATAAATGGCTGAGATTCACTGAACACAATAAAACACCATAAAATTGGACAGAGGAATTGGACTCCTATTTTCCCTACCTCAGTCAGATCTCTGTCTGTCACTTGTGATGATTAGGCTATGTTAGCCTAAATCCTGAAAACCGAGCGTCTTTGTGCAATCCCTCTCAAAGTTCATAATGACAACGAGTTACTAAATGACATTGAACTATCAAGTTAGCATGTTTAAAATATGAAAGATGATTATAGATCTTAAAAAGGTTTAGATTAAATAATTCAAATTACAAGTTAAATTTTATTAGAATTTAATTAGGATTAAATTAAAAAGGGTATAAATCTTAATCAAAATTTAGACATTAAATTATTTGATCAATATTTAATAAATTTTAACTTAAATTATTATATATACATTTATCTTTTCAGACTAATTTAAGTTTAAGAAATTCAAAATATGATCTAATAAGTTGAATTTAAATTTTATAGTATGATCAAAATTTTAAGAAAACTCAAAACTTTAATATATTATAACTTGTTAACTTTAGACTAAATTCATTATCATGTCTGAAACTTATTAAAAATATGACTAGTAATAAATTACTTTAATATATTATGATACAGATAAATAATCTTTCATAAAAAGATATTTGTTATTATCGTAAATCTCTTATAATTAATTTAAACTTTTAAATATGTAGTATTTATTTATTACAAATTTAACTTGAACTTTTTCCTACCTTTTCTTCTTCTTATTATTATTATTATTAATTATATCTTTATCTTTCTGTCTTTATTGTATTATTTATTTTGTTACTTATTATTTATTTCACAATTTGTTTATTCATATTTTATTTGTATATGTATATGAATCATTTAAAAACAATCTCATTATTAGTTAAAGGTTCATCCTTTATTACTATTTAAAATATATTATAATTGGAAATATTAAAGTTTTATTTTTAAAATTATATATATTAAAAATTATAAGTACTTATTGCTTCAGAAGAATTTGAATCACGGCCTAAGTTATCCAAATTAGTGTAATCTATGATTATATTTAGTTGGGGGCTTATAAAAGAAATAGAATGAAATGTAATATTTTCCAATTATTTAAAATAAGTATTCATAATATAATATAATAAAATGAAATAAAAAATTAGTGTTTTATATTATACTTCATTCTATAGTAATTAATAAAAATAAAA
>JANZXV010000008.1:390699-411893 GCA_027576455.1 Erythroxylum roigii | reverse complement strand
AAGATAGAGTTATTTAAGGGTCAGTGGTGTACTGAGCCCCTAAAATTTAAAAAAATTAATTATTAGACTCCTATTTTAAATTCTTAGCCCCGTCACTGTTAGCTTCCATTTTCTGTAAGGGTTGCTAAATAAGACAATATCTAAATAAATAGCTGTGAATAATGTTGAACAAGAATGTGAATTGACGGATTATCCAACAATTCACTTCTTATTAATATAGTTTAAGTTTCCCACTTGACCTCATCTTCGTTCTAACGACAGACCCAAAACGTAACACGACAACGTACAGCTCTTATATTATCATCAACTGTTTCTTTCACTCTACCTCAGCAATCATTATGTCGATATAAAACTCATCCTCTCTATTATTCTGAATAAATAATTGATTCAAATAAAATTCGTTATAAAACCATTTATAAATTATGATAACTCAGGATCTGGCACCGGGTTTCAAACCGAACCAACCACCGCCGTCAGTATGGAATCACTGGGCCCCACATATATCCGCTAAATACTATTACGTGTATTCCAGCACGTGTTCTATATCTTGTCACAAAGTAAAAGACGAAAATGTCCTCAGCCCTTGGTCAAAGTGGGAGGCCATTTCCATAATTTTGTGTTTGGCGGGGTCAAAACGACTCGTGCGAGTCGCTCTAAAACTCGGGTCTACGAATGTATTTCACGTGAGTGACACCGTTAGGCAGGTGCTTTTTTGTCTCTCTCTAACCTTTTCTCTCTATACATTTCTAGGGTTTTCGAATAAATCATCTCCCGAGATTTTCTCGTTCTCAGTTAATCTGCAATCGTAATTTGATCTGTCCTTGTGATTTCTCGAGGAAATCTGATAATACAGTTACTGGTGCTTTCTCTTCGTGTTGGAGCTTGTGTGGACATCGGATTTATGGTTCAGTTGACGATGAAATCGGGGAATATAGAGTCCGAACACGAGTCGTCAAATGGAAACAAATTGCCTGTCAAGCTTGAGATCACGGAGGATCTCTTGGAGGAAGAGCATGAGCCTCTCAATAAGCGACCCAAAACGACGTTGCAGGCTGTTCAACAGGTAAATTTCTTTTTTCCTTATTACATTTCGTTTTATTGATGCAAAAGAAATTACAAAGAAACAGATTGATTGATCTCTCGTTTTCAGCTTTTGTACTAATCGTTTAGGTTCAGATTTTTTTTTTGTTCGATATGTGGTGGATTTGTTGAGTTTTTCTAGAAAATGATCTTTTTGTTTTTTTATAGAAACTCTGTTATTGTTCATGATAAGAAGGGTATGAATATTTTACTAGAAAGATTCGATCTTTTTTCCTCAATTTACATTTGGGGCAATCTAGCAGTGGGGTGCCGGTGCTAATGCATTTGCTGTTCAGCAATCGCAATGTAATCCTCTTGATGAGCCGAGCCCACTTGGGTTGCGGCTGAGGAAGAGTCCCTCGCTTCTGGATTTGATCCAGATGAGGCTCTCGCAAGGTCAAGGAAGTGTCTCAACAGTTGGAGCTAAGCTGAATGAAGATCATGGGTTGATATCTAAGAAAGAGAGTAAAAATATTGCTGCTTCTGGTACCACTGACAAGCTTAAGGCTTCTAATTTTCCTGCATCGATTTTAAGGATTGGGAGCTGGGAGGTACGTGTGTTATGATGTTTTATTTTATTTTATTTTTAATCTTGCTGTGGTTATTTGAAATGATGTTACCAATACTTTATGTTTGTCAGTATAAGGCAAGGAATGATGGTGATCTGGTGGCAAAGTGTTACTTTGCAAAGCATAAACTGGTTTGGGAAATTCTTGAAGGTGGCCTTAAGAGTAAGATAGAAATCCAGTGGTCAGATATTATGGGTTTGAAGGCAAACTGCCCTGATGATGGACCTGGGACATTAGATGTTGTGGTAAAGCATTGACCTGCAATTCTTTTGTGCGAGTTTGAGTTTGTTTTTTTATCTTAGCTGGTTTTGCCTTTGCTTATGAGCCTGAATAAACAATTTCTTGTGCAATGCAGCTTGCTCGACAACCTCTTTTTTTCAAGGAGACTAATCCACAACCCCGAAAGCATACCTTGTGGCAAGCCACAGCAGATTTTACAAATGGTCAGGCGAGCATACACAGGTCATATTATTAATTATTATACAATTTTCAGCTTTAATTGTTAAGTGTTGGTCTTGGCAGTCAAAGTCTTTAGTTTATGTTGGAATTCTGGTGGAAATTTTAGTTCTTCTAGAATTTCTTTTCTTCTATATGGGTTCAAGTAGAAGAATACTTGTGTACATGTTTCCATTCAACCATCGGGGACTTGGTTAAAAAATGCAATTGTTTTAGTCAATAAGTACATAAATAGTTAACCAATCTAAAAATTGCTCTGAAGTGATATTATGGAATGGAGCAGGCATCATTTTCTGCAGTGTCAGCAAGGGTTGCTAAACAAGCATTTTGAAAAGCTCATCCAGTGTGACATGCGATTGAACTTCTTAAGTAGACAGCCAGAGAAAGTATTGGATTCACCATATTTTGATCAGCAACCTTCTATATTTGAGGGTCCTGATGAATCAAAAAATATAGTTGAGACTGGTATAGGAACCTCTATTTTGGGCGTCCAAGGTTTGCCATCACCATCTGGAGCTCACTCGTCATCCTTGGAAAATGAGATGGGGGATCTTACTAGTGCAACATTAGAGCTTGCATCTCGAGAAGCTCCTTCTCCTAGCTCAGGTGTGTTGGATTGCTATTAATGCTTCCTTTTTAGATTTGTCATGAAAATCTTGATATGTTTGGAGAATGATTTCTTCCTCATCAAAGATCAGTTGGACAAAATTCATGGGATATATTACTTTCTTTAACTTTGGCACTATCATTTTTTAGATTTAGTCCTAGTTCATCACTCTCGCATCAATAGTTATGCACATGTTCATTTTAATTATTTCGTAGCTTCTACGTTTTCTTCCTTCTTGTGTTTCTTCTATAAATTTCCTGTACAATGATTTTTTCTACATTTTTGAAAGTTACTCTCAATTGTTTTTATTAAGCTATGCCTGGCATTGCATGTCTTACCTCATGGTCCTAATTGATTGCTGAATCACCTCACGTATTAGTGATGGACACCCGTGCAATTGAAGGAAGTGGAAATTGTGAATCTGTTGATTCAAGAGGCCCAAGGGATTGGGATCAGATCAAAGTGCCAGGGCTGCACCCATCTATGTCTATGAGTGATTTTATGAATCACATTGGAAATTGTATTTCAGAACAGATGACATCTGGAAATCCGTCCTTTTCTGCTGATGGATCAGAATGCCAGGAAATTATAGAGGATATTGCTCAGTACCTTCTTAGTGACACTCAGCAAGCGACAGCATCTGATGAGAAAAGGCTCATGGCGAGGGTCAATTCTCTCTACTGCCTTTTGCAGAAGGACCCGGCATCAAACCAGAACTTGCAGCCTAATGATGAAAGTTGTGTTGAGGAATCTGACCATGGGAAGGGCATTCAACAGAACGATACAAATGAGTCATTGCATGAAAAACCTGAAGGAAGTACGAAGGAAGTTTCTGGTGGCAAGCAGGCGCCAGGCATGTCGAGGAAAGACTCATTTGGGGATTTGCTGCTTCAACTCCCTCGAATTTCTTCTCTTCCGAAGTTCTTATTTAACATTTCGGAAGAAGGTGGTGATAGTCAAGGTAGATAGTGCTTTTCATTGTTTCGCAAAATCAAGATGCGTTTTTCGCAACTAGATAGTGAATCTCCTGCTTCGTTGTGAAAGGAGGTTTTACTTCTGTTCTAGATATTGTTACATATGTGGTGTCTCAAGTATTGTTTTAGGGAGCATAGGGATTCAGAAATTTGTTTTGATGAAGAATCCCCCAATTCTCCACTGTAAAATACAAAGATAGGTGTCCTAGCATGATTATTGGTGTTTAAAAAAATCTGGTGTTGCTAATTGGTAATAATCTTTGCTGATTATGGAATTATGGAAATCTGGTTTTGCTCTTCCTAGCAAAATAGCTCTCTGGTCTCCCAAACGATTATACCTTTTTTATTGACCTTTAGTAATCAAAATAAGGTAAATGATGTAGCCCAATTGTTCTGTTCACAAATTCTCCTGAAAACTAAGTTAGCGGCAAGAGCACATGCACTTTTTCGATCTTTTTTGACGATGTAATGAAAAGAAGAAAGATTTTTATGCCAAAGTAAAAAGGTTTTACAACTCTAGATCTGAAGTACGAGCAGTCTATTTCCAAGTATTGTAATTAACTTAAACACAGTGCACACTGGGGATCTATCGTCTGCTCTTCAGACACGAAAAACTGCAAGCACTGCGTATGGAAAGCATGATTACAAGAAAGGACAGCTACGTCTGGGAAATTATGAAATTCCAACCCGAACTCATCTGGTACAGGCGATATTGCAAGGTCCTCCGCACAGAAGAAACACCTTTCTCCAAGTTCCTCACGGGGTGCGGTATCAAATCCTGCCAAACGATAAAATGAACTTTTTAAGATTAATGAACCACTGATTATATATCCTTCAAATTATGCCTCCAGCAGCATTCGGCGTCAGCCCATTCTCTCTCTTGAGACATTGATGACTCAATAACTGAGGTGGGGCTTTTTCTCTGGAAAGATAATCAAACACCGTCTTCCATATTTAAAATGAACATGAGAGGTTGCAAACCCGTTGACTTGAGCCCCTCTCATTTTCACATAATCTTAATTACAGAAAAGGGTCCGAAGCAAAGGAATTAAAAATAAGATATGGGAAGAAGCATATCAAAGTAACAGGAAAACTTGGGACCAAATATTTTTGAGACATACCAACCCACTTAATATGATGCTTTCGAGATTCTAAAGTTGATGATGACATTATCGGAGACTCCTGTTGTTCTGATGATGTCATTCTTGAAGGTAATGTGGTCGAATCATTTGATCTCGTTGAATCCATTCTTTCTTTTGAACATTTCTTCTCTTTCTGTTTCTTCTTATCATGATCGGAAGGTGGTGGAGTTTCCCTTTGTTTCGTAGTGACAGCTTTTGCATAGTCTTCTTGAGCTGGAGCATTCTCGTCTCTACTCCTGGTAATTGTGTCTGAAGAAATTTTGTTGCTCTTGGCAGGCATAATATGTTGAGTTTGACTTGGTTCACCTGCATATAAAATGGACAGTCTCAATGTCAATGTCACAAGTGAAAGGCAACTGAGACTGGTGCCTCTAACGCATGAACACCTTAAGTGAAAGATAGAATGTTCTGCCCCTGATTGAATTGATACCTGTCTGTGGTTTAGTAGAACTATGTTCATCAGTGGTTCTCACATTGCCTCCTTCTGATTCATTTTCTGATACCCTGATACGAATTTTATCTGGGAAAGGAGCACTCATGCCATGTGAAAGTTCTGAAGTACTTTTAGAGTCTGAATCGTGCTTGTTTTCACTTTGAAATCCTCTCTGTACAACATCACTAGCAGTTAGTTTCTCGCTATCTACAGGCTGGCTTTCAACTGTAGAACGTAGAGAAACATCAGCAGATGGTTCTACAACATCCTGAGATTGGAATGTTAAAAATTTAAGCCCTATTTCTTCTAAATCTGTCTCAGGTTGGGCTTGTTGAATAGTACAATCTGAAAGGTGCATGAGACGAGTTTCTTTCTCCACACCCCCTGGAGGGTGGTTCTGACATGAGATATTGGTAATGTCAACTCCGAACTGTAATGAAACAGTAAGTGGCCTTCTTAGGATGGAATTTGTGTCATTCTTGGGTCTTAGGCAATGCTTAATTGCTTCTCTGCAATTCTCGGCTCGCTTTAGGCAAATAAAGCGACGAGGCTTCCATTTTGATATTGCACTCGCTAGAATCGCAATCCACTGTGATAGGATTCCTGCAATCAGATTGTCAAGTTAACTCGAATCCCTATTCTAATTTATCAAACCAAGCTTGTTATTTTGACAATCTAATTTATCAAACCAAGCTTGTTATTTGACAGGATAGTAACAAGAAATATTGTTAAAACCTTATTCCTCAGTAACATTGGCGAAGATTGCTCCAATGGTATATACAGTCACGACCTAGGTCGACACTATAACGGACAGAAAAAGAAAGGCAAAAAAGCAACAAACTTTCTGGTCGAAAGAACAAACCAAACGACTAAATGCGAAAGATGCCACGTAACAGACAAATCCCATCAAGCACTTGACAAGTAAATACAGATAATCTTAATAAAGCTCAAAAGAAGACGCATACCCATATAGCTTGAGGCCAACTTACACAGTTACACGTAAAGGGCGACAAAGAACAACAAAAAAGGAAATCTTTATGGGAATTGGGGGTTTTCAGGTTGCGTCTTAGGCTATACTCAATAATTCGGTCTTGGAACAGGCACTGTTTACGTGGGAAAGTTCTTACGTATTTATTTATCATAAGTGCATAACCCTAGACGTTGGTTCTATTCCTAACGCAATCATGATTTAATGTCTTGCCAACCCGAATCAATATAATGGGAGATTGCTAGCAAATTAGAGTTATAGTGAAAACATGAAAACTTTTTGTTTTTTAGGGTTAGTGTGATAGGGTTTTACATAATTACAATGTCAATTTTCTATTTTTTTAAAGTAATGCCTTGAAATCGTCAATTCTTACTCAATAGAAATTTTTGATTAAAAAAATAAATTGATTTATACGGTCTAATTACAAAATTTTGAGTTGACTAATTTTTTTATTTAATTTTTAATTTTTCGTTTCAATTTATTTTAATGTTGTTAAAATTGATCAGTTTATTAATTAATCGGTTAATTTTTGTAAGCTAACTAATTTTTATAAATTTAAATAAACTATTTAATTTTTATTTACCATATTTTCTTTTTAATTAAACTTTAAATTAAGCATAATCTCTTTAAATCATATTTCAAATTCTTCAATTTTATTCAATCTTTAATCAATTTTATGATGATCTAATATTGGTTGATCCTTTTTTTTTGAAATTAATATTGGTTGATCCTTTTAAACTTTAAATTTTTTATCTTACCAATTTAACTTTCAATCCGTATTTTTAAAATATTAATAAGAATTCTAATGCTTGGAAGCACAAAGCCACTTTACTATTTCGGTATCTCACCATTTTATTATAAAATTATAAGATCCTGAAAAGCCTGCATAAAATAGATATTCCGTTATTGTTAAAAAACACACAACATATAATAAATATTTATGTAAATGTTTATAGGTTTCTTTTTATCCTTTTATATGGCTTCTCAAAAGATATAAAAGAAAAACAGTTTTTATAACCTTTTTCTCTAACGAGCTGTCTACTTTATAGAAATTTTTTATAATACTTGACAAAAATGTATATATTTTTTTTTATAAAAAAGAAAGTAAAGACAAATTATAAGTCGTATCGTGGGTGACAGACCTCCAACTTATCCTCTTCTAGGAGAGGAATGCAATCCGTAGGAGGATGCTCAAAAGTAGTGATTCCTAAAAGAAACTGTTAGGAAAGGTTGGCCAGCCAATCAGCGCTACGATTACCTTCGCGGTAAATATGCTTGATTAGAACAACCCAATTGTGACTTTCCTAATGTATACTTTTCCTAATGTAAGTTCGGATTGCAGCACTTACCGAGGTAAAATCTTTTGTACCCTTTTTGGCCTCCATGTTCTAATTAGTGAGTCGAAATTTTCTGTCCAATATTATCGTGTCTTATTGTGTCTAATAAATTTCAGCTATTTATTTATGTAAGGTTCACATAGGACTCGCGTGGGTCCCATAAAATAAATGGTTAAAATTCTATGAGACAGAATAAGACAAAGTAAAACTGAAAAGAAGATATGATTTCTTAATTAGTATATAACCAAACGTGAAGAGAGAGAGAATTTACATAAACGAGACGTTGTTGGCTCAGAGGGCGAAAAAAAAAGTACAAAGAGTTGAAGAAGCCCTCGCTGAGGGCAATTCTTCTGTACCTTTATTCTCTGCCTTCATGTTCCATTAGCATCTAACCGTATTAAAGCCACTTACTTTTTCACGTGTGGTGCTAAGATAGTCAAAGAAAACCGCGCCTACCCGTAGCCAAAAATAAAACCGCACCCACGTTGTACTTGATAATGATATTGTACTATGATGCCGGAATTATTGAAAAAAAACAAATTATATTAATTAAAATTTTGATTATACAATATAGAAATTTAATAGTACACCCAAAATTAAGTTGTGCAAATATTGGAGGAACGTTGGCGTAAACATAAATTTTTTAAATTATAAGTATAAAAAATATCCTTTTTTTATTAGGTTCAGCTTGAGTTAAAAGTCATTTTATTTAGAAGAATTAAACCTCGAGTTGAATTGAACTTGAGCTAGAATCAGAACATTTTGCTTAGAAGAATTTGACCTCGGACAAACTTAAATCTATGTCTAAACTCACAGACTGACTCGTTAAAAATATCTAAATTTAAACTCATGAGTGGCCTATTGTTGTCCTAAATATGTGTCAATTAAATATTTAAGAACAATAATGTGCTGCTCCGTATTGTTTTTAATAGGATTTTCTCAAATAATTTTACAAAATTATATTCCTACTCCTCCTCCTGTTACTTATTGCCATTGGTTCTTTGTCCAACTTAATTTCATTCTTCTTAATAATTTCCTTTTATTGACCTTAAAAAACTAATTCATAACGTTAATATTGATTAATAAAATCATTTTATTTTAATTAAAATTTAAAAATCGATTTACATAATTCGTTTATTTCATCCTTCTTATATAATGAAAGCATTAGAAATATCATTTTATTAGTAATTATACATTCTTATTTATTAAATCATCTTTTTTCGAATTTCTACACAATTAAACAAAACCTATATATGCTCGTGAGAACTCGACACAAATAGCCTTTTTTTTTTAAGAAATTGGATTGAGCTCTTCTTCTATGGGTTAATTTCAATGGGTTATTTTTTATATATAATTAAATGCATTCTCATTCGTTTAAAACAATTTTCTTGTGTTAAAATATGAAGTTAAAGTCATAAACTAACGATAACTCAACATTAAGATCTATTGAGCAAACCTAATTAGTACAAAGACATAAATCAACCATATAATCTACCAAATAAAAGTTATGGAGAAAATGTAGTAATAATAATAAAGTATAGAGGAGATAATTCTCAACCCACCTAATTTTAACATAAAATGTAATGATGTCTAGTTTAATTGTAAAAATTTTGAACTGTCTAATTTTTTGGTTGATTTTCAAATTTTTAGTTCAATATATTTTTATAATTTTGGATGTTAAAAAGCGATCAGTTTATTAATTATTTGGTCAATTTTTGTAAATTAGTAAATTCTTATAAACTAAAATAAATCAAGTAATTTTATTTAATAATTTATTTTTAAATTAAATTTTAAATAAATAAATAAATAAATACAATTTTTTAATTATATTTCAAATTATTTAATTATATTCAATTTTTTACCTATTTTTAAATAATTCAAAGATATAAATGTCGACATTTCTATTAAAAAATATTTAACATGTTTAACTTTTGAGACTTGATATAATTAAACATATTATATTTCATATGCCCCAATTTACAAATTGCATTTTGTGGACGTCCACTTCACCACTTGCCTTTGCCTTCCTCTGAGCTCTTGCAGCTGCCGCTATCCCTACTCGAGAAAAAGCAATACACATCAACATCGAAGTAACCAAAAGGTGAAACACAATGCTCTGTTCCTGCAAGTACAAAACGCACGCGTATTGTCAATCTTAGATGTGGATAGATGGAAATTAAACTTCCTCCCCCTCAAATTATTGGTGGCAACTCGACAGCTATTGTTGAAATTTCACCCTTGATAATGATATTGTACTACGTTGTTGTACGTGATAATGATATTGTACTGTGATGCCGGAATTATTGAAAAAAAAAATATTAATTAAAATTTTGATAATACAATATAGAAGTTTAATAGCACACCCAAAATTAAGTTGTGCAAATATTGGAGGAATGTTGACGCAAACATAAAAATTATGTTTACATCAACATTCCTCCGATATAAAATAACACTTTTTTTTATTGAGATCGTCATGAGCTACACGTTATTTTATTTGGAAGAATTAGACCTCAAGCTGGTCCAAGCTTGGGCCTAGGCTCATAACATTTTGTTTAGAAGAGTTTAGCTTTGGGCAGACTTGAGTTTGTGTCTAAACTCATAGACTGACTTATTAAAAATACCTGAATTTAGATTCATGGGCGACCTATTGTCATCTTAAATATGTGTCGATTAAATACTAAGATCAATAATGCACTATTCCATATTATTTTTAATATGATTTTCTCAAACAATTTTACAAAATTATATTCCTACTCCTACTTCTATTACTTATTGCCATTGGCATTATCCTGGATATGAACCCTTGCATTGTAAAAGTACCTTGATCAGATACTCGACTACATAGCCATCAAGAACTTAATGCAACTATCACAAATTAGATTCATAAATTGATAAGCCAAGGAGTTACCTGATGGGCACAGTTTTTCCTTTTAAGCCTCATACTATTGGCTTGTTTATGTCATGCGAACCTTTACCAGCACTGGATTGAGCAACATCAATATGTGGAGAAGATTTAGTCTTTCTGTCTTTGAATTTTGGTGGGCTTCATCTTTGCTTTCTCTTTAGTTGCTTCGAGGGCTGTAGGAGTAGCAAGCTTGAGTTTCTCCTCCTCAGCAATGCAATGGGCAATTAAAGCATTAAAGTCCCATTCCTCATCCAGCGAATAATATGTCACCACCAGATTACTAATCTGTGGCGGGAGTGTATTCAGAGTCTGATGAACTACGAAAATATCAGGAAGAGGAATGTTTAACATCTTCAGTCTACTGTAAAGATGGATCATTCTTGATATGTACTCCATTATTCTCCGTTCTCTTGTATACCTCTTGGAGAATAATTCTTTCATCAAGGCATTTGTCTTAATATTAGGTGAGATTGTATACCTCTGGGAGATATTACCAAAAAATTCCTTCCCAATGTCTGTGTCCGAAATTCCACTAAGTAGATAGTCAAGTATGGTTCTCTTAATGGTCATAAGACATAATTTGTTAGACCGATCCCAGGCTTCATAGGCTGCTTTATGAGTTCTCGAGCTCATGGATGTAGGTGAAGATGGCATATCCATCTGTATGCCCATATCAACCTCAACTATATCTATAGCAGTCAATACATTCTCTATTCACTTCTTTGTATTGAAACTGGTCAGGGTTTCAATAATAACACTGATATTGTTCATCGAAAAAGGTGACTGCAAAAAGATAATGTTTAGAATAGCACAAATGTAGGATAACAATGATACTCAAAGTCATGAAACAGTATCTTTATTGAGAATCCGATCACATATATTATGAAACATTATTGGGCTGAATGCATAATATATGCAATTAGATCTCCACATAAAAATTATCGGAGTATAAACCATCAACTCTCATGACACTACTACCTTTGGCCGAATAGATCACTTGAGCAACAATTTTTCGCCATCTTATTCCTTTATGCACATTTAAAAATGTTATGTAAGACCAACATCTTTGGATAGAATAACCAAATATGAAATTAGAGACATCCCCCAACATGCAAGCAAAATAATTTAAAATACTGACTTAAAAGGTCACTTTGGTGACTACATCCTCATCAGCACTCAAAAAGTCCACAAACACAAGGGATACATTTTTATGTCATCCTCGCATTCTTTATGGGGATATGATATGTGACAATATAACATCAATAAATGCTAAACCCAAATGCACAATCTCATTGTCATACACTCGTGTTGAAGACATTCTCTAAAAACTTTATTTGAGACATTTGTAATGAAAAAATCTCAATAGAGCGACTATCGTGCGTCATCAGATACTAAATCGACCACCAGAGACACAAGAACCTCATGTATCTCCTTATGGAAAGTTCGTTGCACGAAAATTCATTCAAAATAGCTTCAATATGTCTTAATGCCTTTTTACGGAGACATGAACACTTAAAGTATCTCCCTCATGTGATGTCCAAAGTATGAAAATTCACTCACAATCGAATTCAGAATGTCTTAATTCCTTTTCAGGAGTTAAACTTTAATTTATTACTAATGTAATAAATCCAAAAAAAGGAAAATTTAACTTTATAAATTTTTCGGACCCGAAAACTGACCCAAAATATCCCAAGGCACTCTTACGGGAAATCTAAAATTTTTGTGTGTCTATTTTTTTAAATTACTGTAGAAATTTCGTACGGCTGATGTAAGCTGCTGTGTCAGCCCATGTGTCGACTTGTGTCAAACACGTGTTGGCGTTTGTCTCGCACGGGCGACAACGTGCAGATTCATCCATCGATGTTGGCGCGTGTGGTCACTATTGCACCACGTGCCTGTGCGTGCAACGCACGCGCCAGACTATTCGCCATCGGGGTAGTATTGTGCGCCGTCGGGCTCGTGTGCCCTTGCCTTTGACTGTTTGGGTGATTTTTGGCAAGTTTTGGGCCTATTTTTCAAGCTCCTAGGCTCGTTTCTCAAGGCTAAACACATGTATACCAATTTCATGCAATAAAAAGCAAGAAACAACCGAGAAACAGAAGTTAACTCTTCGAAAATCTTATGGAGAAAAACAAAAAAATCTTCGTTTTTAACCACCCGATCACGTCACTGCTCTAATACCACGTATAACACGTATTGATACTTTAGTTACGTATCCCGGATCGAACATAAAAGGATAATAAACGAAGAAATGCGAAAAATATCTAATTTTGGTTCCATAACTTCAAACAAGCTTTCTGAAGCCGAAACAAGTGCAAATCCACCGCTGTTTTTATGAGAACTGTTCATCGGGAAGTGGTCAATGTTTTTATATAGTTTTCTCAAAACATAATCTCTTTTACTTACGGGTCAGAGAATCCTTATACTTATGAATGATATGAATAACTGCAGGAGACCTTAACATTTATATATATCTTTTATATTGATCTTCCTCGTTACAAGCTCGATATGAGTTCGGTCTATACTGATCGGGATCCATTTTTCACTTGGACTTTAACCTATTAATTTAGATTATTTATTGAATAACTTTATTTTCTTTTTCTTAATCAAATTACGTAAATTAACTAATACATTTTTTAAAAACCGAAAAATGCAATTAAATGTTTTCCAATTACAAGAAAAGCCAAAATTATCTAACGTGCATCACATTTGATGTCCCGTTATCACCAGCAAAAAGGAATAAGATTACGCAATCCGCTTGAAATAGCTTATTTAAGTGCTCATGCATAGCTAATAGACCGCAACCATTCATCTGAATTGGCTCTACCCGGGGACTGTTGACCGAGTTTGTCAGTTTCAGGGTGGTGGACAAGTAAAAATCAAAATGATAATGTTTGTTCTTCCAATTATCATGCTAGGAACATGTCTGTTCCTTCACTTCCGGCGAGATTTCAAGAAGCTTATCGGAGAGGACTCCTATAAGTTGCCACCAGGTCCCCGAGGACTTCCCATAGTCGGCTACCTCCCATTTCTAGGCCCCAATCTCCACCAGTTGTTCATGAAGTTGGCACAAACTTACGGTCCAATCTATAAGCTCTGGATTGGACAGAAGCTATATATGTGTGATAATAAGCTCTCCAGCTCTGGCTAAAGAGATAGTACGTGACCAAGACGTAACATTTGCCAACAGGAATCCAAATACAGCGTCAAGAGTCTTCTCCTTCGGTGGGAAGGACATAGCTTTTGCTCCACTAGGTCCACGGTGGCGTCAGCTGCGTACAATTCTGGTCAGGGAGATGCAGAGTGAAGCTAGTTTTGATGCATCTTACCTTCTCAGAAGAAACGAGGTCAAGAAAAGTGTTGCAGTTATATATGGAAATGTTGGCCACGCCATTGACATTGGTGAATTAGCATTCACAACTGTAGTCAATATTATAGCAGGCATGTTTTGGGGTAATGTAGATGGAAGACAGGCCGCCGGGATTGATATCGGAAGAGAGTTTCGGGCGGCGGCGGGACGGCTGGTTCAAAACCTGGGAAGGCCTAATGTTTCAGATTTTTTCCCTATACTTGCCAGGTTTGACATACAAGGGGTGCAGAAGGACATGAAGAAGGCTGTGCAACAGGTAGAGAAAATTTACGATATTGTGATTGATTGTGAAAGATACACTTAGTTACTTTGTTAGTTGTCCTTTCCGTTAATTATTCCGTTAATTGTAGTTAACAGTTGTATAGCTTTCGGTTGTATAACCATCTGTACAGTTCAGTTACACTTTAAGTAGTTTTGTATATATACATTTCTAATACACAGAAGCTGAATAAGAAACGTATTATTCAGTCCAATCACTTCTCTTTTCATATAGTTCTTAAACTGTACATGGTATCAGAGAAATAGGGTTCTTGATTTCGAAAAGTGCGAAAGGGGATTTCTTGATTCCGAGCGGCAGACGGTGGTGATTTCTTACCTCTGACGCGGGGAAGGCGACAGTTTCTTGTTCTTTCAAGAAGACGACGGCGATTTTAGTATTTTGGCTCCTCGATGGCTGATCGTACCGACACTCATTCTCGGCATGGTGTATGTGTAGAGGACGATCCGTATGTGTTACAACCATCTGATCATCCAGGAATGGCGTTAGTGCTTACGCCATTGACTGGGTTGAACTATTTCAGCTGGAGTACAGCCATTCAGACGGCTCTTGAAGCGAAGGATAAGCTTTGCTTTATCGACGGTACCCTGGAACCACCCACAGATCCGACTCGGTTCAGGAAGTGGAAGAAAGTGGACTCGATGATTAAGTCTTGGCTTCGTAATTCCATTTCTAAGGATTTGGGTGACAGCTTTGTCTATTCACCTAGCGCTAAGCATCTATGGGAGGTGTTAGAGAAAAGGTTTGGAGTTAGTAATACTCCACAAATGTACTAAGTTCAGCGGGAGATGGTGTCTACTGAGCAAGGTAACCATTCGGTAACTCAATACTTTAGTAAACTCAATCAGTGCTGGGATGAGTTTGATAGGCTTATGCCTTTACCTGGGTGTGGCTGTACTGGATGTTCTTGTTGTGCGAGGATGACTGAGAAGCTTCAGGAGAGGGCAGATGCATGCAAATTACTTCAATTTCTAATGGGCTTGAACAAGTCCTTTGATAATGTTCGAAGTCAAATTTTGAATCTGGATCCGGCACCAGATATTGATCGTGCTTATAGTATGGTTTTGAGGGTGGAAAGTCAGAGAGCAGTGCACATGAATTTTTCTACTGAAACTCCGGATGTAGCTTTACTTGCTAAAGCTTCTGGATCTAACCGAGGGGATGATAAAGCTGGTAATAGGAAGAAGGACTCTGGAAAGAAATCTGATAAGCAGTGTGACCATTGTCACAGTATGGGACACACCAGGGAGACTTGTTTTAAGCTTCATGGGTATCCTGATTGGTATGAAGAATTGAGGAAAAAGAAAGGATCTGGTTTTAAGAAAGCCAATGCCAACATGGTTGCTGAAATGGCTGAGACACCCTTTGATGCATCACCTCCTTCTGAAGGTAAAGATCTTGGACAGTTGATGATGCAAATGCAGCTCATGCAACAGGAGTTGTCTAAACTTGTCAGTGGGAAGCTGCCAGCGACTGGAGGTGCAGGCAAGGAGTTCTCAAACTTCATCTTTGCAGGTAATGCTGGTTATACGAATACAGCACTACATGCATTGAGTATTTCTGGCAGAAATATTTGGATCATTGATACAGGGGCGTCCAATCACATGTGTTGTGATATTGAGATTATGAAACATCGTAAACCACTCAAACATAGTGTGCCAGTGCAGTTACCCGATTCTAGCACTCAGATAGCTACCCATTCTAGTCATGTTGAATTACATCCTAACCTCATACTCAACCATGTCTTATACCTTCCTACTTTTAAGTTCAATTTACTATCAGTGCAGAAACTTGCTGATAGTGCTGATACTTATTTCACTTTCTTTCCTTCCCATTGTCTCATATAGGACCTGAAGAGTAATAAACTCATTGCTGTGGGAGCTGTAGTGGGAACATTGTATTTTCTTACATCCAATTCTTTTGATTCTACTGTAATTCGTAGCTATCTGACTCTTTATGCAAATCATAAACCCATAAGTAGAGTTGACAGTACACTGTTATCTAGTCTTGTCTTCTCTAATTCTTGTACTACTTCTACTTTGATAAATAACAATGCTGCACTTTGGCATTCCCGACTTGGACATGCTTCTTTAAAGGTGTTACAGCATATAAGTTGTATTGATGTTCAAGATTTGAAGGATCCATGTAATGTCTGTCATTTGGCCAAACAACATCATTTACCCTTCTCAGTAACTGAGGGACGCGCTACTCATGTACTGGAGCTTTTACATGTGGATCTTTGGGGTACATACAAACAGGCAAGTTTTACTTCTTGTCATTATGTTCTGACTATTGTTGATGATTTTAGCAGGGCGACTTGGACTGTTTTGTTGAAGTACAAGTCTCAAGTACCTGATGCCTTGCTAGGTTTTATTACTATGGTTGAGAATCAGTTTGATTGTAAGGTAAAGAAGGTGCGGTCTGATAATGGAACAGAATTTGTCAACAATCATTGCCAAACTTTCTTTGCTGCCAAAGGAATTCTTCATCAGAGATCTTGTTCTTATACTCCTCAACATAATGGGGTGGTGGAGAGAAAGCACAAGCATCTATTGTAGGTTGCTAGAGCAATAATGTTTCAAGCACATATGCCTAAATGTTTTTGGGGGGAAGCAATCTTGACTGCTGCTTACATTATCAATCGCTTGCCCTCTTTTGTTCTTGATTGGAAGACTCCTTTTGAGCTATTGTTTCACAGATTACCAGATTATGGGAGGTTGAAGGCCTTTGGTTGTCTATGTTATGCTACGGATACTACTCATAGGAAGGGTAAATTTGAGCCTCAAGCACAAAGATGCATTATGATGGGTTATGCTTCTGGTCAGAAAGCCTATAGAGTATATGATTTGGATGCTCATGTGATGTTTAGTTCACGAGATGTGATATTCTATGAGAAGCTATTTCCTTTTATTGATTCTGACAAGCATAACAATCCTCTTTCTACTGTTTTAGATCTGGATATGAGTATACCAGATCCTTCTTCTGTTGTGTTAGAGGTACCTTCCTCTGCTGACTCTATTAATCATGCTGAGGTTGATGACAATTGTATTATTTCTGCAGTGTCACTTGATATGAATGGGGTAGTTGGCGACATGGCAGATGATGTGCCTTTGTCCACTGATGTAGTTGGTGGGCATGGAGTGGTTGGAGAAATGGCAGAAGATGAGCATACTGAATTCATGACTACTCAACAACTCCGCGTGAGTGCAAGGCAGAGGAGATCACTAATTTGGATGAAGGATTATGTTAGTTGCAGCATTTCTGCGGATGGTTTTGCACTTGCTCCAAGCTATGCAGCTTTTATGGCTAATGTTAGTAAGAGTGTGGAACCGCAGACTTACACCCAGGCAGTCCAACACACAGAATGGGTGGATGCCATGCATAAGGAATTGTTAGCTCTTGAGCAAAATCAAACTTGGGATATAACTACACTTCCACCTGGCAAGAAAGCTATTGGCTCCAAGTGGGTGTACAAGGTTAAATATAATTCTGATGGAACCGTGGAACGATATAAAGCTCGATTGGTGGCCAAGGGGTATAATCAGACTGCTGGAGTTGATTTCTTTGATAGTTTTTCCCCGGTTGCTAAACTAGTCACGGTGAGAACTTTTCTGGCCTTAGCTACTAAACAAAATTGGTTTGTCCATCAATTAGATATTAACAATGCATTTTTGCATGGTTATCTTAAAGAAGAGGTTTATTTGATTCCACCCGAAGGTTACACAAAGGCTGGCCAAGGAGAAGTTTGTAGATTGAAGAAGTCTTTATATGGCTTGAAGCAAGCCTCTAGAGAATGGAACTCAGAATTTACTACTCAGGTTTTGCAATTTGGTTTCTCTCAATCTATGAATGATCATTGCTTATTCACTAAAGTCACTAAAGGTGGTTTTATGGCTCTTTTGGTTTATGTTGATGATGTGTTAATTGGTGGTAATTGTGAGGAAGATATACTTGCTGTTAAACGGTTTTTACACTCACTTTTTACCATTAAAGATCTGGGAAGTGCAAAGTATTTTTTAGGTATTGAAATTGCTAGAACTCCTAAAGGTACTTTCATTTCTCAAAGGAAATACTTGCTGGATATCTTAGATGATTGTGGACTTGTTAATTCCATTGCTGCTCCTACTCCATTGCCTCGAAATCACAAGTTTGATGAAACTAGTGCATTGCTTCCGGATGCTGACAAGTATAAAAGGTTGGTTGGGAGGTTGTTATACCTTAATATGACAAGGCCAGATATCACTTTTAGTGTGCAACAACTCAGTCAATTTGTAGCCTCTCCTACTCATGCTCATTGGGAGGGAGCCTTACATGTCTTGAGGTTTCTTGCTGGAACTAAGGATAGAGGTTTGTTTTACAATAATGATTGTTGTTTGAAAATGACTGCCTATTGTGATAGTGATTGGGCATCTTGTCCAATTTCTAGAAAATCCATCAGTGGCTATTGTGTGTTTTTGGGGGATTCTTTGATAAGTTGGAAAAGTAAGAAGCAAAATATTGTCTCAAGGTCCAGTTGTGAGGCTGAATATAGGAGTATGGGTACTGCTGTTTGTGAACTTCAGTGGTTGGTCTATTTACTCAAGGATTTTCGGATTTCTGTTTCTTTACCGATTGATCTTTGGTATGATAATCAGTCGGCTTTGCATATCAAAGCTAATCCAGTGTTTCACGAACGGACTAAACATCTTGAAATTGATTGTCACATTGTGCGCCAGAAGTTCAAATAAGGTTTTATTACTCCTCGTTATGTGTCTACTCATACTCAAGTTGTTGATATTTTTACTAAGTCATCGGCAGCTCCACAGTTCACTCAATTTATTGTCAAGTTGGGTTTGGTTCCTTATCCATCTCCAACTTGAGGGGTGTGTGTGAAAGATACACTTAGTTAGTTGTCTTTTTCGTTAATTATTCAGTTAATTGTAGTTAATTGTTGTATAGCTTTCGGTTGTATAACCATCTGTACAGATACAGTTTAAGTAGTCTTGTATATATACATTTCTAATACACAGAAGCTGAATAAGAAAAGTATTATTCAGTCACTTCACTTCTTCTTTTCGTATAGTTCCTAAATTGTACAAGTTACATATATAGATGATGCATATAGAGATATGATTATTGAGCTGACCAAACTAAGAATTCCCAATGGTTAATATTACCTATGAACTATCAAGTGGGATATTCTTATAAGGGTTTAAATGTATATTTTTTTCCTTTGATCTGAGATCATTATAGTAATTAATAGGTCACTTATTATGTCTTGATATCAGACACCTAGTGTGTAAAAATGCTAGTTAAATGATCATTGGATGTAATTAAGTACCTATTTGATTAGTGATGAGTCAAGATGGAATCCATCGACTTTAGGTAATGAGTTTGAACTCTTTGTTATCATTGATCTTAATGATTGTTTCAAGACCTTGACCAGGGCGATTGAATGAATGAGGAAAAGAGTTTTCTAAGTTATTCACCAATCATTAATGATTGACATGTAACATAGTTGGTTATCTAATAAGGTTTAACAGTTAAACCATACCTTAGGATAATCCGCAATTGTAATGATGGAAGGTAATAATACATTATCCTTAAACTAAGGTTCTGTCTTTGAAGGCTGTTACTTTACACTATCCGGTCGTTGAGAAGTGTTGCTAGACGCCCACCTTGATTAGTAATTAATTAGATTAATTACGACCGGCTTAGTGATGAACTTATGTGGTTACACACTTACGAGTGTAATATTTTCCATTTATGATTATTTTTTTTTGAAAGGCATCATTTATGATTATTTGATTTCTTATCAGATAATTTATTAAATAATCTATATGGCATATTATTATATTTTTTGTTAGCACAGAAAATATAATTAATATTGGAAATTCTCTTGTACAAAACAAATGAATAAAATAAAATAGTTTTATTTTATTTTATTTTAGAAATAACAATAAAATAATTTTATTTTATTTTATTTATTAAAAAATCAAAATAAAAAGAAAGCATCATGAACTTGCATTTGGTAGTTATTGTTTTGGTTTTAACCAACACAATAACGAAACGTTGCAAGTGTGTGTGTAAAAGGTTTGTGCATAAAGTGTCGTGTATAAAATGGAAAAAATGAGATTTTTACGATGTGAAGCTTTTGTTGCGTGCGCACGTAAATTGAGAGAATTAAATAACAGAGTTGTTTTCGTTTTTAGAAGGAAGGATATAGGGTGTAAGAAAAACGTAGTTTTATACGAAAGTCATATAAAACAAAGACAATAGAAAATAGAAATTTAAAGAAAGGTTCTTTAAATTTATTCATAGTCATATCAAGTATTGAAAGCGGAACATATTTTTTGGTGTAGAGCGCATAAAAATTTTGTAATTTCGAAGTTTCGTATCTAAGTAATCATCACTTTACAGGTATTTATTCTGCATGTTCTAATTATAAGTATAATTCTTCAACACAATAGATAAATATATGATTACAATTTTTATTTTTGCTGTGTATTATGATCTATCAATTAATATCAGAGCCAGTTTTGCATTGACATCATACCTGACAAACAACCACTGATTTGCCTATTTTATCATGTTATATTGGTTTTAACACATGAAAGATGTTCATTTAATAAGGCATGAGAAAATCTTGGTTGTATTTTGAAATGGGTTTCACTAAAACCGAAAAACTTCAATTTAGGTTCCGTAAGCATATAATTTCTTTCCTCAGTTTTCGTTGAAATAACGAAAATGAAGAATTAGTAGTATACATATACAGATATCGTGCTAACTGCTAAGGCATTACCTAAGCATTGGACAAATGCTGTTCATGCACAGTAAATCATTAAATGCATTTGGATAGATATTGTATGTATGCTTTAGCATGGAACTAAAGGAATACAGTAAACTCATTTAATGCATTTCGTTTTTGCTGTGTTTGTTATGACCCACTCTTTTACTGCATCTGTACACGTTTATAAAGAAAAGAGTTAAGTGGGGTTATAAAAATCATTAAATGCATGTAATAGCTATGGTGCGACTTCTTTATCCATAAAAGAACACAACATGCATTTAATAGAC
>JANZXV010000008.1:368832-379859 GCA_027576455.1 Erythroxylum roigii | reverse complement strand
AAGCCAATATTCAAATATGCAAAGCATAAAATGTACTAAATTTCTTTAATATCCTAACCCCTAATATGGGGCGTTACATACCAGTTCATCATTCCAAACATCAGTATTTTGCTTTTTTGAAGAAAAAACAGGGGCGTTGTTCTTTAAATCATCCAAAGCTCGAACTTGTCTCCAATCCCATTCTTCCTCCTCCAAGAAATATACTTCTGCTAATGATTATGCTTCCTGATTGAGGTTGATAGATTTTGTATGCTTTGGTAGTCAAGCTATAGCCTATGAAGATGCCAGGAATTGCCCTTTTGTCTAACTTATCTCTTTTTACCTATGGAATATGTGCAAAACACAAACAACCGAAAATTTTCAGAAAACTCAAGGATGGTTTTTATCCCTACCATGCCTCAAATGGTGTTTGGCCTTTTACTGCATTTGTTGGGAGTTGGTTTTGCAGGAAAACAACAGTGTTCGTAACTTCTGCCTACAATATTTTTGGTAAGCTTTTCTCATACAACAGGCATCTCACCATCTTTAAAATGTAGTTGTTTCTCCTCTCACTTACTCCATTTTGCTGTGGAGTGTAGGAGGTTGTGAATTAATGTGTTATGCCTGCTTCCTCGCATATTAGACTGGATTATTGAGATGTGAATTCCTTCCCATTTTTTGATCTTACTGACTGAATTTTGAAGCTACTTTCATTTTCCACTTATGCCTTGAATTTTCAGAATCTATTTGCAGCTTCAGATTTGTACTTCAATAAATAGATCTAACACATTCTAGTAAAATCATCCACAAAAATGATATAATAAAGGCTACCTTTGAGGGATGGAGGCCTCTGATGCCCTGCTATATCTGTGTACAAGCTGCAATTTATGGGTTGCCCTCCACATAGAGTTAGAAAATGTTTTTTGGTTAATTTCCCATATTGACAAACCGGACATTGCTTTACAGACATCTCAAAGTCAGGTATTCCACGAACCATCCTTGATTTCAGCATCTTAACCATCCCTTGAGAGTGATAATGCCCAAGTCTCTTGTGCCACATATCTAGTTCTTCACACCTGGCAGTGAGTACAGCCTGCTCCTCCTCCAATGGATCTAATGAGAAACTTTTGCTTTTCATCTTGATTCTGAATAATTCCTGATCATCACCATCTTTAATCAAACAATGATTTCCTTCAAACAATAGTTAGTAGCCTTTCTCTAGTAATTGACCAACACTCAGCAAGTTTTGGTCTATATTTGGCACATAAAGCACATCAGAGATGATATTTGTGCCTAAATGACTGGGAATTGCTACTCTACCCTTTCCTTCAACAGCAATATGTTCACCATTTCCAATTCGAACTTTAGTGATTGCAGTTGGCTTTAATTCTCTAAAGAGATCTTTATGACTTGTCATATGATTCGTGCATCCACTGTCTATTAACCATCATTCATTCGAGCTACTTCTTGAAAAACAAGTGGCAACAAATAGTAGATCCTCCTCCTCACCTTCATTAACGTGAGCCTCTACAACTGGTTGTTGATTTTTGAATTTGCAGATCACTGCTTCATGACCAAGTTGATTGCATTTACTGCACTTGGCATCGGGTCTCTTCCAGCACTTAAAAGGTGGATGACCCTTTTTGTTGCAGTGTTTACATGGAGGATAGTTCCTTTTTGAGCCAGCTTTTCCTCTGGTGACTTCCTAAGTACCTTCTCCATTTACAGGTTGATTCTTTCTTTCTTTCTTCTTTTTATTTCTTCCATCATTTTGATGTTTGGCCTGCAAGGCTTCCTCGCTATTACCTTCGTCTCTCATAATCCTTCATTGTTCTTGAGCCTGCAAAGCATTCAACAATTCTGCCAAGGTAATCCTAGACAGATCCTTGGTGTTTTCCAAGGTAGTTATGGTTGCTTTAAATTTTTCAGGTGCATTTACTAGGATTTTTTCAACAATTCGAGAGTCACTAAACTCAGAACCAAGCAATCTTACCCTGTTTGCAATACTTAAAAGTCTGTCAGAGTAATCTTTGATGGTTTTAGTTCTCTTCATCTTTTGTAACTTGAAATCTCTTATGAGATTTAGCACTTTCATGGCTTTGATTCGTTCATCTCCTTCATATTCTTTCTTGAGATAATCCCAAACGTATTTTGCCGTTTTAAGAGATAAAACCCTCGTGAAAATGGTTATGGAGATAACAGCAAATAGACATGCTTTTGCCTTTGACTTCTCGGTTTTTATTTCCTTATGGATTTTGATCTGAGCCATGGTGGGATTGTTTGGCAGCAGAGGAACTTCATAATCCTCTTCTATGGCTTCCCAAAGATCTAGCGTCTCCAGGTACGTTTCCATTCTCACTGCCCAAAGCTGGTAATTTTCTCCATCGAAAACGGGTGGAGCTATTGGTGAAAAAACAGTTTCTCCGTCTATGGTATACTCTCTTGCACATGCACGGGTCCCTCAAGAAGAAAGCTCTGATACCAACTATTAATTTTTAGATAATCAAAGTAGAAGAAAAGTACAAACTCTCATATTATAAACACAGCTGATAAAAGTTATAAATAAGCAACAACTTAACAAATTGGAAACAACGTGCTGGCTAACTACATCCTAAAAACTAGGAGATAATGTTTTGAAACATTCAAAGCAGCTAAATAAAACATAAAACGTGGGTGGTAGTCCTAAGCATAACTTCTAACACAATCTCTGCTCTAATTCTTGAAAGCGCTTCTCAATGACAAGCACTCCTTTTGCTTTGCCTTAAGCATAGACTGGAGTTACTTTGCATATTTATCTTTCATCCACAAAGCTTCAACTGTCTTCTCTGCAGTATTCTTCAGTAAACTATCAACTTTACTATCATCTAGTGATGCATACTCAATTTCGGGGCAGAGAGAACATGTAACGATGATTGCAGAAGCAAGGTCTGCTTTCAGTTTTGCATTCTCAACCTCCATCTTGCTAATTCCAGCAATCTCTACCAGCTCAGAGCCCTCAAAGAGTTCCTCAATATCATCTTTCTCAAGATTATCCACCACAATATCATCCACAACCTCTCAGGCTTGCATGCTTGTTCGAATTTAACATCATTGACAAATACTCTGGCGCATATCTGCGCAGTTTTGTTATGTCAATATCAAGCAAATTAGTATCAAAAGGAGCTATATTGACATCACATTGGTTAGGAACGTCACCTAACCCCATAGTTGCTAAGATGTATCTTAGAAAATATGAACCATAAGCTTTATTAAATTCTTCACGTCTCCTAACCTTAGCTTCTGTCTCTATAGCAATTATTTCAGCCAGTCGCCTAGCCCTACCGATGTAAAGTTTCAGTGATTCCTTTCTTCTAACTACTTCAGCAAAACAGGCTCCATATGCACAGCCAATCCCACGAACCATCTTTAGATCCCTAAATACATCATCTTGACACTGCATATCCTGTATAAAAATAGGGAATTGTAACATAGCATCCTTAACAACAGAAGTAAGTGACAGATGATATCTTTTGCATGGTGCAACACACAAACTCGATTATCTCATTCTTCTCATTTATACAAATCTTGAGCAGCTCTGAAATTGCATAAACACAAGTGATCATTTTAGGCAAATGAATCTTGTCATGGGCATCATACATGGGACCAAGGGCCGAAACCGCATCATGGGGACACAGTAATGGGAGCGATTGGGGGAACCAGCAATCATCAACAAGCTTCTTTACCATGTTGACATCTTTACTGCATGAATAAAAGCAAATACCATTAGCAATGGAACTACTGTGGACAAGATGTGGAAAGCTGCTACCTTTCTCCTCTCTACTGGTAAAGAAAGCTGCTACCTTGAGGGCTCGAAGATGGAACCTCCTCTGCACACCCTACCGAGCTTGAAGATGGATGTGGCAAATGATCAAACACCTTGTCTGCTTCAACACAAAGGTAAGTTTGCTGTAAATCGTTGTTTTTCTTTGAACTTCTCTTCAATTCCAGCTTGTAAACTGAATGTATGATGTGTGTAATCTTCACGTGGATCTGTGTATGTATGGAAATGGTATGTTGGCTCTGTACCGAAAATGAACTTCTGGTACAACTTTATGGTTTTTGTGTGTGGGTTTTGGTTTGGATGTGTAGGTAGACAATGTGTTATGTATGGATATAGAGTATAGATGAACTATCCCTCACTTTCTTGAGCAAATCAGAAACAAACTTCATATTAGTTTTTCACAAAACAGAAAACTACAACTACTATTTGAAGAACTCACAAGAACAGAACAGAAAAATGAAAAGGCTTGAAACTTTTGTATTGATAGGTTTTTTTTTCTCTCTTGCATCTGAAAAATGATGAGGATGAGCTTTATATTAGCTCTCCCAACTGCTGAATCATCTAAAAACTAGGAAACAAAAACATAGTCTAATGAGTAAAGACTAGACTAGTACAATCTTTCCTGATTTAGCACAAACAAAAAAGCAACTTTCTGAAACTCTCTTTTGTTCTTTTCATAGCTAAAAACTGACATAGAGCTGTAGTACAAACTAAAGGATAGATAATAGCATAGGACAAAAAACTTCTTCATTTGGCAAGACACAAAAGTAAACCACTTGTCTTCCAATGAAGAATTTGATCTGAACTCTTCTGTTGTTGCTTGATTCTTCAAGGAACATAAATGATACTCCAAATCCGAATGTCAATGGTAGGTTCAAAATGCTCCAACTTCATTCTTCTTGATTAACTTCATCTAATCCTGATTTGCTAATTAAGCTTCTGTTTTGCCACTGCACTTCCTTGCTCTGCATTTCTTCTTGTCTTTGATCTCCATTCTTCAACAATTTCTGCCTGAGCTCTTCATTCTGCACAATCCGAAATTATCACAGCTGCTTCTTTCTTCTCATCATCTTTCTTCTTGCATTGAATTCCCTTCATCAGAGTTTGATCTTCATTCTTCTGACTTATGCACCTTTGAATTATGTCAAGCGTCATCATTTTTAGCTTCCATTTGCATCTGAATTCCTTCTGCTTCCCTCTCAGCTTCTTCTTCTTCTTAATTTTCACCATCATGGCCAACTCTTCTACCATCCTCAATAATTCAGGTTGCACAAGACAATTTAGTTCAACAGCTCCTCCTTTGTCTTGTGGAGCCTGCACTCCAATCATCCTCTTAAACGAATCAAACTTCCATCTTGGTAATGCCTTAGTGAAAACATCAGCAAGTTGGAAGTTGGATCGGCAGTATGCTAGTTTAATTTCCTTCTCTTCAATCAGCTCCCTAACATAGTGGTACTTGACTCTCATATGTTTAGTTCTCATGTGATCCGAAGGGTTTTCAGCCATGGCTATTGCTGAACTCGAATCACAATATATAGTCACACATTTGTCTTCCAATTCACCAACATCTATCAAAATCTTCTTCATCCACTGAGTTTGCTTGGCTGCCATGTTAACAGCCACATACTCAGCCTCGGCAGTGGACTGAGCCACTATCTTCTGCTTCCTTGAGCTCCATGCAAATACACCAGTCCCTAAGCTACAACAATATCCACTCCTACTCTTGCAATCATCATTTCCAGCATAGCTTGCATCACTAAAGACATATAATTCCACATTTTCCTTTCTTCCATACCATATGCCATGATCAACCGAATACTTAACATATCTCAATACTCTTCTAGCATACAAAGCATGATATCTTGATGGATTGTGATTGTAGGCAGCTAACATATTTACAGCACATGCAATATCGGGTCTAGAGGCACTTAAGTACATTAATGAACCTATTATGCTCCTATAGTAGGTTTCATCAAAGTTTTCACCTGGTTTAGTTGCCTCTAACTTCAATTGATGCTCCATTGGTGTGCTTATTCCACTACTTTCCTTCAATCCAAACTTATCAAGCAACTCCTCGGCATACTTCTTCTGATGAATGAAGATGCCTTCATCCCTTTGTTGAATTTCCAAACCTAAGAAGTATCTCATCTCTCCCAAATCAGTCATCTGAAATTCTGATTTCATGGTGTCTTTGAATTCACTCACAAGCTTGTCATTAGTCCCTACAATCATCAAATCATCAACATACAAAGAACAGATTAGTTTACCTTCTGTTTTAGTCTTTACATACAAAGTGGCTTCACTTTTGCTCCTCTCAAAGCCATTCTGAATCAAGTAGTTGTTGATTCTGGAGTACCAAGCTCTTGGAGCTTGTTTCAGCCCATACAAAGCTTTTACAAGCTTATACACTTTCTGCTCTTCCCCTTTCTTCTCATAACCTTCTGGTTGCTTCAAGTACACATCCTCATTCAGCATTCCATTCAAGAATGCACTCTTAACATCCATTTGATGAACTCTCCACCCTTTGCTTGCAGCCAATGCCAAAAGCATTCTCACCGTGTCCAATCTTGCAACTGGAGCATAAGTTTCAGTGTAGTCCACCCCATATTCTTGCTTATATCCTCTCACAACTAATCTGGCCTTGTACTTGTTGGTTGAACCATCCGGATTGAGCTTCTCCTTGAAAATCCACTTTGAGTCAACTACCTTTGTTTCAGCTGAAGGTAGATCCATCAATATCCATGTTTCATTGTCTTCAATTGCTTTGATTTCTTCCTCCATTGCTCTCCTCCATACTTCATGCTTGATTGCTTGCTTGTATGTTTTCGGTTCTGAACTAACATGCATGGCTGATTCAATTATTGTCAATGCTGCATCATGTTCTTCATCTTCAGCTTCCCTGTACCTGAAATCAAAGATAGGGTTAGTGTTTCTATAAATAGATGCCAAGTCCCTCCTTTTGTGAGCACTGTTTGAGCTTGATGACCCATCATATGAATCTGGACTCATCCTTCCAGTTTCTGGTGTTGACAAGTGCTCCTCCTGACCTCCATCACTCTCATGAACTTCTGGATTTGGTGAATCCATATGTAGGAACTCCTCCTGAATCCCACCAGCATCTGAATTGCTGCTTCTATCATCATCTTCTGCATCTGCTTCATCATAATCCGCATTAGTGAAAGGAATTTCAAGCTCCACTCTTCCAGAATCCATGCCAATCTGTTCTTCCCATTTCCATCCTTCATATTCATCAAACTTCACATCTCTTGAGATCAGTATGTTTCCTGTTTTTGGATTAAAGATTCTGTATCCTTTTGAGTCTCTACTATATCCCATCATGACCCCTTTAAGTGCCTTTTCATCCAACTTAGTTCTTTTAACTTCTGGAATGTGTACATAGGCAATACAACCGAAAACTCTCAAGTGTTGCACCTTAGGTTTAACTCCAAACCAAGCCTCAAATGGAGTCTTCCCATCCAAAGCTCTAGTTTTCAATCTGTTTTGCAAATATACTGCTGTACAACAAGCTTCAGTCCAGAATTTTCTAGGTACATTCATCCCACACATCATTGATCTTGCCATCTCCATTATACTTCTATTCTTTCTTTCCGAAACCCCATTTTGCTGAGGTGAGTAAGCAACAGAAAATTGGTGAAAAATCCCTTCTTTTTCAAAGTAATTCTTCATCTCAGCTGAAGTATATTCTCCTCCTCTATCACTCCTCAAACATCTCACTTTATTCCCACTTTGACTTTCAGCTTCTGCCCTCCATAATTTAAACATGCCAAACACTTGATCTTTGCTTTTCATAAAGTAAATCCAAGAGTATCTAGATGCATCATCTATAAACTCTACATAATACTTACTTCCTCCAGCTGATTGTGTTCTCATTGGTCCACAAACATCAGTGTGCACAAGCTGGAGTTTTTCTGCTGCTCTCCAATCACTTGATGGGAAGGGTAAGATGTGACTCTTCCCTTTGGCACAAGGTTCACATACACCTTTCAGCTTAGAACTCAATTGAGGTAAGCCTAAAACCAACTCCTTCTTTTGCATTTCAATTATATAATCAAGACTAGCATGCCCATACCTCTTATGCCACAATTGTGTAATTTCATTCATGGATGTTGCTGCAAATGCACCTTCAAATTCTGCCATCTTTAGTTTGAAAACTCTATTCACCATGGGAACCGTGTGAATTAATTCTCCTTTTGCATTGAAAATCTTGCAGATTTCTTCTTCAAAATGGACTCTATACTTCTTTTCCACAAGCTGGCCGACACTAATGAGATTCTGATCTAGCTCAGGTATGTAATATACCTCTTCAAGTGTAGTGTTTCCAGTCTTTGTTTCCAAATTCACTGTCCCTTTCCAAGTTATAGGTAAAATCTCCCCATTTCCTATCTTAACAACAGCACTAACTCCCTCATTTCTCTCTACAAATGCTTCTTTCTTCTTTGTCATATGATTAGAGCAGCCACTATCTATCAACCATTCACTTCTTCTCTCATTCATCACTTCAGTATCACAAGCCTTGTCTGCTGGTTTTACTTCCAAATCTTGGCAAATTTCTGCTACAAACACACTCTCTTCGGGTATGGTTTTCTTGGTTTGATTTTTGGTTTGTGAGGGTCCAGGTTGTGTGCTTGACATGGTTGATGTATTGGGTTGGGAATTTAAGTGTGTTTGTGGTTGGGAAAGCATCACAGAATCAGCCATCTGGTTTATACCTTGTGGATGTTGGTTTGATTGGTTAGGAAAGGTTGGTTGGGTTGTTGGATGATTCGGATAGATTAGGCTTGGTTGAGTTTGGTTTGGTTGGGTCATAGGAGGGTAATAAGCATAGGGTTGGGGAATCAAAGAGTGTTGAGTCACATTTGGTTGGATGAAATGTGGCTGAGGTGCTGATGTTGTGTAGGATTGAGCAGGTGGTGTTTGAAAGGTTTCTGGTTTTCCAATGTAGTGTGCTTGATGCATTTGTGGGTTAGATAGGTGCTGATATGGTTGTATGTGAGTTGTTAACACATTAGGTGAGGTATTTGGTCGGTGTAATGGATGTATTGGAGGTGGTTTCCCAAAAAGACTGCTTTGTGGATTCTGCTGCTCCTTCAACCATTTTTCATAGCATACCCTCCTTGAGTGTCCCCTTTTCCTGCAGATATTACATTCTACATTGTCATTCCAGTAGCATTCCTCAGCTGAATGGTTATTTCTTCCACAGAATTTGCAACTTGCAAACATGCCCCATCTACTCATTCTTACTCCACCTTGCATTCGGATGTCATTGTTTCCAGTAGGACATTGGTTGGGATTTTGGAGATTTGGGTAAGGCATTTGTGAAGGGTTTGGTGTTTGAGGGTACAAAAGGTTTGGATATGGCTGTTGTTGAGTGTAGGCATTAATCTGGTGAGGGACTGAATTATTATGAAGCAGATTGGGTGAGTTTTGGTGGATTTGGACTTGTGCAGGTTTTGATTAAGCTGAATCTTGGTTTCGGGTATAACTAGGAGGGTTTTCTGGTTTCTTGAATCTCTCAGCCTTTAGTGCAAACTCCTCCCCTTCTCTTCTATTCCCATGTCTCTCCTCATGTAGCTCCAAAACATTGAAGACCTGCTCCAATGTGACAGAATCTAGGTCATTAGTGAACTGCCATTCCACAGGGGCAATGCTTGCCTCAAACCTCAATGGTAGTCTGCTCAGAAATTTATCCACCAATCTTTCTGTACTGGTATTCTCTCCAAATTCCTTCAGCTATTGTACTAGACTCAAGAATCTAGCCTTAGCTGTGGACACACTCTCCTCATCCTTCATTGCAAAATTTTCAAAACTTCTCACAATAGCTTGCTTCCTCAGCCTTAATGTTTGAGCTGAACCTACATGCTCCATTTTAAGTGTATCCCACAACTCCTTAGCACTTCTACAACTAGCATGCCTTAGCAAAATGGTTTCACTAACTACTGATCTCAAAAACACAAGTGCTCTAAAGTCTCTTTCTCTATCTTGATTTAATCTTGTCAAATCAGCTTGTGTAGCAGCTCCAATATCTTCAACTACTCCATCATTCACCACATTCCAACAGTCACTAATCCTAAGACAATCCTCCACTCTAAGAGCCCATGCTTTATAGTTTTCTCCAACCAATACTGGTATAGTTGCTTGAACATTTTGTAAATTCATCAGTGTAGGATTCATACCTGCCATTTTTGCTTTGGTCCAGGCTAGGTGAACCAAGGATGCTCTGATACCACTGTGGGCTGTGGGCTTTAATTGACAAAAACCCGGTCCAACTTGAACTAAACAGTATTAACCCTTAATCTTCTACTTACCTCTATGAGTTGGACGGCTGGAGTTTTGAAGTTTAGGGCTCGAAGATGAAATCTTGAAGAAAGACTCCTTTCTTTGTTGATTGAAGCTACGGTTAGGGATTGAAGAAGAGGATTTGTGAAAGCTTCTTCCTTTCTCCTCACTGCTGGCCAAAACAAGTTGCTCCCTTGAAGATTCGAAGATGGGAACCTCCTCTGTTCAACCAATCGAACTCTAAGGTAAGTTCACTGCTACTGATTTCTTCAATTTCTCTTCTCTTCTTGTCTCTGTGAGCTACCGAGTATGGTGTAAATGATTTGTATTCTCCTTCTCTCTACTTACAAGGAAAGCTTCTAACTTGAGGGCTGAAAGATGGATCCTTTACTGCTTCAACACAAATGTAAGTTTGTTGTAAATCGTTGTATTTTTGAACTTCTCTTCAGTCTCAGCTTGTAGACTGAAGGTATGATGTGTGTAAGTTGCTACTTCCTCTTATGGATCTGTGTATGTATGGTTAGGATATATGTATGGAAATGATATGTTGGCTGTTGGGTTTGAAAAAGCTTCTGGAATTTCACTCTTTGGTTTTGTATGTGTTTTGGTTTGTGCGAAAATAACTTCTGGAATTTCACTCTCTGGTTTTGTATGTGTTTTGGTTTGTGTATGTGTGTAGTGCTTGAACCTTTCCCCTCACTCTCCTAGGCAAAACAGAAACAAACTTTAGGTTTCTTCCCATAAAACAAAACTACAACTACCATTCGAAGAACTCACAAGAATAGAAAAATGAAAATGGCTTGAAAACTTTTGTATTGATAGGTTTTTCTCTCTTACTTCTGAAAAATAAGGGAATGAGCTTTATATTAGCTCTCCCAACTTCTGAATCATCTAGAAACTAGAAAACAAAACCATAGTCTAATGAGTAAAG
>JANZXV010000008.1:355588-368732 GCA_027576455.1 Erythroxylum roigii | reverse complement strand
AGGTTAATTGGCTACTGTGATGCTGATTACGCTAGAGATAGGATTGATAGGAAGAGTACAAGTGGAGGTTGTCACTTCCTTGGTCATAATCTAGTTTTTTGGTTAAGCAAGAGGCAAAGTTCAATTGCTTTATCTACTACAGAAGCTGAATATATGTCAGCTGCAAGTAGTTGTTCACAGACATTATGGATTAAGTATCAGTTAGAAGTTTACTCCATATACGAAGAACAAATTCCAATCTTCTATGACAACACAAGTGTTATCAATCTATCGAAGAATCCAATACAACACTCGAGGGCAAAGCTAATTGAAGTTAGACATCCTTTTCTACAAGACTATGTACAGAGGAGAATCATCAGTCTATAATTTGTTGAGACAAATCATTAATGGGCAGATATCTTCACTAAGCCTTTGAGTGAAGATAGATTCAAAAAAATCAGGCGGAACTTGAATATGGTAATGTTGAATGACCAATCGTCTGACATGTCATAACCCAGATGATTCACAAGAGAAGAAGATAAAAGTCGTAAGTTTTCAAGTAAACAGTAATGATAAGTCATAGATGGTAACTTTTCAAGAGTAGGTATTAGAGGGACACCTTCTCAAGATTATAGAATACCTCTTACTCTATAATATTCCTGAAATACTTTGAAATCTACTTTTGTAGTGTTCTCAACCAAGACAATTCATCACTCTGTTCTTAGCTTCAAGTTCTTTCGTTTCATATTCTTATCTTCAGATACTAACATCGTTACTTTGAGCAAAATTCATTTGTGTGTTTAGTCTTTATTGATTACATATCACAAATGGAGCAATCTATTATCTATGGGAGATATGTTGATTTCATCTCCTTGAAGCAAAATCAGATGGACATTGAACCAGAAATTGAAGCAGTTGGATGGAAAAATTCTTTAAGGTTCGTGAAACAGTTTATCTGAATGAATTATATGAGTTTTGGAAGAATGCAAAGGTGGTAGACGACACCTTAGTATCAATGGTAGATAGATTGTCAGTTATCATGACACTAGATTTAATCAAGAAAGTTAGTGAGTGTCCATTTATTGGAGCAAAGCTGTCTTATAATACAAAATGGATGACTCAAGGCTGTATAGATAAAGCACACATCAATTGACAACTATATGGAAGTAGTGACACAAGAGACAAGAAGGTGTCAGCTCTTGTTCCGAAGGTTAGGATTCTACATTCTCTACTTTTTCATTGTGTTCTACCAAGATTGGGCTCGAAGTACGCTGTGACAATGATCGATGAACAATGTTTGTTTCATCTACTCAATCATAAACCTATTAATCTTTCTTACTTAATTTTAAAGTACATGATGAAGTCAAAAAGAGATTCTAGCTCTTTATTGTATGGTATGATGTTAACAAGAATTTTTAGAGATTCTGGAATCCTTCTTGACAGAGGGAACAGGATGAAGATGGATGTGAAAAGCATTATTAATGCAACCACTATTAGTAGAATGGGATTAAAGATTGAAAACAAGGAGGATATAGGTTCTACGCTGAAGGCAAGGTCTGAATGGGAGCATATAGTGAGACGGAGCAAGAGTGACTGTGTTACACCTACAATAAAGACAAAACCTCAACCCACAGGGAGAACATCTACAGAAGAAAAGATAGAGAAATCGTCAGATGTATCAATAAAAGCTAAGACGATTTCACAGAGAGAAGAAAGCCAGGTTATACAATCAGCACGACAAGTGTCATTGAAGAGAAAGGGAGAGACACTTTGTTCAAACAAATCTAAACAATCAAGAAGGTCACCAAGACTATTGACCTTACATCAACAAGAACAGAAATAGAAAGGTTTGACACTTGGAAAAGATTCTGAAAAGCCAGAGAAAGCACATCAGGATACTAGATCAATGGTCTCAATTTTACACAGTCAACCAGTAAAATAATCTAAAGAGACAGAAATTAAGAGGAAATTAGTGTTTGAGAGGCAGAAGCCTCAAGAACAAATTTCTTCTAAATTGGCAGAAGAACAAAAGAAGCAGAAACCCAGTTAGAAAAAGAGTTCTTCATCTGATTTTCAACAAAAGACAAAGACAGTTGAACACCAATTAGCACGTTACAATTTTTCTCAACCTATCAGCAAGAAGGATTTGAGAATGAAGGTTATAGAAGAATCGGAAACTGTTCGAAGCAGAAACTTAGTTATTATAAGAGAACCTTCGAAAAAGTTAGTCAAGGTACAACTTGACCCCATACTGATCAATGATCATTCAATACATCTTTTAAAGCATGAAGAAAGAAGACTATATGGTATTCTGCAAGATGAAAAGAAAGAACCATATCCAATGAAGATGTCAAAGGATCGGTATACAATTTATCCAATTACAAGCAGAACATTGATCAAAATTGTGCAGATATACCACCGAGATCTTCAAACCTTGTGCGAAATGAAGAAAAAGGGAAAAAGAAGCTATTCCCTGAAGAAAATGAAGATGATCTTACAGAAGGTCAAATTCAAGCAGCTGTGAAGAGCATAGATTATGTATACAATGCAGCTCAACCTGGAGATATCTATGTTCCACATCATATCTCAAAACCATCAGGAAGTCCATTTGGAGTTTCCATCACAGATGCAAACCTTAAGGTAGTTGGAAAAGTGACAAAAGGACAGTACAGAATTCTCATAGTTGAAGGTATCAATTTCAACTTAGAGACCTCTGTGCATTTGATCATGCATTTTAGACCTTTAAGTTTCATACTGTCAATTAAAGAAGTGTTAAACCTTCTTAGACAACCAGATCCTAAACTACCTATACCTGATGATCTTGAATTCCCAGAAGGAAAACAAACCTTCAAACCTCTTGCAATCAAAATCATAGATTTAGATGTTTTACCTTCAGAACCATCTGTTATTAAAAACTTCCATCCACTGAGTGAAACACAACGAGATTCTACTGTTGTTTTGGAGGAAGCTAGTCACACACAGAAAGAAATTCAGGAAGCTTTAGTAAAAGAAATTGAGGAAATTTATACTAAGGCTGATGACCTGAGTGACTCAATAAGTGATCTTCATGAGGAAGTAACATATCTACGGGTTACTATTGAACAAGATCTCAAGATGATCTGCACTGATATGCAACATACGTTTTCTTGTCCCAAAAGGTGGAATCAGTCAACCCAGCTGCCCCCACACCTGGGCCCGACCAGATTGTGAGGGCTTAAACCACGGTTTGATTTCGGTCGACCACCTAGCAGAGCGGCCCATGCACTCCCGTTACCGGGAATCGAACCTTGGTCCTTGTCCCAAGTTACCCTGCTAGATTGCCAACCGAGCTACCCGTGCGGGCTGCAACATACGTTTTCTGAAATTATGAAGCGTCTTCATTGAAATTTTTGATTAATAACAGATAGGGAGAGAAAATAAGAAGAAGAAAGAAAGCATATGGCGAGACAAGAAGAGAAGATAGAAAAGTAGACAAGTTTTTTTAATCTTCGTATATCATATATGTATTACATATATGCATTCTTATGTTTTGTTGTCTCGTGATTCGTTTGAATAATATTTATTTATTCATCTGAACTCATCTTATCTATGTAAAATTATGATTATTTGTTATTATAAAAAAAGGGAGAGATTATTAAGTCAAGAAGATTTCACTTCTATTAATTTTGGTGAGAATCAAATAATAATAATCCTAGAAATGAATGAACTGTTTTGATAACTTTGTTAAGTGTGCAGAAATCATCAGAGGAGAGAGCTTTGAGAATTGAGAGCTTTTGGGGGGAAGTTCTCATTGTAAGGGCTTCGAGTAGGGAATTCTTTGAGTGCTTCGAGGAGGAGGTACTCGTGTCTTTTGTTAACATTTTGTTAAGATTAATGAAAGAGGTAGCTTCGGCTACATTTAAAAATCTCTTGTTGCTTTCTTTACACTTAAACACTTGTGTGCGCGTGAGGTATTCGAGTGTTAACGAAATTGTTTGACGACATTCACGTGAGAAGGCTGAATCTTGCTTAAGCGAACCTAAGCGAGATTGCCGCACGAAAGCGGGCGCGACTTGCGGTAGAAGTTCGGTTCCGAAGAAAACCTTTGTGACACTTATTATAGTCTCTACCAGTAAAGTATTTCTACACCGCCTCAATACCTTTGTTTGATTAATTATTGCAGACCTAGCTTAAAGACAAATTCACTTGGATGAGGGTTCCTTTCATCATTGAGCTTGATAATTCTCAATGTTTCTGACCATTCCTTCTCAAGCTTTATTTAATACTGATCCTTGCGTACTCTATTATCTTTAGAACTAATATGTTTTTGTCCAAGAAAATTGATCTTCCCAATAAATTAACTTCGAGAGATAATTGAGTCCCTTATAAGCTAGTATTCTAACGAAAATTTTATAAAAATTTACCAAGACTTCAACATATTTCTTTTACATCTTTTCCACCTCAAGTTCCATTCTCCATTTCTACAAGGAGATAGGTTTGCCCCCAATATGTCGTGTTCCTATTTCTAAGATTTCTTCACTATTGAATTTTAAAAAGAAACAATATATCTTCATTGATGAGATATTTTAAGCCCAAACTTACCTCAAAGTTATTACTAGTCATTTTTCGTACTAAAGGAAAAGCATGACGTTTGTTAATGAAATACCCAACCAAGATGGAGCACCATTTTTAGGCTCTCAATCTAAGCACTTCTATAAGAGGAAAAATGATTTGTGAACCATCTATGATCAAGGGGAAAGATGAACTTAAAGGACTCAAAAGGAGAGGCATATCTAACAACCTCAAATAAAGATACTTTAAAAAAATAAGGGGATGAGATAAAGCAAAATAGTAATTACAAGTCGAGAAGGTAAAGGAGGCTAAAGACAAGCTGAATGAGGAACAGCCACATCAATTAAAGGGCTGGGAAGAGGGAGAGGGAAGGGAAGAGGGGGAACATAAAGAGAGAGAGAGAGACTAGAAAAAGAACCAAACTTAGGTGGATGAGAGGATGGCAACAGTAAAAGAAAGTCAGACATTACTTAGGAGTCAACGAATGAAGAGAATTGGTTTATTCCTAAAAAGGAAGTAAACTTTTACTTCAACTTTTAATACTGTGGGCTGTGGGCTTTAAAAAAACCTGTCCAACTCCCAACTCAACTAATCAGTAAGTCAACTAATCAGAAGTTAAACAGTAAGTTAACCCTTATACTCCTTACCTTAATGGGCTGTCGGCTGGAGTTTAGAATTAGGGCTCGAAAAATGAAGTTCCTTTCTTGATGCTTTCAGCTGCGATTAGGGATTGAAGAAGGGGATTCAGTGAAATCCTCTTCCTTTCTCCTCACTGCTGGCCAGAATAAGCAACTCCCTTGAAGATTCAAGGATGCCCCTCCTCTGTTTAGCCAATCGAAGATGAAAGAGTGAGATCGTGCACCTTCTGCTTCACTTCAAGGTAACTCCTTTGCTACAGATTTCTTCTGTTCCTCTTCTCTTCTTTTCTTTGTGAGCTGCTGAGTATAACTGATTGTATTCTCTTTTCTCTCTACGGACAGAAAAGCTTCTGACTTGAGGGCTGAAAGATGGAGCTTCCACGACTGCTTCAACACAAAGTAAGTTTGCTGTAAATTGTTGTATTTCTTTGAGCTTCTCTTCAGTCTCAGCTTATAGACTGAACGAGTGATGTGGATCTGTGTATGTAGGGTTAGGGTATATGTATGAAAAGATATGTTGGCTCTCTCTCTCTCTCTGTTATGTGTGTTCTGGTTTTGTATGTGTTTTGGTTTTTGTGTGTATGCTGTGTATGAACTTTTCCCTCACTCCTTCATGAAACTTGAACCGAAACAAAACTACTGCAACCTTTTATGAAACTTGCAAAACAGAAATCTGAAAATGGTTTGAAACTTGTTTTGATAATGGTTTTCACTCTTTGAAGAAACAAACAGAAGAAGAAACAAACAGTAGCAAACTTCAGATTGTTTTCTCATAAAACAGAAAAAAAACTACAACTACAATTAGAAGAACTCACAAGAACAGAACAGGAAAAAAATGGAAAGGCTTGAAACTTTTGTATTGATAAGTGGTTTTTCTCTCTTGAAACCGAAAATGAGAAGGATGAGCTTTATATTAACTCTCCCAACTTCTGAAACATCTAGAAACTAGAAAACAAAGGCATAGTCTAATGTGTAAAAACTAGGATAGTACAAACTTTCCTGATTAAGCACAAACATAAAAGCATCTTTCTGAAACTTCCTTTCATAGCTAAGAGACATAGAGACAGTCAACTCTTGCTGTAATACAGACTAGACAAAAGCATAGGACAAAAACTTCTTCATTTAGGCAAAACATAAAGGTGAACAGAATGTCTTTTAGTGAAAATAGGATCTGAACTTCTTCAGTTGCTGCTTGATCTTTAGAAACAGAAATCATACTCCAAATCTGATTGTCAGTGATAGGATTAGAATGCTCCATCTTCATGCCTCTTAATTAGCTCTAACTAAACTTGATTTACTGATTTAATCTTCTTGGAACTTTCCTCAACCTTCTTGCTCTGTATTTCTTCTTTTCTTTGATCTTCTTCCTTCTGTAATTTATGTCCGAACTCTTCCTCAATCTGCACAATCTGATTTCATCACAGCTGCATCTTTCTTCTCATCATCTTCCTTCTTGCATTGAATTCCCTTCATCAGAGTTTGATCTTCATTCTTCTGACTTATGCACCTTTGAATTATGTCAAGCATTATCACTTTCAGTCTCCATTTACATCTGAACTCCTTCTGCTTTCCTCTTAGCTTCTTTTTCTTCTTAATTTTCACTGACATGGCCAACTCCTCCACCATGCTCAACAATTCAGGTTGCACAAGACAACCCATCTCAACACAAGTCTGAAGCATAATCTATATAATGCATTTGTTTGAAGGCACTCATCATATAGAACAGATATAACACGTATACCAAAATTTCTGCCAGAGAATTGGGCCGCATTCCAAGTTTCAAAGCCATTTTTGAATGGTTTCACAAACTAATGATGTTATCCGCTTTGTAACAAGCTGGATATGCATAACTAAAATAAAAATAATGTGGTTACTCATAACCCCCTGCAGTATAAGACTCAGGATAAAGAAAGCTTTAATCCTGCATTTAAGCTACATCATCCAAATTTTCATCGGTGCCAGTTCAATGTCATCAAGAGGAAAGAAATAGTTCACGCACAAACACAACACAAACATGTAAGTAAACAACACAGTATTGAACTAGGCGAAATGTTGGCAGGACTTTAAAGCAAACAATTTTAAAACTGGTCAAGCATTTTACGTCAACATCTGATGACCAAAGAAGATTCAATCAAGCTATGGATATCATATTGTAAAAAGCACAGCAAAATTCTAGAGAAGAAATGACACGAACTTGAAACAAATGATTTTGAACTGGTCAACAAATTTACATCAACAGACTCTGAATACTAATGGTTCGGTCTTGCTATGGTTTGAACTTATAATGAGCACTTACCAGTGGCAGTATCAAAATAAGGTGCTATATCTTCACAACCAAATAGTCTACCACATCCAACTCAAAAAGTCAGCATCTACTGCATCCTGCCTACTGACGAACCCCACCGTAAGAAATTGAAAATTTGAATATTAATGAGATAAACTATACCTTAAATGAGTCTTAAAAAGGCCAATTATTATTAAAATATATTAAACATGTAATTATACAAAATTTAAATTATTAAATAATTAATTTAATAATATGATTTATAAACATATACTTTTGAAAGCACTTGCGCTAGTCTTCGTTTTTGTTTGATCCTTTCCTACCAATCTGGAGTTGATCCCATGAACTCCAAACCTGGACAGAAAGGTTTGGTCTAAGCATCTTTGGGATGTCGCATCAACCCTAAAAGAAGAAGAACCAAGCCCGTTGTCTTGATTATTTGTTTGCCACTTTAAAATATTATTGGGCCTAAAAGCCCAATACTGGATTCAATGCGACAAGTTATATGTAGATTCTAGTATAGGCTGACAATGTTGGACTTTTTCAAACCAGGGCATTTTGCCTTGCATACAATGCTATAAAAAAAGGGAGTTGGTACGGTTTAAAGAGTGCGAATTGGTACATGCAAACTGTAATTTCTTACACGAGATTGCTTTCCAGATCTTTGGATTAACTAATCATGCAATCCTTGCCCATTCCTTGTACTTTATAGTTCAAAGAAACAAGCTTATCGCCTTAAAACTCGGTAAGAGATCTTACAGATTCGTGAGTTCTGATGTTGGCACGTTTCAAATAAGTGTAAAGAATGAAATTATCCAATTGTCCATGCCCATTGAACTTGCTTTTGGTGTTAATAAACAAATGGCAAAGCTGAAGGCTTTATGGATTAATTTTAAGGAAATTAGGGACTGAAGAAATCATGAGGAAAGAAAAACCTTTGATCTTTGATGAGATTTTGTACGGATTTTAATACTGAATTTTTGTGGAAGCTTAAAACTTTTTTCTGCCAGTACAGATTGTTACTTACAGTGGCCACCATCACTAAGAAGCATAAAAAATGGAGAAGCACCTGACGAGCTTTCCCATATACAATGCCTGAGTTGGTCCGCCTCGTCTGGTACGAAACTCAAGAAAATTTTTTTTTTTTGGTGCCAACTCAAAGTTTCTGCGCACCCATATACGTAAATAGAACACTCGCACTCACTGAGTTCTTAGTTTGCTTTTTCTCTTGATTTGTCAGGCTTTATTTCACGGTTCTGTTGTTGTAAAAGGGCAAAAAGGGGAAAAAGAATCAAGAAGTATCGGTCATAGTGGACCCAAAATGGCGTTGAACTCAACGACCAAGAGCAAGAAGACAGAGGAACCGTGAATGCTTTCCATACGTTTTCTCTCTTCATGTCTATTTATAATTCTATCTAACACGATTGATCAACCCTCCTCATTACGACCTCTGAGAAATGGCAAATCCCAAATGGGCACTTGAGAGCTTCAAAATCTTCCTTATTACCATAACTTTGATGAGTTTCCAAGTTGGCTTCTCTGCTATAGCGTTGTCAACGTCTGATGAAGGAATACCTTCTCAGCAAAAAATGGACAAAGTCGAAGATTTGCCTGGCCTGAGCTGTAATGTTAGTTTTGCACACTACGCTGGATATGTCACTGTTAACGAAGAACATGGGAGGGCTCTCTTTTACTGGTTCTTTGAGGCTGCTGAGGACCCTGATTCCAAGCCTCTTGTTCTTTGGCTCAACGGAGGTCAAAATTTGATAAAAGATATTTTTTCAATCTGCTTTCCTTATTTTATCACTTTTTGTTTGCTTTTTCCTGTTTCACTATTTATATGGATAATTGACTTTTAACCTATTCCTTGTAAAGGCTTAACCTTTCACGTGCTTTGTAATCATTCCCAATCCGTACTGTGGTTGCTTTCTACTTGCTTTAGGTGCTTGCTTGTCAGTGATTTCTGCAGTTTTATTGGTTGGAAACTATTTGATTTATTAATAGTAAAGCAGCGGCTAGCCTTCATATCTAAATGCTTGTATTCTTCAATCTTTAGGATCAAAAGGGTGTCTCGGTACTGGGAACCATTTTAGCTTCATTTTCTTTATTCTGCTTCAAGAAGATGTACATTTATATTTCATGAAAAGGGTTTTTTCTTCTGTAGGACCTGGATGTTCTTCCATAGCTTTCGGAGAGGCTGAGGAGATAGGCCCCTTTCATGTCAAACCAGATGGGAAGACTCTTTATCTGAATCCATATTCTTGGAATCAAGGTAATCAAAATGTGTCATTTTGATATTGGCAAGTAAAACTGTTGGTAATTAAACCCGTTGCCTATTGGCTGTCCCTACTTATAAGGTATAGATGAAGAATACTGCTTTCTATGCTACCTATTTACATTCTTGTAGAAGTATGATACATCTCTTCATTTTTCTTTCCTTTTCTTACTGTTTCAAATTTTTTGAATGCTTTGCCCACATCTTCCATTTTCTGTTATGGCAATGTTAGTTGGTTAAATATGCTAATTGTTGCTAAAAGAATCCTCTATTTAACTAGTGGATTGTCGTTGTTGGTTTGTTAAAAGGTTTTGGGAATAGATTACCCCAACTTGTGCCTTTGATTTTCTCCTAAAGTTAGACATATTACTATAATTCCAATGAGTTTGGAATAATATCCCAGTAATTTTGACACTTTGCAGTCGCCAACATCTTGTTTCTTGATTCCCCTGTTGGAGTTGGCTTTTCCTATTCAAATACTTCCTCTGATGTGCTGAGCAATGGGGACAAAAGGACTGGTACTGATACACAACTATCTATCTTGTAATTGGCCATTAACTATGGTTCATTATTGCTAGCTTGTCCACTTATGCCTACCTTGTTGTTTTGTTGCAGCTGCGGATTCACTGGCATTTTTACTGGAGTGGTTTGAGCGTTTCCCTCAATATAAGGGAAGGGATTTCTACATCAGTGGGGAGAGTTATGGAGGTAGATGAGTATTTAGTGTTCTATTTATCGAGTCAGAAGTGGTATCCCAAAATAAATCTAATACCAAAGTATAAAACTGAAAGTATTGATTGCGGTGACACCGTACTCCCTGAATGCCCTCGTCAAACACTTTGGTTTAGTATTCACTTCCATAAAAACCTCGTCTTGCAAGTACCCTGAAAGTTTTCTAATATAAGGTCCATATGGACCATATCATTTAAATGGATTTCGACATCCAACCAACCATTAGAATGACCTAATGCTCTTATACAAATAGAAGCTGGATCTTAAAAAGGTTACACCGATGCGTCAGAGTAGCACTTCTAAATTTATTTTTCTTTCTTGCCTTATTCATTGAATGGGTTTAAGTCCTGAAGGCTTTGTACGAGATGTTACATGCCAAGTAGTATCTTCCTATCCTGCTACCATCTGCAAAGAGACTTTGCTCTGTATGCTATGCTATCATATCTGTTACTAAGATTTCTGAAAAGATTTTATGTTCTTTATAATATGGTTCTGAAACTTGAATATGTGTTTCAGGACACTATGTTCCTCAGTTGAGCCAAGCCATTGTATGGGCCAATCTAGTACTAAAGGACAAGATCAATCTGAAAGGCTATATGGTAGGCTATTTACACTTAAAATTCGAAATGCATATTTTTCCGATCATTCAAGTGCTGCCCAAATAAATCAAAAGACTCAGATCAATTGGTGATGCAGGTGGGAAATGCGCTGACAGATGACTACCATGACCACTTGGGGCTTTTTCAGTTTATGTGGACTGCTGGTTTAATTTCTGACCAGACGTATCAGAAACTCAATCTTCTCTGTGATTTTGAATCGTTTATCCATGCCTCAGAAGCTTGCAATAAGATTACAGAAGTTGCATATAATGAGCTTGGAAACGTTGATCCATATAGCTTATTCACTCCACCTTGCACTAGTAACGTCAGCCAGTCTAGTTGGCTGCGGAAACGGAAGCACGTGAGTACTCACTTTATAAGCTGTCTTAGTCACGCTAAATCAGCATACTAAATACATTTTGCAGGAATTGTGTTCTTCAATAAATGTAAAGCTGAGATTCTCTAATTCTCTTTATGTTTAACATCTGCTAACTGCATTTTCAGGATGTTCGGATTTCAGATTGAATACCCTGTAAATGGTTCTATGGCTTTAGTATTCCCTTGCCTTTAAAATATGGCACCTCAACTTAGTTTAGAAACTGGCAAAATCCTTTTTTTTCTTGTTGAAGAATGATCCTGAATCTCAGCAGCTATATTGCTTGATACTTTTATCTAATGCAATTATGAATACAATGTCATTGACAGTGGGTTCACTATGTCGGTGAAAAGTATGATCCTTGCACTGAAAAGCACTCAACGGTATATTTCAATCAGGCTGATGTCCAAAAGGCACTTCATGTTTCGCCAAATTTTGCACCATCAAAATGGGAGACTTGCAGGTATCTCCGGCTGAAACGTACCAAAATCCTCTTATTATGTTTTACTTGGTATAACATACTTGCCGTTACATTAATTGGTTCACTTGCAGGAAGTAATCTCATTATAATTTTCATACGTTCTTTTAGAATATTCGATTGGATTTGTGAAACCATTATTATCTTGATCGAAGTTCTATATGTGCATATCCACCTGATAACTTCTCTCCAATTCACGCTTTGCAGTGACCTGATAAATGAAAATTGGAAGGATTCTCCTAGTAGTGTGCTAGATATCTATCATGAGCTTATACGTTTTGGGCTACGTATATGGATTTTCAGGTATCTCATAGCACAACATTATGTATCTGATTGTTATGCTTCAACAAATTTACGATACCTTGGCTTTGCACATTAGTTTTGTCCAGGAAATTTGCAGAACTTTGTTGCTGTTTCAGTATGGAGATTTAGAAAAATCAATGCCAATGAAACATGCGATGTCTCTCTTGTTGTCTAAGTCCTTTTCATCCTGATTCAACATCCCCTTTCTGTCTAAAGCAGTGTGCAACCATTTTACTGTCTAGCTTTCTTGATGAATAACTTTGCTATAGCAGTATTCTTTCATCTTTTGGGTAGAGTTTCTTCTAGGTATTAATTTAATCTGATATGAGATTTTTATCTAAATGGTTCTTGTTTTGTTCTCTTTGTACCATATATCAGTGGCGATACAGATGTCATCATCCCTGTAACATCTACCCGTTACAGCATTAATGCTCTCAAGCTTCCAACTACAAAGCCTTGGCATGCCTGGTACTATGATGGCCAGGTAAAGAAGATTAAATACTATGCTAGGCTTTAATCAAAGTTATCACATAAGTGTCTACAAAAGTAAAAACCTTCTTCAACAGGTGGGTGGTTGGAGTCAAGAGTACGCAGGTCTAACCTTTGTTGTGGTAAGAGGAGCAGGCCATGAAGTTCCTCTGCATAAGCCAAAACTTTCCCTCACACTCATAAAATCCTTCCTATCAGGAACCTCCGTGTCAACCCCAGAACTATTCAGGTCCTCATGATTTCCTTCTACCCTCTTTTGTACTTCAATTCTGCATGTTTGAGGGATTTGTATTTCATGGAATGTACTTTCCGAGACTACTTGATTACATCAGACCAATATTCACGTAGAAAATTTAGATCTTATACATTGAATAAAGTGGGTTCGGAAGCATTATGTAATCTGGCCAACAAACAATGGTTTCTGACTGATGTACCATTCT
>JANZXV010000008.1:319759-341911 GCA_027576455.1 Erythroxylum roigii | reverse complement strand
GCTAATAGATGTGCCTTAAAAAACTAAAGTTGTAGGATTTCTTAATAAATGTGTTTTACACTTATTAATTTCTTTAATTAATCTTTAAATAATTATATTATTTTAGTCAATAAATTTTTTCTATTAATAATTTAATACTTTAATCAAAAACTTTGACACATATTAATTACTATTTGAAGTAGAAATATTTAGTGTTATACATTAGTTGTTACTTATAATAACAATCAGTACACCTTCGATTCTCCTTAAGCATGTCCAATTAGTTATTACTCGTTGATCCGGATTACGGTTCTTATATTCGATTCTCCTTAAGCATGTCCAATTTATTTCTTACTTAATTTAGCCCCGGTGTTTATGATGATTGATTGTATTTTGTGTTCTTGGGGGTGCATTCTACAAGCTAGAAGATGGTACGTGTATTTGTGTATCCTTTTATGGGTTTATGATAATGGATGGTAGTTACGATTGATAGTTATAGTTCCTTTAGAACTGGCCGTTCCTTTCGATTATTATCGGTTGATTGGTTTATAAGGAGACACAGATATGATTTCTTTGTATACGGCCTGTATAATCTAGACAGGTGGGTTAGCATTTTGACAGAATTTATGTAGAAGTTCTTGGTGTTCGGTAGTGTTGATGAATGAAGCTATTTCTATTGATTGAAGATGTATTTCCAGTAGATAATTAAGAGGTTGTTCAACTGAAGATTGTTCTATGTATTCAGCCTTCTAAAACGGCTAGTTGTTTACTTGGACTATATGACTTCATTATCCCCTTATTAGGAATGGTATATCACTTTCGTGTTGTGGCTACGGGAATGATTTTTGCGGCTTTAAGTTGAACTCTGTGAATTGCGAAAAGTTCAGACATGGATTAAGACTTGTGATAAAGATTATCTGCTAAATGTACAAGTCAAGTGCAAAGAAATGGATTCAGACATCCTTAAACTGCTTCATGCACAGTAACTAAGCTTGTCGATCGCCTTTTGCGCTTGCTGCATCAACGATGACTTGGGAAACAGCCAGAAACGTTTTAGGAATAATATCTTCCATTGTTTTGAATGCTTGGAGTAATGAAATTAAGATAAAGTATCAAGAAACCAACCTTTTCTCAAGGTTAGTGCCACAACAGCATCATTCTCAACCTGCCGAAATGGAAAATCAAAGAGCGATAGGCTGACTTTCCTTTCAGTAACTACACTAAAAACATAGAAAGAATGATCACTAGACTGCCTCCTCCTCATCTGCTAATGACTTGGAGTCCTCCAAAACATCCCCAGTTGCAAATAAGATAACTTTAACAAAAAATAAATAAATTGTCAAATAAAAATTGTTTATTATGTGAATTAAATATAAAGATAACTTTAACAAAAATTTGACAAAAGGAAAAAAAAGATTTAAATACAAATTTAAAAATCTTATCCCCCAACCTAGAATTTGCAGACTCACTTCTTCATCGTTACTTGTCCATGTCTCTTCTTTTTCATTGGAGCAGTCTCGCCACTTCTAGCCCATCTCTAAGCTTCCGTTATCCAACCCCAAGACACCAGTATCCACGTCTCCAAACTCTCCAAATCCTCTGCGCTACCAAGCTTACTGGAAAACGAAGATACCCGTCGGAGAAGAAGAAGCTTAAATTGAAGCACAAAGAAGCTCTTGGGGATGTCAAGAACAAGTTCGAAGGCTTCTGGAGACTCTCCAAGCTCGCCGTCCCTGTCCAAGAAGACCCTGGGAAGGACTTCCTTGGAGTCTCCGATGGCTTGCTTCTGGCAATTGCCAAAGCTATCAAATTTCCGGTAATTTTTGGAGCTTTCTGATACAAATTGAGTACAAAGAGATTTGAAAATGTTAACTCTTTTGCTCTCTCCTGTGCTGTTTATCCAGGTCGCTTCAATGCTTCCTCAAGAAGCATTTACGGTTATTCGGAAATCTTTTGATGCTAGGAAGGTTAGTTAATCATCAAATTTCTGTGTACTTAATTACTTTTTGCTTGCTAAGGTTGTGCAAAGTGTTAAGTGTAAAGCAACTTGTTTTGCTTTTTCAGATGCTAAAGGAGCCCAACTTTGTTTACACTGTAGACATGAATGTGAGTGAACTTGTTAGCCTTGAGCCTCGCACGCGGGAATTCATCTCTGATTTAGAGCCTAAAATTGGACTTATAGAGCATTTGCCTGAACAAAAAGTCTCAGGCAATTTGATTGATGTAATTCATGAATACAAAAAAGTCCCTAGAGAAACAACTTCCGATGGAGGTGGAGATAATGTTTGTTCTGGTTCTATGGGCTCGTACAAGTACACGACAACTAGTAAACCAAAAGTTGCAGTTGTTGGTAGCGGGCCGTCTGGACTGTTTGCTGCTCTTGTTCTGTCAGAACTTGGTGCAGAAGTTAGCTTGATAGAAAGAGGTCAACCAGTTGAAAAAAGAGGACGTGATATTGGTGCTTTGATAGTTCGCCGGAAGTTGGAATTGGAAAGCAATTTTTGCTTTGGGGAGGTTGTATGCCACTTATTTAGTACTCTAGTGAAAGGTTACTTTTAGTATCTAAGATTAACATTCATGAATATGATGACGCCTTTGTTATTGTTTTCTATGTTCTGTTTTCCAGAATTGAGTTATTTTTTAATTTTGGCTATTAATATTTGGTGAGTTGTAATTGAATTATGATGTCATGTTAAGTACTTATGCTTTGCAGGGTGGTGCAGGTACTTGGAGTGACGGAAAGCTTGTGACAAGAATTGGAAGGAACACTGACAGTGTTTTGTCAGTAAGAACTGTTTTTCTAATTAAGCTGATAATTCAACAACACAAATTATTACTAGTGGTTGTATGTTGTTTGACATTTATTTCTGCCTTAGGTCATGAAAACCTTAGTTCATTTTGGAGCTCCAAGAGGTATCTTGATCGATGGAAAGCCTCATCTGGGAACTGATAGGTTGGTCCCTTTACTTCGCAATTTTCGGAAGCATCTGCAAAATCTAGGTGTAAGTTGTTGAATCAGCTTTTAATTTCCAAAAGTCGATTCATATTTATTCTTGTTTAGTCTAGCAGGTCTTGAACTAGAAAACTCTATGTTACTAGGTTCTCTGATTCAATTCCTTTACCACATCCTCAGGTTTCTATCAAGTTTGGGACAAGGGTAGATGATTTGGTGGTAAGAAATGAAAATGTTGTTGGGGTCAAAGTTTCTGATTCAAGTGATAAATTGAAGTTAAATTCACAAAACTTGCCATTTGATGCGGTAGTTCTGGCTGTGGGACATTCTGCACGTGATATATATCAAATGCTTCTTTCTCACGACATTGACTTGGTGCCAAAAGATTTTGCTGTGAGTTGGTTTTTTTTTTTCCAATCATTGAGAAGCTCTTGGCAGTTCATTTGCAACTGGAACAACAATTCGATATTAGAACATCATTCCTGTCTTCTAATCCATACAACTCATAGGAACCTTGAATGCCCTTTAATGCAAAAGAAAAATGACAAGAAGCTGAATATTTTTCTCTTCTGGTTCAAATGTGACAAGATATCCATAAAAATCTGCCTCCTGTGTTGTATATGAGTCAGATTTCACCTTTGTTTCTCTTTGTACCTTGCTCTTAACCTCCTAAACATGCAATTTATAAAAGAGAACTAATGCTGACATAGTTGAAGAAAAGCCTAATCAGTTAAAACTTCATTTTGGTTGTACTTTTCCCTATTTATCATTGAGAGAGATGGAGAAAATAGAAAAATGTGAATCAATGAGGTAATAACCTTCATAGTTGATGACTGAGTGAGTCCATGAAGGATGCATGTTGTAGTTTATCCAATGATTTCCGCCTTTCCATTTCGTATGAACTTGGTTGTCCTGATATATTTTAATATTATTTTCGTGGTAACTTGGTTAGACAGGTTGGCTTGCGTATTGAGCATCCTCAAGAACTAATAAACAGCATACAGGTTGGCAGTTTTCCGTTATTTCTTATTATCTTGTCAAGAACTCGTTCAATGAATCAATCTGCATAGCATGTTTTTCTTTGTTTTGTAAGACTAAGTATGTCAATTCAATCTTCAATTCAGTTTTCTTTTTTCTTAAGATTTTATTTATTTATATAATTCCCAGTATTCTGGTCTGGCTGCTGAGATACATAGTGGAAGAGGGAAGGTACCAGTTGCAGATTACAAAGTTGTCAAGTATCTTAGTGGAGAGGATGGGGATAAATCCTTAATAACTGGGGCTAAAAGTCGTAGTTGTTATTCCTTCTGTATGTGTCCTGGAGGGCAGGTAATTTAAACTACCATCTGTAACCGTTTCATTTAACTTGTGTATTACCTTTCTGAACTTCATCTCAAATTCTCTTCTACTTTGTGGTGCATCGTAAATGCATGCTTACGTCAGTGAGTAAAATAATTCGAAGGATCTATGGTTAAATGAGCTTACTGCACCATAATCCAAGCTTCCTGAGGTTTATGCCACAAAAGCTGTTTTATTGAATTTTGGTAGCAATTTTCGTTGTAATGGTCCAATTTTAGTAGATATATGAGCTAGTTATATCTGACACTTATGTGAAATTTGTATTGTCACTGGTTATATGTTCTGGTAAATTTTGTAACTCTCTACAGAAATCATTAATCACTGCTGAAGTGTTCGTGCATTGCATATTTAGTGAGAATGTTTAAACTGTTGGCCACAGGTTGTTCTTACGAGTACAGATCCATCAGAACTTTGCATCAATGGCATGTCATTCTCACGTCGTGCCTCTAAGTGGGCAAATGCTGCCCTTGTTGTTACCGTCTCAACCCTGGACTTTAATCTTTTAAATATCTATGGTCCTCTTGCAGGGGTCCAATTCCAGGTATCCTTTATTTCTTTGCATCATTTTCTATTTTAATGCTTGTTTTGGTTTCATATTGGCATTGTAATGTTTATTGCTTTCCAACTCTAGCTTTATCAGGCAGACATCAAATACTAGTTAAAGTAAACTATCCATAACTTAGCCCAATATTTTTCCCAGTTGAAATATTATGTTGTGGCATTGCTTCAAACTCAAGAATACTTTCAAATTTAACGGCATGGCCCTTTTTATTTGACACTTTTTGGATATAATGATGAATTATTTAGAGGGAATTTGAGCAAAAGGCAGCTGTTATGGGAGGGGGAAACTTTGTTGTGCCCGTGCAGACAGTTACCAATTTTCTTGAAAACAAACAATCAGGTAGCTTCTATATTTTTTTCCAAATATGTTTCATTGTCCAATTTCATCTAAAGATTGAACTGCCTCACATTTTTCAGCGACAGCTTTGCCACCTTCAAGTTATCGATTAGGAGTGAAGGCAGCTAATCTCCACGAACTCTTTCCTGAACACATCACAGATGCTCTGAAACATTCAATATTAATGTTTGAAAAAGAGGTGTAACCTACTTCATGTGCTTTATGTTCTAGGTTTGATTAAATATTGTTCTACTATTTACTAAATTCATTTATATCTATTTTTTTCAAAAAAAATCACTTCTCAGTTGCCAGGATTTATCTCTAAAGATGCCCTTCTTCATGGGGTAGAGGTATCTTTTTTAATCATCTCATATGTCCCTATCCTTTTTTTTTCATGTTTTATCAAACAACAACTCTGCATTTAGTTTGGTATCGGTTTGAGTTTTTTATCTTTCTGTCACATTTTCCTTCAGACTAGAACCAGCTCTCCTGTCCAAATTCCCCGAAGCAACGAAACATACGAGAGCAGGTCTTTGAAAGGTCTTTATCCAATTGGTGAGGGAGCAGGTTATGCAGGTGGAATAGTAAGTGCTGCAGTTGATGGAATGCACGCAGGATTAGCTGTAGCGAAAAAATTCAATTTATTTCCTGATGGGATAGAGTCAGTTTTGGGGAGGGGCCACGATGCTGAATTTGTGAAATATTAGAACTCAGAATATGGGTTTGTTGACGTCACCAGCATGCACATTTTCATTATTCATAACTTCAGAAAACCAGTGAGAATCAATAACATGGACTTCAAATTCTGACTCAGTTCCTCGGCAGAATAGGTTAGTTTATTCACTTTAGCAATAACTATATTATTACGCTGAATCAGTACTATGTAAAATTTCTACGATGCAGATTGACATAACATTGCTTATGGTTCATTCGTATGCAGAAGAATCAAACCTCTACCTAAAAGTACCATCACATTTAACCCCAGAAGACGCATTTAGGAGGCCAAATGGTATCTTCTGATATGATGAGGAGATCATGACCAACGAAGCATAACATTTCCTGGAACTAGTCAAGTATGGTATGTGCCTGTTTTCCAGTTTTGACCATGAAAGAACAAATAGTAGTCATCTTATGCAAATTAGATCACGACATCACTTGGTCGAATTTGATCTTCCCATTATTAGTTGAAGCTGTTTCTTAGAAGCCATCAGCTTTTATCTTATAAAGATGATACAAGCCAGAGGTATTAGGTACTGCTAGTATTCTACAACGTAATGTTGCACCGAAACAAAAGCTCTTGCATACTTCTTGTAGTAGTTCCCAAAAAATAGAATCAGCTTTTGTTATTTGAGACCGAAATTTCTGAAACTCTAATTAGTATTTTGTCATCAGATCTGTCTCTTCCATACTCAAAGTGCATACCTATTGCAAACAAACAAAACTACATTCGGTGAGGAATTTAAATTTAGTCACAAATACATTGAAAAAGGAGCAATAACCAAGAATGTAACCCAAGACATTAATGCTGTTGATCTTATTCTTGTATTCTTCTGAAAAATCGGAAATACCCACATGGAGAGTACTGAGTAGGGATTGGTACACAGATCTGGTATGTCTTTCTTCTTCAACATTTTTCGTTTTTTAAAAAATAAATAAATAATTATTATAGTTGTGTTTTGAAACATGAAATTAAATAAGACATGTTGGGGTAACCAATGAGACATGCTCAGGCATGGCCATCCCATTTAAAGCTATTTTGTTAAAACGTTTTGAGGAAATTGAAGCTTCATTTTTTAATAGGAATATGAAACTCAAAATTGTTTGTTTTAATTAAACATTTTGAATTCTACCCAGAAAATGCTAGTAGTTCTTTATTAACTAACGTAATTTTGTGATTTAAAATCTAAAATCTCTTATTTTAGATTTCGATTAAAAAATAACAATGAAATACATACAATATGAATATCAAATATAAATCAATTACATGTTATTTATATAACAATCAAACTCAAATTAAACTAATTAAATCTGACTCAAAATAATAATTTATTATAATTATTTTAAAATATTAATTTAAATATAATTTAATTCGTTTGAATTAGGTTTAAAAGTTAAATCGGATTATTATATTAGTGATATTTGATTAGTTTATGTTTAATGTTATGTTTCGTCATTATTTTTTAACCCTGAGTCTAAAAATTTTTTATTAAAAATAAAATTAGAAGGAATTTTTTTGAGGATTTTAAAAAATTAAAAAACAAAGTTAATTAGATTATAGAAAAAGTATAATTTTGAATTTTATGATTTTTGTGATCAATGTTAAATTATGTCTTTAACCTTTTTTTTTCAAAAGGAATTAGACCAAAGAATTTATCTCTTCCTTTTTTTTAATTTGTAATTAGCATAAATACGACATGGAAAAGGACAAAGCGGGCATGTAGACCCAAGAAGGAAGGAGACAGAAGGTTCCCTACGTTAGATTGAAAGTTACATTAAACATATGATGTGTCCGTATCATGTCTCTCTGTCACATGTAATCTAGAGATAAAAAGTACCCAATCAATGCAAAGTCTTCCCTCAATTTTACGAAGCCAAAGAGATGTGAGGTTCATCCCATCAAATAATTAATTATGCTTTTATTTCACATCTTTCGGTTATTACTATTATATAATTATATATTAAATAAATTTGACTTTTACAAAGTTATAATTAAATAAAATTTCTGTCACTGTTCTAGTAACCTACATCAAATAATATATTTTTCAGATTCAGAATTTGAACAATATATATATTTTTAAAGTAATTGTTTTAGTTTTTGGTTCTTATATTTTTATTTTTTTTCTCATATATTTGTTCTTGGGAAGCTTATGTTAAGCTTATAGTATATGAAAAGTTATCTGATGAGGTTTCTTGGTTTTACTTTATACATGGGAATGAACAAGTAACATATCATTATCTAAATAAGAGCGTTTTCAACAATATATATTAACAAGTAATCAATCATTATCTCAATAAGAGTGTCATTGACAATATATATACATACAAGTCCATTGGCAATTTTTATGATGGGTTATTTAACTTTCTTTCCACTTTTACAGTAACCCGTAATAAAACACTTGAATTTGTGACTTTCTAGTCATAAGGGAACAACTTTTATCGGTTAATATAAGGTTTAATATGTTTAAAGGTTCTTTTAAAATGTTTATTTACTAATTATCATTTTAAAATTTATATAAATTCAATTAAAATGTTATTTTTATTGAAGTGACTAATAGATAGATATTTACTTAGTATTTAGTAGATGCATTATATTAATAAAAATAGCTTTAAAACCTAAATTAAATAAAATTTAAAGAATTAATCACTAAATAAAAAAAAACAAATCGAAGTATAACGTTGTGTGTGTATTTGTTCGGTTTCAACAACTACCCATGAAAAGGAAGAGTAGTGCCATGTAAGCAAAGTGGAGGTTAAGATTAGGGAGAATAGACAAAGATTAGCGACAGCGAATTAAGAGATGATATGCTGTCAAAACACAATGATGCAAAACGACAAGTACTTCCTATCATTTTTGTTCCATGACTTGGCTACTAATCCATCATTATTATCGCAATCATGATGTTTGAACTTTGAACACAGCACAATTAAGCAACCTTGTGTGTTAGTTTCTTGGTCCAAACAAGCAGCCCTACTTTTAGCTCTCTGTCTTCTGAATTTATACTAGGTTGTTTTCATTAGGTATTGCAAGTCGGCTGCTGATGCCGAGTCATACCGAGTTTATAAAATACAAACACCGAATAGTACCAGATTAAATCACCTGTTTCACTTTTGTTGTTTAAATTTTTTTAACTTATATAAATAAGTAGATGAGATAAGTTAGAACAATACTGGAATAAAAAAAGTAGAACAATATACATTTTTCTTAATAATACTGAGTCATAGGAGTTTAAATATTTAAATTATCATGTGTAAATACAAAAGATATCCGTTGTGATTTTTTTAATGCTAAAAAATTTTATTAACTTAAAATTAAATTGAGTCAAATAAAATTAATTTTTAATTCTAATTACAAATCCAATCGATACAAGAAAATGAAAGTATTTTTAAATAAATACTTGAAAAATATAGAGATTCTTAAAATAATTATTTTCTTTATTTGTTTTTTTAGGGGAATCAAACCATTTCACTGAGTCAAAAGCAGTAGGGTTTTAAATTTAATCCATTTATTAGACTTTTAATAACAAAAATAAAAAGAACTCCTTCTACTATATGCAAAGTGGGTGGGCGCGAAAACAACGTCCATCTCAACCGCTCAAACCGTCTCTGTCTCTTTCTCTCTCTCGTTGAAGCATTCTGCCTATCCCTCCGTCACCCGGTTTCTCTCCAACGAGTCTTCATCGTTCTCAAGGTGATCGAAGAACTTGTTTATAAGATTCAGTCTCGAAGTTACTAACGGGAAGTTATGATTTGAAGGGTTCTGATAATCTGGCGAACAGTTCTCTTCTTTGGATTTGATTTGATTTTCAAGGTTCGGTATTTTTCTTGACTCTTAATTTTCCTATATTTCAATTATTTTTTTGCCTTTTTTCCGGAGTTTTCGCAGTCTCCAAGATGAATGCCTCTTTTCAGTTTTTCTTGGTTTTGTTTCTTTCGAGACGGCGGCTTTCTTTAATCTTTATCAATATCTCTAAAGTTTTAAGTTTCTTATATTTTTGAAAATTTGTGTTACTGTTTCTTCAGTTTCTGATATTTAGATGAACAGCAATGGTCACTGTGCGTGTCTCTAATAGCAGAGACACGACTCTGTCAAAACAAAGCACCTCTCATGTTAGAATCCCCAATTTTAATAAGTAAACATGGGTTTTCATCGGTCTCTGGTTCCTAAATCGAGGAAATAGGTCAAAGCGTAAATTGCTAGCAGTCTGCACATAACGATGCATATGGGTATTGTTTAGCTATCACTTATTACTATTATATCTAACCGAAGAAAGGATGGTTTCTTTATGGATATTTAAATGTTAATTAACGAAACGAAGTTACCGTTTTAGTTCATGGGGATTGGACAATGATCTTGCCTGCATGTGGTGCTCCATGTCTCTTCCCATAACCCCAAGATCATTAGCACCTGCAACTTCAATCTTCTAACTACGAATTCATTTAAATAATTTGGATACAAACAAATCGCATTATTCCCAGTAGTCTTTATCACACTCATCGACATAAAAAATCAAAAGTTTTCCACTACATGACAAACAGAAGACTTGGGGTTAAAAAGCAGCGGTTGAATTTCGCCGAGTGATCCCAAAGGTAACACCCCTTCGTAGGTCAATGCCTTTCATATCAACTCTATGAACTTTCGTTTCTTGTTGGTAGAAGTCAGTTTCTTTGTTTAATATTGCAATTTGATAGATACTGATGTTGTTGTTGGTTAAAATTATTAATGCGGAGGAAGAGAGGGAGAGCACTCAACTTCTGTATTGAATATTTTAAGAAGCAAGAAGTGCTGACACGAGTTAAGTTTCTTAACCTGAAAGTAACAGTTACAGTGTAAAGGTACAGGAATTTTTCCATGTTATTGGAAAAAAAAGAACTGATTTTTGTAGTTTATTTGGAGGAGATGTGGGGTTTGTGGATCGCTTTCATCGAATTCTTTGTCATGAGAAAGAGCAGAGAAGAGAAAGAAGAGGAAAGAGTGTGGGGACCGACTGTGGTTGAGTGAACTTCAACTGCCAGCCCAGCCGACCATTGCACTCTCGTGAGAGGGACAAAAGGGAAATTAGAGGGAAAAGAACAGAACAGTTAAACTACAGAGCAAGAGAAATAAGAATCCTTCTTATCCTGCGCACCTCGTTTTCTCCAGTCTGTCCCTTATCCTACACTTCTCTTTTTGCTGCAGTAGTCTATTCTCTCTAGCCTCGACATTTTCTTGGGGGGACCCCTAGACCTGCATTTTACTGCTAGCCAGAAAATCAACTTCTCTAGTGATGACCGTTACTGCACGTTGTGGCTAGCATCCTCTGGATTTTTTTGTTTGACTCATTTTGGCCCTGATGTTGTTTCATCATCTCTGCCTAATCTCATTTCATGGCCTGATCTGAGTGGATTCGGGCTTTTCTCGATGAATTATCGACTCATAGTTGCGTTAATAGGTTTGAATTCTCAAATTTAATCAGATCTAGGTCTCTGTAAAGCTGTAATCTTTTTCAATTTTATGGTTTCCTGTTACTTTTCTACTGGTTTATTCGTTGCTTTGATTTGCTCTGCATTTGGTCTCTTACTTTTTCTCCTGTTCTTTGCATTGGTGGCAGATTGATTACAGGGAAGAGGATCTTCTTCTTGAGCTGTCGGCTTGATTCCATCTGTGTGGATGCATGAACGCTAAAGTTGTTCAAGATGGTTCAATTATGTGAATGATTTCATCAATGTGGTCTAATTCGGACGTTGTTTGATGGATGTATGCGAGTCACAGAAGCACACAGCAGTGGATACTCCAAGACTTCCATTGGTTCCAGCTGAAAGGAACGCCAATGCAGCAGCCAGCACACGCTGCCCTCGGACGAGGGAAGTTAGTTCTAGATATAAATCCCCCACTCCATCAACACCTGTTTCTAGGCGTTGCTCTTCACCAACCCTTACAAGAACATTGCAGTCGGCTTCCCAAGTGGTCAGCAAAAGAGCCCTATCTGCTGAAAGGAGTCGGCCAGCAACCCCACCTTCACCCAAAAGTCCTTCCACGCCTGTTCATGATTCATCTGTTGATGCACGGTTGACATCTAGAAGGTTAAGTACTGGCAGCAGGTTACTGGAGAGTTTATGGCCTTCTACAATGAGAAGCCTTAGTGTTTCTTTTCAATCCGATACCATCTCCGTACCTGTTGGTAAAAGGGAAAAACCGGTTAGTAATATCTCCTCTAATCGCACATTGAGATCCTCTTCCAACGTGGTTCATAAGCAGGTTGAAACGCCTACAGGATCACGGAAGCCTACACCAGAAAGAAAAAGGACTCCTCTGAAAGGGAACAATGCACAAGATCAATCAGAGAATGCTAAACCAGGAGATGGTTTACATAATAGATTGATTGATCAGCATCGCTGGCCTAGTAGAATAGGCGGGAAGGTATCTTCTAATTCCTTGAATAGAAGTGTGGATCATAATGATAAGAATGTGGGACCTCTATCAACACCAGCTGGAAGCGGATTATCTCCTCTCAGAAGAATGCATATGACAGATGGTATTACCAGACCCTTACAAAAATCAGTCAATGATGCTGCGAGGTTAGCATCCATGGAAGAAACGGGCAGAGGAGGGACCAGGACACACTCAGCGGATGAGTCTTTACTCCAGGTATCTGAAAGTCATAAGCTTGTTTCCACAAGTTTGTCGGATAGAGTATTGCTAGCAAATCCTGCAGTTAGATCTCAGTCCTTGCCTACTCCTGGTTCACATCCTCCATCCCCTAGTAAAACCTCTGTTAGTAAAGGTATCAGTCCAGCTCGAACAAGGCCTTCTACGCCTCCTTCAAGAGGAGTCAGCCCATCTCGAATAAGGTCATCAAGTGTCTCTAGCCAAGCAAACAATTCCTCTTCTGTTCTTAGTTTTATAGCTGACTTTAAGAAGGGAAAAATAGGAACTAACTTCCTCGAAGATGGTCATCAGCTACGGCTGCTATACAATAGATACTTGCAGTGGCGATTTGCTAATGCACGGGTAGAGGCTGTACTTTACTTTCAGAAAGTAACTGCAGAGGTAGGTGCAATTTGGAGAGAGCAATATTTTTTAGATGTGTGAATCCTGAGTCTACCTATTTATTTCACTCGATCTTTTGTGTAGGTGGAATTACTTTAAAGAATATTTCATTCATACTTCAATTATCTCGATTTTCAGTGAATAATATACCTCTTAACTTAGATCCTTTTACTGTTATTTGGATAAAAGTTTCCTCAATATGATTCGCTTTAACTATTTCAATAATATGACCTTTCTGTTTTTCAAACTGTGTGGAATTGTTTGTCTGTTTATGGTTTTGCAACAATGGGAGAGAATCGTTATGCAACAACGGGAGAGAAGAAACAAAATAGAAAGGAAAAAGATAAAAGTCTTTTAAAACATTTTTTTTAATGGTTTGATACATAATGGGCTAGATGTGAACTATATGGTTACCTACTTTTGAATTTTTCCATCAGTGCAACATTCTTTTTACGTCATGTGAAATTATAGATGTTGCTTTGATGGTGCAGAGAACTCTCTATAGTGTTTGGAGCACTACCCTAGCATTGTGGGATTCAGTAATTAGAAAGAGGATCAACGTCCAACAGTTGACCCTGGAGCTTAAGCTGAATGCTGTTATGAATGATCAAGTATGCCTCTACTTTGTAATGTCTGTATGATTTCAGAATACATAATTTTTCTGCATTAGCCCACTTAACTGTTTCTGATGCCATGAAGTTCATCAACCTTAGCTCAAATTGCTTGCCCTCCCCCTTCCCAATATTAACTCTGTTAAGAGTCCCTTTGTAGTTCGGTAAAGGAAAAAGGCGCATGTTCTTAATTTCTTCTGTTTAAAAGGAACGCAATTTCATAAACATAGCTGTTTTCTGCTTAAGGAAAAATGTTACTGTATCTCTTATTGTATTGTGTACAATTTGAACATTGATCTTTGTCTTCTCCAATCCTTTCTTGGTGCTATTGTCTAATTCTTCCAGTAATTATTCAGATGAGCTACCTAGATGATTGGGCTTCGCTTGAAAGAGATCATAACAAGTCCTTATCTGGGGCTGTGGAAGATTTTGAGGCAAGCACACTCCGTCTTCCTGTGACAGGAGGGGCAAAGGTTTGTTTGTTCTGAAAGACTAACAGGGTTAATTTGTGAAGGAGAAAGTTACTGACATCATCAGTGTATTTCTACCTATTTCAGGCAGATATTGAATGCTTGAAGTTTGCTCTTTGCTCAGCTGTGGATGTGATGCAGGCAATGGGATCCTCCATATGTTCTTTATTGTCGAGGGTGAGATTCAAAATTCAATTTTCTCTCACAAGCTTCTTCTGTAGGTTTATCAGATTTGGTTTCTACTAGTTATATATTTCCTTAATGCCTGTCAAAAAATATGCTTAAGCCTGGCTTATGTGCTCTTGCTACAGGTGGAGCAAATGAATGGTTTGGTTTCTGAACTAGCTATTGTAGTGGCAGAAGTGAAAGCTAAGCTGGACGAATGTGAAGCTCTATTGGTCTCAGCAGCTGCTATGCAGGTGAGAATACACATGCATGGCCACATAACTGAAAATGCTAACGAATGAAAAACAAATGTAGTGGAAGGACTCTGTTGCTGTCTTTAGGAAATTATTCGTATGAAGATACATTTAAGTTACTCTGCGTAAATTTGAATAGAAAGTTGAAAACACCATCAAGACTAGTTGCCTTAGTTAGAACTTAGAAGTTATCATGTCGTCATTGTTACCTGATTTTCTTTTGAGGAACTAAGTGCCTTCTTTTGAGCTATTGTTTATGTCAGTCGAAACCCCAGTTGACTTCAAATTACTGCAAACCCCAGATAGATTTGGTCATGATATAGTAAACTTGCAATTTTTCTTTTTCACCTGCTTCTGAAGTGCCAGTTGCCCATTCCTTGGTTCTTTTGTTCCATGTATTGAGTTCCTAGCAATTCCCTCCACAACGTTTGCCACTGACAGTAGATTAAGATACAATTCTCCTCTCTCTTACGTATAATTGCATAGCTATGTTCATATGTTGATGAACATGAAAGTAGTTATTTAAACAAATAGGGCAACACTGTTGAGGGGAGTTTAGAGAAAACTTATCCATCTGAAGGTGAGATGGAATAAAACAATTGTTAGGATGAGCAAGGCCATTTATTTCATGTATTCTGGCCGATGCAGGATGGTGACACGTATCAGCATGTTGTGGTAGTGTTGCAGTCTTGCCATGTCAACTAGAATTTAAAATTTTTGTGAAGCTTTAGGTATGTTTGTCCTTACAGAGTGCACTGTTCTATTTGACCTTTTCTGGCACTATCTCCATTTGGTAGTTCAACCATATTGCAATTGAGAATTTACTGGATATGGTCGAGGAATGGGAAGGCTAATTGGATAGAGTGTTGAAGTTGTTGGGATCAATTAACACTGCTTATCAATCGGCTTCATTTTCTCACTTATTTCTGCAGAAAGTTCTATTGTCATTTTCGGTTCTTCAGTTATGCATATTCCATGTGTGTTCTTTATCCGATTGATTGACTGAGATAGACTGCCATTATCCATATCCATTAAGCGAGACACATCGCGTGAGAACAGGGTTTTGGATTAAGTGGTTATTCGTCTCGGCAAATACATAAAGCTATATCTGTTCATCATGTGGGTATCTGTTGTGCTTGTATGAGTATTGATATGTTTTGACAGAACTAAGACAAGTAACATTCATGTAATGTTGATTACATTCACAATTTTCTTTTATGATCAATCATATCTTATACACGACTGCTTTTTAACACTTAAACAGGTAGAAGAATACAGCTTTAGGACTCATCTAATGCAGATGAAACAAGCCTTCGAGATGCAACTGATTTTTGCAACGAAAATGCCCCCGTGGCCGTGATTAAACTAACATCTTACCACTTCAGGAGCAATGGATGATCCTGCAGGCTTCTCCTGCTCCAGTAATTGTAAATTAGTATATTCTGCCTTTTTCCTCGATTCAATCAGAAAATTCTTCTTGCTTATAGTAAGCTGACTGCTCTGTGCTTTCAACTGTAATTTTTTTAATCATGCAAATGAAAGAAATTAAAAGGAAGCAAAAGGTTCAAACTATGTTGTAGAAACAGAAAAATGCAGGAGAAAATGTACAAGGAGGAAGAATTATAAAATATCTATCCTTTCATTTAGGATTCTCTCTTGCAACTTTCACTAAGTTTTAATTCAATGGACTCTGGCAGAGTGACAGTCAAAAGAATGACATTTAGATTGAAAATTAGTAATTTGAACTTGAGTTAATAAATTTTAAAACGAATTTAAATATAAAAAGGTTGATATAGTAAAAAAGGATCGAAATAAAGCAATGTTTTGATAAATTTTGTTAAAATAATATTATTTTAATTTGAACTGACTGATTAAAATAATATTTTTGATTTAATATTTAATTAAATTATTTTTTCCGGAAGAATTACTATTTAAAAATACGATGAATCAAACCCTTAAAATAGGTCTGTTTAATGCATTGAAATTATAGAAAATAAAACAATAAAACCCTGCAAAAACCCCCCATCCTGAGAAAAAGAACCCATGAACAGATGTTCATAAAAACCATAGCTTCGGTTGCTCGTACCGGCGATTTCTTCCTCGGACTCCTCCAAAGAGCCAACACTCTGTCACACGTCACCCAGATCCAATCTCAAATCCTTCACCACCGCCTCCAAACTCACATCCCCATAGTCACAAAGCTCACTCAAAAGCTCTTCGACTTTGGCTCCACGAACCACGCGCTAAGGATCTTCCTTTTAATCCCAAAACCTGATCTTTTCTTCTTCAACGTTCTTATCAAGGGCTTAGCTGTGAACAACTCGGCTTTATCTGCCATTTCTTTGTTTTCCCATTTGAGAGGCACTGACCTTACCCCTGATGACTTCTCCTACACTTTCGTCTTGTCCGCTGCAGAGAGTCTCGGGAACTCAAGAGTTGGAATGTCGTTGCATGGAATGGTTATTGTTGATGGGTTTGGCTCAGATTTGTTTATTGGGTCGGTTCTTGTCGATATGTATTTTAAACTTTGGCGGGAGGAGTTGGCCCAGAAGGTGTTCGATAGATTGCCGGAAAGAGATACTATTTTGTGTAATACGATGATTTCTGGCTTTGTGAGGAATTGTTGCTTCAAGGATGGGATTAGAATATTTGGGGATATGGTTTCGGGTGTCGGGCCCAAGTTTGATGTAACTACGGTGATATCTGTGTTACCGGCTATTGCAGAGTTGCAGGAGTTGAGATTGGGAATGGAGAGTCAGTGCTTGGCTATGAAGTTTGGATTTCATTCTGATGTTTCTGTGCTCACGGGTTTGATTGCGTTGTACTCAAAATGCGGGGATGTTAAGACAGCAATGTTGTTATTCAGGGAGATTCCCTTGAATGATTTGATATCTTGTAATGCGATGATTTCAGGGCTTACTGGAAATGGTGAGATTCAGTCTTCCGTGAAGCTGTTTAATCAATGGCTTCATTCTGGAGGGAGAGTTAATTCAAGCACAATCGTTGGGTTGATTCCTGTATATTCACCTTTTGGTCATTTATCTCTTACTAACTGCATACACGGTTTTGCTATCAAATCTGGTTTTGTTGTTTGTCCTCCTATTTCAACTGCATTGACAACAGTGTATTGCAGATTGAATGAAATGGAATCAGCACGGCAGCTTTTCGATGAATCTTCAGATAAAACTTTAGCTTCTTGGAATGCCATGGTAGCTGGTTATACCCAGAATGGACTAACTGAAACAGCAGTTTCTCTTTTTCATCAAATGCTCTCATCCAGTTTCTGTCCTAATCCTGTAACAGTTACTGCTATTCTTTCAGCTTGTGCTCAACTTGGTGCCTTAAGTCTAGGGAAATGGGTTCATAATTTAATCAAGAGTAAAAACTTCGAGTCTAATGTTTTTGTTTCAACTGCTTTAATCGACATGTATGCAAAGTGTGGGAATATTAAAGAGGCTCGAAGATTATTTGAGTTGATACCTGAGAAGAATGAAGTAACTTGGAACACCATGATCTCTGGTTATGGACTTCATGGATACGGGAAAGAAGCGCTTGCAATATTTTATGAGATGTTGAATTCCGGAATTTCACCAACTGGGGTGACTTTTCTTTCCGCCTTATATGCATGTAGTCATGCTGGTTTAGTAAGAGAAGGAGAGGGGATTTTTCATTCTATGGTACATGAGTACAGGTTTGAACCTATAGCTGAACATTATGCATGCATGGTTGACATCCTTGGTCGAGCTGGAAAGTTGCAGGAGGCATTGAACTTCATTGAGGGAATGCCAATAGAGCCAGGTACGCCTGTGTGGGGTGCATTACTTGGTGCTTGTAAGATTCACAAAGATACAGACCTAGCGCAGCTGGCCTCTCAAAGGCTTCTTGAGTTGGACCCGGAGAATATGGGTTACTATGTATTAATGTCAAATATTTACTCTGCTGAGAAGAACTATCCACAAGCTGCTTCTATAAGACAAGTAGCTAAAAAGAGAAAGCTGGAAAAGACTCCAGGTTGCACTCTGATTGAAATTGGTCAGACTCCACATGTCTTCACATCAGGGGACTGGTCCCATCCAAAATCAGCAGCAATCTATTTGGAATTGGATAGATTGATGGGAAAGATGAAAGAGGCAGGATTTCAGGCAGAAACTCTCACAGCTTTGCATGATGTGGAGGAGGAAGAGAAGGAACTAGCTATGAAGGTTCACAGTGAGAAATTAGCCATTGCCTTTGGTCTTATCTCTACTGAACCTGGAACTGAGATCAGGATCATTAAGAATCTCCGAGTTTGTTTAGACTGTCATACTGCAACTAAATTTATATCTAAGATCACAGAAAGAGTTATTGTGGTAAGAGATGCCAATAGATTCCATCATTTCAAGGATGGTGAATGTTCTTGTAAAGACTATTGGTGATATATCCTTAATACTGTAAAAAGGATTTGAATTTCAAGCTGACATGTGTCGTTTCAGTTTATCATGGTGCAATTAAAAAAATTGGACAGGAACAGTCTTGTTCTCATGTGTTCAAGATTTTATAGTTGCCATATACCACACCGCAGATGGAATCCAAATGAATGATATCCAACCCCAACATCTCTGCAACTATTAGATGCTAGAATATCTTGGTCTTATTATCTTGATGCCAGATGCCAGATGCCAGTCAAAAGCACAGACCATATGACAACAATGGTTGGTGTCCTGTTCTGTCGCCCCATTAGACCTTTCAGGAATGGGTAGAGATGGACAATCACCCAGAAAGCAAAAAAAAGCTTGCCAAATAGAGGGCCCCATTATTGGTACCCATTGTTTATGGCATCTGAGATTCCAGCAACAACTCCAACAAGGTTGATGATTAAGATAGTAGTTGGAGGGATGAGGAGGGTTGTCCATTTAAAGGTATATAATCCTCTGAAATCCTCATCATCAGTTGCCTTGGAGGTGACAGTGAAGTTCGTGTCAATACCAGCTAAAACTCTTCAGAAGACCCTGTACAACAGCGAAAAGGTGAGCTGAGATACCGCCAATGACCCAGAATTGCTCATTTCTCCACCATTCTTCAATGCTTACTCCACTCCACCTTAGCTTAAGGATACCCGTTGCAAAGATTGAGAGGAACAGTGCAATGAAGAAAAGACTTGCGAAAGTGCTTATCTGGTTCAATACAAAGCATAAGCATATAAATTAGTTACATTGGCTAGAAATTCAAACATTTGTCTATGTTCACATTGCATAGATTTAAAGATTACCCTTTCTTCAAAGAATTGGACAGAATATTATTTTGTGAATAAAATTTAAAGTAACATAAATATGAGTAAAATTGCTAACTGCATGTTGTTACCTCTGGCATGATGAATTTATCTGTCAGCAAGCAGATTGCAGGTAGAGTACAGTATGCAAGAAGTGGTAAGGAAGTGAATGGATAGACAGTTGTTTTAACATATGCAAATCTCTCAAGCCACTTGAGCTTTCCTTCCTTGTAGCCATACCAGACAGGGCTATGTCGGCTGAAGAAGATCTCAACAGAACCAAGAGCCCGTCAAAGCACTTGGTTTAAACGATCTGAAAGATTAATTGGGGCAGAACCCTTGAATGCACGTAACTTTGGCATACAGTAAATTGACCTCCAGCCACGATAATGCATCTTGAAGCCTGTCAGAATGTCCTCTGTAATTGAACCATAAATCCAGCCGAGCTGCATAGACAAAAGCAAAATGCATTCAACCCTTCGAAGTTGCTACTTCTAAGCCATGTGATATTAGAACTTGAAAACAGGAACATCGGAAATTTGAAGCATCTCTACCCAGAAAGAGAAATCTTTGCTTTTGGATTTGGATGTGGATATTACCTCAGTTCCCCAATTAGTTTTGTCTTCATAACCACAACTAATTCCATGGATGGCTTCTTTAAGCAGAGCTGCTGGACTTGAAGATGGATGAACACCACCTTCTTCCATTAAAGTTGAAGTCACAAAAACTGCTGATTGTTCAAATCTCTTCTCAAAATTCATATGAGACATCAGCAACTCTTTGTCATCGTCCACTGCTGCCCCAAAATAGATACATCAGAAGGTAAGCAAACAGTAGTTTAAGTAAGAACAAAACTGTTTTAGTAAACAAGTGACAAAAAGATCATTGCAAACCATGAAGGCTTGAAGCTTCCACACTTGCACTCTTCTTAGCATTCTTCTTTCTATGGCGTCCAAAACATGGGCAGCAGTCACAGTTTACCATCTTTGGACGTTTGGGACCCTTTGGAGGTTCATAGCCATACAGTGCTCGCCTTTTGAAAGCACATCCTGTACCAACATAAACTGGACATTGAATTCCGTCGAGGCCTTTCATGTTAATCTGCAAAAGAAAAGCAATGTCATTTGATTTCCTCCTTCCATGATTTATATGCTGAAAAAGTAGAGTTTTTGGTTCACTGTTTGGGCTTACATCAAAGAAAACTGTGTTTCTGTTGGCATAACGATCATGTCTATCAATGCCATCGAATCTCTGAGGAAACTGTACATAGCACACGTTCTTTCCCACTTGAGGGTCCATCAAGAAACACATCGCGTCTCGGACAGCTTTGCTGTTGTTTATATAGTGATCACAATCCAAGTTCAGCATGAAAGGAGCATTTGTAAGCACAGCAGAGACTTGAACCTGGAATTTGCCACAGAAAGTCCAGTGCTGAAGCAGACCTTTCAATTGTGGTAGAAAAAGTGGCTAAGAAATTTCTGAGATTTTTGAAGTTACCAGGGCATTCATGGCACCGACTTTTTTATGATGAGAAAATCCAGGTCTCTTTTCACGGGACACGTAAACGAGGCGAGGGAGTTCATTTCCTTCAATGTCATGGCCTCCGCTGTGACCAAGAAACACTTGAATTATGCCGGGATGATCCTTTGTATTGTTTCCTGGCCACGGTGTACCATCCTGCATGATCCAGCCCTCTGGAGGGATCTTCTGTGCTTTTGCTACAATTGCATTTATCCTAACCTTGAATTCTTCGAACTCTTTCTGTTGAAGACCAGACAATCAAGTAGTAGCTAAATTGCTGAAGACTACATTAATCTTGCATCAAATTATATGCAAATTATTGACCTTCATAGCTCGACGGTACTTAACAAATGCTGGTTGAACTTTATCCTTAGGTAATCAACCTTTAGAGTAAAGTACATCTCAGGGGCCCGAGGTTCTATGCTAAACTTCTTACAGATGGCACCCATTTTCTAGCAAATTCTGCAGTTTCAGAAAGTGCTTCAAAGGTACACATAGATGCACCATCGTCAGATAGGTATGCTGAGATCTTTTCAACAGGGTAGTCCATGGCCAGGATTGATAAATTGTGTTTGCAGTAACCAGAGGAGGCTCCTTCATGGGATCCACAGTACTCACAAAGATATCCACTGGCGACAGCATGTTCGGTTCCCCTTCTCTCTCAAATCTGTTCAACACATCAATCATTAAAATAAACGGTATCATAGTCATGTAATGTTTGATTTTACCAGTCAAAAGCTCAAAGCATTGCTGCTATATTCTTATAATAGTTGCAGATTTGCTGATAGATTAGGGATAGGGAAATTTCAGTTGAAACTGATAATATGTATTGATAGTCTCTATAGAGCTATAGCTCTCCCAGCCAAAGTTCGTACAATAAACTGATATCAAGAATAATCGATGTTTTTCTCATCATTGCTAACTAACTTATATTCTCCCCCTAGAGG
>JANZXV010000008.1:294559-319659 GCA_027576455.1 Erythroxylum roigii | reverse complement strand
CTACGTGTGCATCAAGAGCACTCAAGGGATCATCGAAAATATATACATCTGAATTGGAATAGACGGCCCTGGCCATTAAAACTCTTTGCTTTTGCCCACCACTAATATTAACACCTCTCTCACCAATCTCAGTCAGATCACCTCCAGGTAGCGATACAAGGTCATGCTGCAAAGATGTTACATCTATTGCTTTCTTATATCTTGCTGAATCAAAGGCAGATCCAAATAGTATGTTATCCTGAACTATTGCTGGGGTATTAACTAGAGAAGGATCTCCATCCACTTTGATTGTTCGTCCACCAAACTGGAACTCTATAGTCATACGACCCCAGTTTGCTTTGACATCGCCCAACTGTTGCAACCACGAGACTCCTAAAATAAGGTCGACCCCACCTAAAGAAAACACAAAACAATCGACCCTAAACTCAGCACCTCCAACTTCTACTGAGACATTTCGGCAAACACTTGGGTCTCCTCCCGTCGCCCATCTCCCAGTCGCACACCAGTCCTCACTGTCGGTTCAACATGGAGTCCCATCTTCGTTGCCGCCACTTTTGTAATGAAGTAGTGGCTCGCCCCACTATCTACCATAATAATAACGGCTACCCTACAGATCAACCCTCGTAACTTCATGGTTTGGTGACTTCCGCACCCACCAAGAGCAAAATAAGGAAGTTCAAGATTCGTAAACTGTTGGTCGTTTGGAAGTTCCGACGTCTCCATCTCCGACAGCGTCCCCTCTCCCTTATCTTTCGATGAATCTTCATCAGCCAGAATCACCGTATGTAGAGATGCTCCTTGACACTGGTGAAGAGGATGATAGGGTTGAAGACAACGAAAATAAAGGCCTTTTGCCCTAAGATCTTGAAACTCTTTTTAGGTGTATTTTCGGGCCCCTCTGGGCCAGGCTGAACCCGCATGACCACTCAACCCAGTACTGCTCCCTACAGATTGAGCAGGTCCGGTGGTTTCCCTCAAGTGACTCCAAGATTGGGCCGGTCCTCCGCCTGGGTGAGTCCCTCCAGCTCCAAACCCGTTCTTCCTTCCTTCAATAACCTGAAAAGTAGGTTGAGGTCCCTTGACCCCGATTACTGACCCTGCCTTTGCGCCCAACCCAAAGCTTTCTCTGTGAGAAGATGGCTGCGCAAACTTCTGCCGACCTACCACCTCCAGTTCATGTTCGATTTCCTTGGCTAGATTCATTGTGCGATAGAGATCCACCGCCTCATGTGAACGAATCCGAGTCCTAATCTCCGCCTTCAGTCCATTCAGAAATTGCCTTATGAAGAATTCTTCCGAACATCCCCTGACTTACACTGCCTTGGCAACGAAGTCCTGGATAAATTCCTCCAGCACCCCGTTTTGACGAACAGCAGCTAAGGCTTCAAAAGGGTTAGTTGCCAGTGCACCTCCGAATCTAGTGAGCACTTCTTTCTTAACCTCTTCCCAAGTCATAAGTGGCTTCCGATCTTGTAACCAGCTGATCCAGTGAAGAGCATGACCCTCCATGCATACTAAAGTCAGCGTGACCTTCTTCTCTTCAGGGGTCTCTTGCACCTGGAAATACTGCTCTGCTCGCCGGACCAAACTCATGGGATCGATTCCAGTGAAGTTCGGCAGCTCTATACGTTTGGCTGCTACCTGGACATCGTCCAAAGTCACTACCCACGCAGATGACCTCCCAGGAGCAGAGGTACTAGCCGAACCTCCTGTCATCGACGACTGCCCACCTAGAGCTTCATCCGTGGCCTTTCCTTTCAAAACAGCAACTAGCATCGATTTAATCTCACTTATTTCTCCATCAAGTCCTGTTAATTTTTGCTCCATCGCTCCCAGACTCCTCTTTACCACTTCCAATCTATTCTCCATTCTGGTGTTGGTCATGAGGTTCCACGCTCACCGCACCAATTTGATAGGGTAAGGATAGGGAAATTCCAGTTGAAATCGATAATATGTATTGATAGCCTCTATAGAGCTATAGCTCTCCCAGCCAAAGGCCGTACAATAAACTGATATCAAGAATAATCGATGTTTTTCTCATCATTGCTAACTAACTTATATTCTCCCCCTAGAGGACCCGTACAACCCAGATAATCATTATAATCATTCCCTTATTCTCCCTAACGGTTAAGCATGCATGCACACTTGCCAACTCATCATTCTTTCTTCACCTCCACGTCCCGCTTCTTCTTCCTCTGATAAACCAGTAACGGTTTCGTTTCATAGCTAACATTTGCTTTGAGAATTAAGATTCATTTTGTACAAGTTTACCTGAGAGACAGGTGATCAAGATATGTTTCACGATCAACTGGGAGCCATTTGGGGAACTGGTGAAGAATCCATGAAAATGCAAACCAGATTTTGCAGGCCACAGATGTTAGCCAAAGGCAAATAGCATCATGCACAGGGTTCAAAATTCTATAGCGGAGGAAGAAGGCTACTATGACAAGGCGAGCCACAATAACCATCCTATACGGATTGATCTTGCTAGATGCTATTGGTACTTTCCTGGAGAGTGGCTGCCTGGTCTCATCAATCCTGCATTTGTTTCGAAATTGCTAACTTGTGATCAAACAACTGAATCTCCAGGTGTTGAACTATGTTGGTTCATTCCATAGTATAGAACTGAATACTCGCGTGGCTGCTGCTTCAGGATCATCTTTAGGTTCAGGTCTCAAATTTCCTTGCTGCGGTTTCCATTCGTCCACTCTATCTTTCCATCCTGCTTCTTTCTTTTTCTTCCCATCTCGCACTTCCTGTTGTGAAGTATTGTTTAACTACTGTAAGAAATGGTAAAAACATATTACAATCATTTTAAGCATACCAGGCTCTGAATCTGGGTAGGGATGAAGTCGTTTATGAAGTGAACTCACCACTAACCTGAAACAAGTTGATTTATGATCTTGTTTCAAAAACCATGGCTGATTTCAAGATGATTGAGACAAGTCACCAAGATCAAAAGGTGTTAGTAATACTATTTCATTACCGGTCTTGATCTAATCCCAGCTATAACTGGTGGGAATTGCGAGTTTTCTCCGTCATCATGGCCTTTTCCGTAGGTCATATTCCCATGAAGCATTGCTTCTTTGAGATGCTGGTTTTGGGATGCTGCTTCCTTTCTTGTTCATCTTCTATTTTGAACTCATATTCAATGTCATCAATGTCCTCTTCATCTTCGTCTCCCTCTACTCTTGGACATCCTACACAAATTTGGAATAGAATCCGCTTCTGAATCATCAATTGCAGAAGTAATAACGCTTAGCAGTAGGAATGGTAATATACTTTTGAGACACTTATATCTGGTCTTTCACTGGGGACATTGTTGTGTGCCCTCTCTTCTTTCATACTCGTAACAAGGTCTACACACCGGAAAACCACACTTATTACAAGCCACAAACAAGTCTCCGTTGACGGTGAGGCCGACCTCATCACCAATATCTCACAAACTTGACCGTTCAAGTTCTTCAACGGCTTAGGCTGCAAAAACATGCACATACAACTCATGCACGTTATACAAAAAAAAACACGTAAAAGTGCTCATTTGATGGTTTATTGTCAATGGTTGTCTTTGTTACCTTTTAATGACCATGGATGACGACAAGCTCGTTTCGATTGTGAGAGCCAGCGACCAGGCCAGCACTGGCTTCCATGGTTGTGATCAAAGGAGGTGGTGAGAGAATTTGCTGGGGACAATTTGAGGGAGTGTTCCTTTTTCTAGAAGAGAAAAAGGGTAAAGTAAATGATCAATATATTTGTCAGCTAATGTGCTCAAGTAAAGGTCTGGTGTTGCAACTTTCAAGTTGTTGGTTGCAGAGTTTCCATTGCCTTAAAGCTAAGCTTCGTCTATTTTTCAACTACCTTTATATATATAATTGCTCACATGTTTATTGTCTTTTTCGGGGAGCTTGAGCTTTCCGTTAAGTGCTTATAAGTGACTGAACTTGAAATGTAGCCAAGTTCTCATTCGTTTGTTGGGTAATTTGGACACTCTTAATCCAGACAGAGTAGCTTCTCCTACTAAATGTACAACACTTTCTTCTCACTCGCTCTTCTCGTGTGAAACCCTTTTGAGGAATTAAGATTCTTGGAAATTCAGAACTGGCCTACAAGATCATCGTCTTGGATTCGATCTCGATCTCGATCTCTCTTGTAGACTTGGACTAAAACCTCTGTTCGGTTATCAAAGTAAGTCGTAAAGATATGTTCTTTCTTGGTGGGAATGGAAGTGCTCGGTGGAACCAGCACTGTCATGGCTAAAACCAATAGTGCTCTTGAGAAGCTCTTACACCAACTCCAACAGTTCCCGAATCTTGGGAGTTTTTGTCTCTTGTCAACTTTGACATTTATCCGCCGCACTTTCTTAACGGATCGATGTTCAACTCTTCAAATGCTTTGGGTCCTTGCTCATTTCCATTTCCACCTGGTTCACCTCCATGAAATGAACTCGTTTCATGATCGATCGATAAGTGGCAAAACTTTACTGTGCTTCAACTCTATTGAATCCAACCGACACGCGTGAGTCAGGATTGTAAGAAGAACGACCTCGACCTATTATCATCCCTTAATTATCTTTGGTCAGAAGCCATAAAGACACAACGAAAGATGTTAACAAAAATAAGTTAAGAAGATGGCTTGCTCTCATGGTGACGATCTCTGCTTTTGCACCTTCTTCCCTTGCTCTGTTTCTGCTCCTTCCTCCCCATCATTCTGTACTTTCAGGAGATGGGATCTGATAATCTGTCTCTAATCCCTCAAACCCCTACCCCTGTGATCTTCAGTTTCTTCTTCTCCTTCCCTTGCAACCAACAATCCCTTGCTTTTGTTTCAACTCTCAGCACCTTTTTCAATCTTTTGACTAGCTCCCTGCTTTCATTTCCCTCTTCCTTTCAAGCCTCAACTATTTGTTTCATCATTTTCATAAACAACTGCTGCTCCTCCCTCTCCGTTGCCAAAAAATCCTTTCCTCTTTCTCGCGGATCCTTTCCATTAGCTGTTAGGGCCAATTTTGTCTTTCTAAACAGACTGCTTTGACTATTTTCCCTCTTTGATAGCAACCTTTTGAAACCCTTTTTCCTGTTGCTGTCTCCTGAACCTCTTGCTTTTAGTGCAGACTCCCAATTGAATTTTCCCTCGCTGCCCTCACTCGCCTTACCCTCCCGCACCTTGGATGTCACCAAGCCACAAAATAAGGCCCTTCCTCAAATCCCGAAAAGAGTTGGAAACATGTAATAGGAGTGGAAGGAGACACAACACTCCATTACTCCTCACTCAAGGAAGAGCATAACCTGTCATTGTTGCGCCAGAACTGGAAGTTTTGCAAGAAGGAGCTCGATCATAGGAGGCTTCACTGGTAGGGTTTTTTCTGGAGAAAAGACCCCATTTATGGTGATGCAAAAATGGGCAAGCACGACATGGAAAAACAAAGACCTATTAGAGGTATGTTAGTTGGAAAAAAATCTAGCTTTATTTACCTCCTCCTCTAAGGTTCATGCCCTTAAAGTTCTAGAAGAAGGACCTTGGCGTGTGATGAACCTTCCATTGTTTCTCCAAAGCTGGCATTCGGGGTTCCAACCTGAAATAAAAAAGCTTAAGTTGGTTCTCCTGTAGGTCAATCTATATAATGTACCATTGAAATACTGGACTACCAAGGGTCTTAGTATGATTGCAAGTTATTTAGATCAACCTCTTTGTATGAATGAAAATATAGCAAAGAGAAAGAGATTAAGTTATGCAAGGCTATTATTACAATGGATATCTCTAAGGATTTACCTGAACAAATTCCGATTATGAGGTTAGGATTGAATGGTACTTTGTATGAGGATATTGTTATAGTGGATTACCAATGAAAGCCTTCTTTGAAGTTACAAGGTAAGAGGTGGATGACAACTGGGAAAATTTTCAAGAATGGAAGTTATATAGAACTAATCGGTTTAGATCAAGATGAGAAGGATGGGAAAGTTGAGCAGTTTTGATGTCAAAATATGTCCCAAGTAGAATCAGTCATAAGTGACCAAAACAAGGTGGATAAGGCTGGAGGTGATGAGCTGAAACAAAGCCACGAGGGGTCCATAGTTGATTTAGCTCTTCCAGTTTCAGAAAGGGAAATTCAGAATAGGCAGACTGCGGAGATAGGCTCATTTAACGAAGATTTTAAGGAAAACAAGCCAATTATGCTTAAAGGGAAAAAATGTGATGATTTAGAGGCAATCTCCTCCCTTCTTCATGGAGCAATGCTGAAAGAATGGAGGTGGCTGAGTAGTTTACTAGTGTCAAACGAAAGAAAGGTACTAGGAGCAAAAGCCAAAGCTCCACAACCATTTCTTATGATTTTTTGGAATGTCAGGGGCTTGAATTGTCCTAAAAAGCTTTTGACCTTAAAGGATTTTTTGGCTAAAGAAAATTTTTCGGTTTTTGCTTTTGGAAACAAAAATCAGAATTGAGAATCTCAAGTTTCTTAATAAGTTAGGTAACAAGTGGCGATTTCTCTCTAATCATCAAGCTCATGCTTATACGAGAATTATTATTGGGTGTGATCCTCGAATAGTGGACATTGAGGTGTTGGAAATGGAGATGTAGGTCATGCACATGAAATGAAAGTTTGTGGAGCAGAACAAGGTTGTTTTTGTCTCGGTAGTTTATGGTCTTAACCATGGTTTTCAGAGGAAGGTTCTTTGGGAGAGTTTACTGAGTTTTCAAAAAAGAGTGGTAGGCCTTTAGCTCATATCAGGTGATTTCAACTCTACTCTCTATAGAATGGAAGTAGAGGGGCATTTTTCCTTAAGGAATTTCTCTACTAATTTTAAGGAATGTGTTGATCAGCTAGGAGTTCTAGATTTTAAGGCGACTGGTCATTTCTTCTCTTGGAGTAATAAGTAAGCTAACGAATGGTCTCTAAGGAAAAAGTTAGACCGAGTTATGGTTAACCAGGAATAGTTACAACAATTCCCTCGAAGCAAGGTCTCTTTCATGAACCCCAGATTTTCAGATCATACACCAATGTTGGTGGAGAATTTGTTTCTAAAGGTGAAGCGTAGCCATCCTTTTAGATTCAACAATTATATGGTCAATGTATAGGATTTTCGGGACTACTTGAGGGAAGGGGTGACATATAGTGTTAATGGAACTCTCCAATTCAAATGTGCGCAAAAGCTGAAACTAATCAAAGAAGGATCAAAGTCACTAAAGAGGCAGACAGGAGAGAACACTTTCCAAGCCATTACAGTAGCTCTGGACAAGTTATCCCAAGTTCAGCATGCTCTTTCCTATAATCTTAGAGATTGTTTCCTTTTGTACAGTTCCTTTTGTACAAGGAGAAATCTGCTCTATTAGACTATTTGCAACCCCTTAATAATAATGCTAGTCTTATGGAGCAGAGGGCAAGGGTTAAATGACTTAAAGAAGGAGACAAAAATTCTAATTTTTTCTTTAACTCAATCATGGCCCGGGAGAATAATAACACTATTAAGGAAATTACCATGGCAGATGGGAGTAAGATTGATAAACAGGACTTGTTGAAAGAAGCAGAGAGGTTTTTCAAAGATTTTTATATTTCTCGAAACACAACAATGCACTCATTTGTTGGAATCTGTTATCCATAAATTATCCAATGAAGAAAAGGCTTTATTAATCACAATTGTTGAAGATTCAAAAATATAAGGGTTGTCTTCTAAATGAATCCTAAAAAGGCTCCAGGCCTGAATGGTTTCAATGGGTTCTTTTTTCAGAAAGCTTGGCCAAAGATTGGGTCGATGGTAAAAGCAGTTGTAAAAGAGTTCTACTCTTCAGGAAACCTATCTCTACTTAGTTCCTAAACTGAGTAATCCATCATCCTAGGAGGAATACAGGCCTATAGCTTGCTCTAATTTCTTATATAAAGTTATTGCAAAGATTATTACCAATAGGCTAAAAATGATGTTGGGATCTTTGATAAGTGATAATCAATGTGCTTTCTTACAGGGCAAACAAGTTGGAGACAACATCTCTATAGTGCAGGAACTACTAAGAAATTACTCGAGGAAGAAAGCTCCAAAGAATTGTACTTTCAAGATAGATTTTAAGAAGGCTTTTGACAATGCTGAATGGAACTTTATCTTGAGGCTACTTGAAGTGATAGGTTTCCCCAGGGTGTTTATGAAATAGATTCAAGCTGCTTGTATTTCTACTCCTTCATATGAAGTATTGGTTAATGGAATTCCTTCAAAAACTTTTCAAAGGGAAAGGGGACTTAGGCAGGGGGATATTATGTCTCCTTATATATTCATATTATGAATAGAGGTCCTAACCTCTCTATTGAAACACGATACGGGTAGGGTTCACAGTATAAACATCACAGTCGATGCAAGAAAGTTTCTTTGGTAAATCTATGTTTTGCTGATGATCTCTTCCTATTATCTAAAGCTGATGAGGTATCTATCAAGCTTCTTATGAATTCTTTAAATCAATTTAACTTTATGTCTGGATTGACGGTTAGCTTTAACAAAAGCCATTTTGTTCTATTTAAAAGTGCGCCCTCTCCTTATCTGGAATGCAAAGAAAACAAACTCACCTATGCTATGTAGGCCTACCAATCACCTTTAGAAGGATTCAGTTTAGTGAATGTTATCCTCTTATTGAAAGAATTTAGAAGAGACTGTCCTCTTGGACCAACTGATCCTTATCATTTGGAGGAAGGCTATAGCTAGCAAACTCTGTGCTTAACTTCATGCACACCTATTGGTCCTCGAATATGGTACTTGCAAAGGGAGCGATCAAGTCACTGGAAAAGTTAATGCGGAATTTTTTATTAGGAGGAGCCTAATAAAGGATATGTCCAGGTAAAATGGAGTGATGTTTATAGACTTAAATTGGAGGGAGGCCTTGGAGTTATTCCTACTAAATCATCAAATAAAGCCCTATTGATGAAGAAATTCTGGTCAATCATGCAGGGAGATAACACCCTTAGGTAAAATGGCTCATGCTTATGTCTTAAAAGGTCAAAGTATATGTTCTATTAATCCAAAAACCTCCCACTCTTGGTTTCTGCCACAACTGTTGAAGATAAAGGAGAAATTGATTTCTGAAATTTCATGTTGGGTAGGGGATGGAGTAAGAGCTAGTTTATGGTATAATGATTGGACAGGACAGGGACAATTAATTAGGAATCAGGATGTTATCCAACCTCTGAGCCTCCTTCCCTCTACTGCTAAGGTTAAGGCCTTTATTAAGGAAGGCGAGTGGATGGAATTACCGAGAGAGATTCAATCCTTAAAACCCATCTACTTTCCTAACTTATTGATTCCTGATAGATATATTTGGAGAAACCACTTGCAAGAACCATTCACAACAAAAAGCTGTAGGGAATGCCTGTTAAGGAGTAATGTAAAAGTGGATTGGTGAGAAGTGGTATGGCATAAGGATTTATTGCCTAACTCTTCTTTCATCCTATGACTCCCTCCTATAAACAAGATCAGTACAATGGATAGGCTTTCTTTCCTAAATTTCATTGATATTTGTGTCTTGTATAACTCAGGAAAAGAGAATAAAGATCTTATGTTCTGTGAATGTCCCTTCTCTAGAGATATTTAGTCTTAGATAAGGTAAAAGTGTCTGAGTTCCCTAAGCTTGATCTTATTCTATGAGATATTGTAATGGTTCATCAGAATGAAGCCCATTATATATCCTAACTTTATTATCTTTCTAATTTCATTTGCAACTTGCATTAAGGAAATATGGACAGAAAAGAACATACGAAGGTTCCAGGACACAAAAATGGATTCACAACAGGTAAGGGAATGTATCTTTGCTAAAGTCAGAGAACAATTAATATACTCTACTTCAATCAAGGAATGCTCAGGCCAGTTAGCTATTTCATGGAGATTATAAAGTATGATGCATGTGATAGAACTTTTAGTAATTGAGAGGTTTGTCACTGAATATTATTAATATGTAACTCAAATCTGCCAAGTTACAATGTAATTTGCAGATAATTCCGAGAGTGCTGCTCTCTCTTAGCCTAAGGCTCACCAGAATGTTCTTAGTCATAAGCTACCCTCCCCTTTCCAATCATTACATTATTTATACTTCCCCCATTGCTCACGTCAGTCATGTAACAAACTCACCACTCTCTCATTCTCTCATGCACGTCATATAACTACCAGCCCCTGCTCATAACATAATGGAGTAACTGTACTCAGTTACCCTTTCCCTTGCCCTTCTAGAGTAAACTTATATAATAGGAGGTCTAACACTGCTACGCCTCCCCCCTCCCCAACCCAATAAGTTGCACCTTGTCCTCAAGATGAAAATCTGGAAATTGTTCCACCATATCATCGAATATTTCCTAAATAGCTTCCGAATTTGCTAAGCCCTTCTAGTTGATTAACACTTCAAGGTCTTTGGATCCCCCTCGTGGTCTTATCGCTAAGACCTCTTCAGGTTGTACTGTTGACTCCTCTTCCTCTATCCACTTGTCAGGTAAAATCAACTTATCATTATCCTCTCCCACCACTGCTCTCAGTTGTGACACAAGAAAGATAGGATGGATCCGGGTTAAATCGGGTAACTGCAGTTCGTATGCCACTTTCCCAATCCTTCTTAACACTCGGAATGGACCAAAATACTGAGAGGCTAACTTCTCATTGACTCTTCTCATGACAGTTAGTTGTCTATAAGGAGCTAGCTTCAGCCATACGCTATCTCCAACTTAAAAAACCACTTCCTGCCTGTGCTTATCAACTCTACTTTTCATATCGCTTTGTGCCTAGATAAATGTTATTTAATTTTGACCAAGTAGTGGTCTCTCTGTTGTAGTAAGACATCAACTGACTCCATTTTTGACATTCTTGTTCCCATCTGAAAGATAGGAGGAGGATCTCTCCCATACAAGACCTTAAAGGGTGTAGTTCGAAGAGCTACATGATAGGAGATATTATAACAATACTCTACCCATCCTAACCATTTAGCCCATTGCTTGGGGGTGTCTCCTGCAAAACACCTCAAATAAGCTTCCACTGATCTATTTACCACTTTAGTAGCACCATCGGTTTGAGGATGATAGGAGGAGCTAAATGTAAGAACTGTTTCGTGTACCTTGAACAACTCTCCCCAAAATTTACTTACGAAAACCTTATCTCTGTCAGAAACCATCGATCTAGGGAACCTATGTAACCTCACAATTTCCTTGATGAGAACCTCAGCTATTGTTTGTGTCGTGTATGGATGCTTAAGTGGTAAGAAATGATCATACTTGTTAAGCCTATCCACTATGACCAAGATGGATGAATATCCAAGGGATTTGGGGAGCCCTTCGATAAAATCCATCGTTATCTCATCCCGTACCTGATTGGGTATCGCAAGGGGCTGCAATAATCCTGCTGGTGACAGAGTTAAGTATTTATTTTGTTGACATATTAAGCAAGCAGCCACAAACCTGTAAATTTCTTTCTTCATGCCCTCCCAATACAACTCTCTAGAGATTCGCTTATATGTTTTTAATGGCCCTCCATGTCCTCCTAAGTGACTCTCATGACCCTCCTTCATAATTTTGGATATAAAAGCAGAAGTATTAGAGATTACCAATCTGACTTTGTAATAGAGTTTGCCTTGCTTCACTGTATATGGAGGCCTGAACCCAGGGTCTTTGTTGACAGCTTCTGTCAACTCTTTTAGCTTGCTATCGTCTTCTATTTCCTGCAAGATTACATCCATATCTATGATTTTACATGCCATTAAAATCTACATCTCCTTTTGGTACTACACTCTAGATAAAGCATCTGCCACCTTGTTTTCTCTACCCAGTTTGTATTCAATGGCGAAATCAAAACCCAGCAGCTTGGTGATCCATTTTTGATAATCGGGGTGAATCTCCCGTTGTTCTAATAAAAACTTCAATGGGTTCTGATAAGTACAAATGACAAACCTATGGCCAAGGAGATAAGATCTCCATTTCCTGACAGCCAACACAATAGTCAAGAGTTCTCTCTCATAAGTTAATTGTCCTTTTCGTTCTGCTGATAATGATTGACTATAATAGGCAATTAGTAAGTTATTATGCATCAACACAGCTCTCACCCCAGAAGTTGAAGCATTAGTCTCCAAAATAAAAGGTTGATTGAAATCAGGCAAGGTTAGAAGGGGCACTGTGGTCATGGCCTGTTTAAGGTTGTTGAAAGCCTCCTCTGCTTCAGCTGTCCAATGAAAATTGTTCTTCTTAAGCAACTGTGTCAACGGCCCTATAATGTGGTTATACCCTCTTACAAACTTTCGGTAATAGCCTGTCAATTCCAGGAATCCTCTCAACTCCTTCAAGGTTACTGGTTTCGGCCACCTCAACATCGCTTTTATCTTTGTCTGATCCGCTGCCACCCCTTGCTTGGATACAATGTGGCCCAAATATTCCAAATGAGGCTGTCCAAAAACACACTTCTTATAATTAGCATAGAGCTGTTGTTCCTTCAAAATACTCAAAGTTACCCTCAAATGCATTAGATGCTCCCCTTTACTTTTGCTGTAAACTAAAATGTCATCAAAGAACACTAGTATGAATTTTCTGAGATGGGGTTTAAAAATCTAATTCAACAAAGATTGGAATGTAGAGGGAGCATTTGTCAATCCGAAAGGCATTACGACAAATTCATAGTGCCCTTCATGGGTTCGAAAGGTCGTCTTCTTAATGTCTTCCTCCCTCATTCTTATTTGATGGTAGCCAGACTTCAAATCTATTTTAGAAAAGATAGTCACACCATTCAATTCATCCATCAACTCTTCTATTATAGGTATTGAAAATTTGTCACTTACGGTCACCTTGTTTAGAGCATGATAGTCCACACAAAACCACCACCCTCCATCTTTTTTCTTAACTAACAAAACTAGACTAGCGTAAGGTGAAGTGCTGGTTTGGATGATTCCCGATTCTAACATCTCCTTGACTAATCTCTCGATTTCATTCTTTTGAAAGTGGGGATACTTGTAGGGTGACCAAGTGGATGTGGTGTACTCTTCCTCTTTCGGGCGGCAAAGATTGTGGCAATTGAAACACCTCTCCATACTCTTCCAACACACTTCTGATTTCAGGGTCTTCCACCCTCATACTGGGATTCGATTCTTCCCCTTATTCTGCCATTTGCAACCAGTACACTAAATCCCCTTCTTTGAGATCCTTGCCAAGGGATTTTGCACTCACCAGGGATTTAGATAATATTGGGTCCCCTTTGATAATGATTTCTTTTTCCCTCAATCTTTTTTTCATCGTTAGTGTACACCAATTATTCAAGACATCTCCGAGTGTCCTCAACCATTTTATGCCCAATATCACATCTATACTGCCCAACTTCATTGGCATAAAATCCTCACATATTTCTAATTCCTGTATCCTTAAATTCAAGTTCATATAGATTCCAGTTCCTACTACTTTTTCACCATTCCCCATCGCTATTCATACTTGTCAGTGTAATCCCATTTAGAACTCCATTTTAATGCCAGCCCTTTCGATACAAAATTATGGGTGGCTCCACTATTGATGAGGATCACTACGGGCTCCCCTTCTAAAACTCCTTCTACCTTCATCGTCTTGGGTAAGGTCAACCCAACTATCGATCCGGTTGATAGTTCTACATTTTGTAATTCCCCTTCCTGCTCTTCGTCATCTTCTACACTCTCCAACGTACTAACTTCCACTTCTTCATCTAAGACTGTGAGAACCTTCAAATCTATCATTTTACATCGGTGCCCTGGTGAATATTTCTCATCACATTTAAAGCATAGCCCTTGCTTCCTCTTCTCTTGTATCTCACTGAATGTTAAACGGTTAAAATTTCCATGGTTTTATGTATGTGGCCGCAATCTTCTCTGTTTTACCCCCAAGTTCTCACTGTCTCCCACTGCCTCCCACGTTTTGTATTCACCATATCCACTTATTTTATTACCACCCATTGTTCTGTTTCCCTTATCACATCCCATTACTTTATTCTTTTCCTCTATCTATTGAGCTAGAGTCATCATTCGCCCCAAACTACTAGGATTAGCAATTAATAGTTCCAATCTGATTTCTTTCGATAATCCATTTAAGAATGAACTCTCCAATACTTCATCCGGTAACTCTGATAATGAAGCAGCTAATTCCTCAAATCTAGAAATGTATTCATCTACCGTACTTGTCTGCTTGATGGCCAATAGACGTTGACACGGGGTTCCTTCCTGGATGGGTCGAAAATTTTCCACAAGTAGTCCCTTACATTCCTCCCAAGTTCTGATCGGTCATCGACCCTCCACCCACCGAAACCACGCTAGTGCCTTTTTCTCCATGCTGAGCTACACTAACTCCATTTTCTCCCTTTCGTTAAATCTTCCCACTGAGAAAAAACACTCAACATGATAAATCCACCCATTCGGGTCATCTCCGTCAAAGACTGGCATCTCCACCCTCCTCATGCGACAGTCACGTCGAGGTTCCCCCTGTTGCGCAAAGCCCAGCAGTTGTTCTTCCGTAAAGTCCCTCCATCCTTCTTTCGGCGGTTCTCGTTCACGCTCTCCCCCCGCCGTTGGTCCCTATCGATCTCCTACCTTTCGTGCCAACCCATAAGATGGTTCTTGGTGAGTCGCATTATTCCACCTATAATCCTGTGGAGGTGCATTCCGACCGATGTCCTCTAGGGGATATCGCTGGAGCTCCTTCGTTAGTTCACACCCCGACGGTGGCCCAGAACTCCATCCTTGTTCCATCGGCCCCTTCCCTTTGTCCACGCGTGGCTCCCCTTCATTTCTTGTGTCGCTCGAATTCTCACCACTCTTATCGGCTTCTCTGTAGCTCACAAACAACTTCATTATCACATGTAAATCCTTCACCTTGAGCTGAGATTGCTCCCAGTTTTTTTGCAATGCTTCCTTCTCCAGTCTCCTTTCTTCCCTCAATAGCTCGAAGTTCTTCTGAAAATCTTCACGCAAGCTCTCAATCTCCTTCTCAATTCCATCCATGCGGTTATCTTCTTTCTTATTAGCCATTGATAGGATCATTGCTCTGATACCAGTGATAGGACTCTCAGTAATTGAGAGGTTTGTCACTGAATATTATTAATATGTAACTCAAATCTGCCAATTTGCAGACAATTCCGAGAGTATTGCTCTCTCCTACCCTAAAGCTAACAGTAGCAGACAGATCTTCGAAGATTATATTTCTCATTATTATGGAAAGCAAAGGAAGGGGGACTTACCTCTCTGGTGTAGGAATGGAAGCTCCATTGGTACTGGAAATGTTGTAAGGGACACTCATCTGTGGAGTTGGTACATGAAGACATAAGAAAGAAAGGTTAATCTTTGGTCTTAGCTGGTCTTAAGTACCAAATTTGCATAAGAGAAGCATGGCTAAGGTAGATCTACTTACCTCCATTTGGTTTCTCCCATCTGACTATCTCAAAGCTCCCCTCAATGTCTCCCGATGGTGACGAGGCAGACTCCTATAACCCTAATCGGGGAAAGAGAGAAAGCTAGAACAATTGATGTTAGGTTGATTTTTCTCAATTAGGTATCAATGATGTATTTGTTATGAGTTACCAATTATGTGTCGTCACATTTTTGGTTGTTTGGTGAGCTTTGTCTCACTATGATGTGTAACCTTTCTAATTTTTCTTTTATTAATATTATTTAATTTCTTAAAAAAAAGAGATGGGGATTGAATCTAATCTAGGGCAAACGGATCCAGCAACTGTAACGCTCTCTTACGGAATTAATACACGACGTCGTGTAGTTTTTGTCATTGGGAAATTTAATTACCTCATGGAAATTCAGTAATTCATTTTGGGAAATTATTTTTATTCTCTGTGAATTACCAATATCGCCCTTCCTATAACACTTAGGCATACTTAACACGTGCCGTTAGAAAGGGAAAGTACTTAGTTGCCCTTTATCTGTTCGAAATGGCTTCGGATTTTTAGCATGTAACCGATTAAATATGATGTTTTTATGATTGTAGGGATTAAAACACTCATTAGTTTTGTGGAATGTCGATTGACTTTTGGTATTATTAATGAATTGAGTCAATTTTAAGTTTAATTTAAAAATCTCTTAGTACGAAGTTTAATTGAAAAATTAAAATGATATTAAATTAAATCAAGTTAAGTTAAATTAATCTTATCATTTTAAAGTATAATTTGCTAAAAAGGCTAAATACAAATACATTGAACCTACTAAAAATGTTCAATCGGAGAACTAAAACAATGTAATTCGCTTAAAGCACTTCTATATATGGATATTCGAGAATAAAAACAGTTTCGAACTTACTAATATCATAGAATATTAACTTGGCTTTTGTTAAAACATCAATTTAAGTGGTCTGGGGGCACAATCAGGTCTTTTCTTTGGCTCTTGGCAAAGTGGAAATTACTGACCAATCAATAGCGTGTGATCCGCCATCTAACAACGAAGAATGGTTGTCCCTCCTGTGGATAGGAAGAGTCGACTTTACATGCTATAAGAGAGTGTCCTAGAGTACAATCCTTCTGGCATAAATTTCCGTCTGCAATGGTAGATATGGAATTTTTCCAACATGATGAGGGGACCTGGCTTCCTTCTAACCTTAGACATCATGTTCATTTGAATCAGGTAGCGTGGGCTATCATTTTTGGCGTCGCTTGTTGGTTCTTATGGAAATGGAGAAACAACAGCATTTTTTAGGCTGGTTTTGTTTGACCAATAGATGGTACTAAAATCATCATGATTATGTTGATTGGATCATCCAGGCCAGAGAGATGGAAAGCCGTGTCTTTCAGTTGCAGGGTTTGCTGTTGGGTACGCTAATAGGTTAGACCAAACCCATGAAGGGGTGGGTCAAGATTAATACAGATGGAGCGGTGAAAACGGAATCCAACATTACCTCATTCGGCGACATAATTAGGACCTGCCAAGGTCAATAGTGTGTAGACTTCCTACAGAACATAGGAGTAGGCGAACCTTTGGCTGTCGAACTCTGGAGAGTACATTCAGGACTTACGCTGGCATGAGAGCAGGGATATCGACGCGTGATAGTCGAAGTGGACTCGCTCAAAGTTATTAACATTCTTCCCTCTTCCACTAGCACTGTGTCTGACATTAATCTTTTGGTGACAGGTATCCGAGGGTTGATGCATCGAGCATGGGAGGTGCAAATTAAGCATATATATCGAGAAAGAAACCAGTGTGCCAATAGACTGGCTACCCTAGCCTCTTTAGCAGGACTGCATATCCTTTTGGTTTATTTTCTCGTTTATTAAAAAAAACATCAATTTAAGCTCCATACGTGAAACCTAATTTTATGCTAAACATGTAATATCAACAGAAGAGGAAAGGCATTTTCGTCAATCAAAAGATGGAATAAAATCTAAAAAAGCATTGATGAAAAATAAATTTTAAAAAAACTACTCTCTCTTGCTTTCTCTCTCCTAAACGAGGGTTTGTTTGTGTTATGATCCCCCACCAGCCTTCGCGTCACAATACCCGGGTCTCTCCTCTTCTTTGCTCTTCCCAGAAGAGAGAGGAAAGTCTAAGCTCTTCAATCTACACCTTTTGCACCTATCTGTTTTCTTATCTACTCAATATATGTATAGATTAGATTCTACACATAAAGTTTATATCTTTACGAGAACTTGTTTTTATCCTGATTCAGTCCCCTTGCTGTTCTAGCTGAGTCTGCAGGGAAGAAGAGACGTAGTTAACAGCTTATAGAAAAGATTGTTTCTTTTTTATTGTCTTTGTTGTATCTTTTCTGGGTCTTGCTTCTTTTGGTTCATTTATCTCTCTATCTATTGATATCGACGGCGGAGATTCATTCTCAGAGTGAAAGATCGAGGGATGCAGCAAGGTGATCAAACGGTGTTGAGCTTGAGGCCTGGTGGTGGTCGAGGAAGCAGACTCTTCAACCTACGTTCAGAGTCCTCATCCACTACTAACTCTTCTTTCTCGCCTACTTCTTTCGCCTTTGGCGATGCTCCTCTTTTGCGTCCTTATGGAGGGACTGCTTCTTTGAAGGTTTTTCTCGTTAACCATCGTGGATCTGGACTCGTTTGATGCGTCCGTGTGTTTGTTTTGATTTATGGGAATAAATTTACGTGTTTTAGACTTTCTTTTGGGAGGTTTCTTTTATCGATAAAGTTCCTGGCTTTTAATTCGAGTATTGGAAAATTCTTTTGTCGTGGTATGTGGTTAATATATTGGATCTGTTCGTTATCTGTTCTCCGTTTATATTTGCTTGTTATGGTTCTATGTGGTGTATGTGAGATTGGTTGGCTTTCTTTGTTTATTCGTGTGTGTTTGCGAGAATCATTGTCCTATGTTGGATTATTTATCACAAGTGAATTTTGATGTCAAAAAGAGGAGTCTTAATACCTGGTCGTGGTTTCTGTACTACTTTTGAGATTAGAGTGTTTAATGCAAGTATGTCTGCAGATGAAATAGAACCGAAAAGCAGGTTTCTGTTATATTGATGTTTATTCTTTTCTCGAAAATGTTTTGGAATACTACCTTTTTAATTTATTCTTCTTATTGATTCATATGGTTTCTTTTTATATATGTAGTTATATGGATGTTGATTGTGACATTGAACTCTTCAAATGTCCTAATTCTTGGTTGGGCACTAAATATGTGTTCCTGCTGTAAATATGGACAAATAGTAATATTTTAGGTTTTAGGTGGGCACTTGACGAGCTTTGAATTGCCCATAAATCAACCTGCTAACATTTTTTCTTTTTGTAGTGGAGAATACTGAAAAAATGGAAAATGATAAGAATTTAGTTTAGTATGATCGATGCGGTATTAACCATGCATGACAAGTTGTGTCGCGGCCTGTTTGGTTCTGCCTTGTGGTCTGAATGGCTAAATTTTTTTCCCAGTGTGACTCATTTGATGAATAATTGACTAAATTGGCGTTGTTTGTTAAAGAAATGAATGATGATTTGAGTAACTGGGATACTGTTGTTCTACTGCTATTTCAATTTGGTTCACTTACGACACCTTGGAACCTAGAAAGAGATGATGATGTCAACGTGATTAATATAGTAATTTTTTGTGATTGTTACTTTTCATATGACATGGAGTGGTCACCAATATCTGTGCTGATTCACTTGTAAAGTTGCTGATTTCCTTTAGGTCTTCATTTCGTTCTATTTGAGAAAATGTTTGAAGTGCTGCTGTAGCTACTTGTTTTATTCATATTAGTTGATACTGGTATCAGCTTTGACAATATTTTATCTTAGGTTTCCATTTGTTTGATCTATTGTCTCTTTTCTGGTGGGTTTCTTTCTTTCTAGTGGGCTTGCCTATTATTCTGCCAGTTGCTCATGGAATTTTTGTTTTATGTTTTAGGTTCTTGCTTATATACATATATGTGTATTTCTTTTGCAGACTGGAGACTTGCGATTTGAAGCCCGTGAGCGAGTACATCATACAAGAGAGCAGTTGTTGCAACTTAGGGAGGTAATGCTTGTAAGGGGTTGTTTGCATGCAAGAAGCATGTAATTTGCAGCTTCGGCATGCGATTTAAAATGGTGTTGGTGTGAGTGTATCACACATATGGACAAAAAGATTTAAGGCTTCGGGTGCAGGTTGATCTTTCTGTGGCTTAGTATTGAGTCTCTGTTGTTGCAGTCATCCATGCAGTTCTCTTCATTTTTTTACTCTTTTAGATCCATATTTGTTTTTTGGTTTCATGAACAATGCTTGGGAAATAAACAAAATTTTCTATTGTTGTGTTTTAACTATCCTAACTTATTTTCTTTCTACTACTTATATTCACATCAGCAATGAACTTCCAACTGGTTATCTGTTTGCTGTCTATTTCTAATTAAGTTCACGATTTTCCTATAGGTTGCTGTGGTATCTGATGAGATTCTAAAAGTTAAACGTGAAATTGAGGCTGAGCTATTTGGTGAAGACCAAAGCTGGACTCGTGGAGAGAGCACTGTGAGTTGCTATCTTATTTTCACTTTCTAGCTTGGTGGTTTGTATTCCAAGGCAATTTTGTTACGTTACAAGATAAAATGTCTGAATAGCTAGTTTCCTTTTGCATATATTGACTGCCCAATGTGTATATTTACTGGTGTTATTGAATTATTATTGCATGTAACTTGTCAATTTTAAGATAACAATTTCTGCTGGTCATCCCAGACACTTAATCAATCGCAGAATCGTTACTTGGAGCAAGACAATCGTGATTGGCGTGGTCGTTCTGCACAATATTCAACATCTGGAGAGGATAGGTCCTGGGATTCTGTTCGCGAAAATAGAGAATTTGGGGGCAGATATGATCCCAGGCTGCCTGAATCAAATCAATTTAATCGCCAAGATCAACTAAACTCGCAGTTTGCTAGAGCTCAAATCTCTCCTAGTCAAGTGGTAATCCAGCTAACTCACATTTTTACATTTTTTTCCCGGTGATTATGTTCTTATTATATTTGATTGCTTAATTTCTTATCAAATGTTGTTTCTTCTCTTTTGACACATGGGGTTGTTGTTGGCACTATTGCTTTTCCTTTTCTTCTGGAAACTTCATTTCATTTGTGCTTGCACCTTGGTCTTAATTTCTGTACCTGTGTTTTTCGTGTATAACAGGGAGGACCAACCCCTACCTTGGTGAAGGCTGAAGTGCCATGGTCAGCTAGAAGGAGAAATCTTTCTGAGAAAGACTGTGTCTTGAAGACGGTGAAGGGGTAAATATAAGAATACAAATATTTTTTTATATTTTATTTACATCATTCATCTGGTGAAATTTTGCATTTATATGCATAATTTGATTTCATTGATTTTTTAGTAAATTTATTCAATTGAAGTTGGCTTAATTATTAAGGAATTTTCTTTGTCAACTATGATTTTTTCCTTTGATACAAGACGAACAATTTCATTGTTAAGTTGCAATAAATGCTATTAACACTATGTTTGGCGTAGATACCTTTCAGTCTCAAACAAGAGGAGAATTCTTCAATAGAATCATTCTTGCCCCTCATTTCATTGGTTTCTCTGTTGTCAAATAGTTACATGATTGTTGTATGATATTCTTCTGACACATGGAGTTATTACAGAAATATTAACTGATTTTTGAAAATAGTGAGATTTGCTCGAGATTTATACTGTTTGTGGTATCTTTAAATGAGTTCTAGTGCTTTTCGCACAGGATACTGAACAAGCTCACACCTGAGAAGTTTGATCTTCTCAAGGGACAACTTATAGATTCTGGCATCACGTCTGCTGATATCTTAAAGGTGAATCCATTTGTATCGTATATACGTTCTGGTTTTCCTACTGGCTGTTGAGCTGACAGTTGTCATGCACTACAGGATGTTATCTCAATTATATTTGACAAGGCAGTTCTGGAACCCACATTTTGCCCCATGTATGCACTGCTTTGTGCTGATCTTAATGCTAGGCTCCCTTCCTTTCCATCAGATGAACCGGGTGGCAAAGAAATCACATTTAAGCGAGTTCTGTTGGATAATTGTCAGGAGGCATTTGAGGGGGCTGATAAACTGAGGGAGGAAGTAGGACAGATGACAGCTCTAGAACAGGAGCTTGAGCGTAGGGATAAAGAACGATTGGTCAAAATTCGTACTCTTGGAAATATCCGCTTGATTGGAGAGCTTCTTAAGCAGGAGATGGTTCCTGTAAGGCTTGTCCACCACATTGTTCAGGTTAGCATTGTAGATTCTAGTAATGTTACTTTTATCAAATTGTAATTGACGCTTCATTCATTTATATTCCTATCTTTATATGTGAAACAGGAGCTTCTAGGACCTGACAATAAAGTTTGTCCTGCTGAAGAAAATGTTGAGGCAATATGCCAGTTTTTCAACACGATTGGAAAGCAGCTTGATCAGAGCCCAAAGGCACGGCACATCAATGATACCTACTTTAGTCGGTTGAAGGAATTGTCATCAAACCCTCAACTGGTTCCTCGACTGAGGTTCATGGTTAGGGATGTTCTTGATTTACGCGCAAGTGACTGGGTTCCTAGACGTGAAGAGGTAAGACTTTTGTTCTCCAGTGTTGAAATTTATTGGGTCGATCAATATGATCAAAGTAGACAATAATGTCTTTGTTGTCACAGGTCAAAGCCAAAACAATTACTGAAATACATTATGAGGCAGAGAAAAATCTTGGCCTGCGACCTGGTGCTACTGCAAGCATTAGGAACAACCGGGGTGTTATTTCTGCAGTGCCGGGGACTGTTGGCCCTGGGGGCTTCCCCATCAACCGACCTGGCTCAGGAGGTATGATGCCTGGCATGCCAGGAACTAGAAGAATGCCTGGGATGCCCGGTGTATCTGATAGTGACAATTGGGAGGTGGCCAGAGCACGTTCTATCCAAAGGGGTGATGGTCCAATAATGCAGACTGTAGGGCGTGTACAATCATCAACGGGGAACAAGTCAACTTCACTTAATACAAGGCTGTTACCTCAGGGTAGTGGTGGATTCACAAGTGGGAAGATTAGTGCCCTCTTACAGGGATTGGGCCCCCCTTCTTGGCCTTCCAACTCTGGTTTTGGTACAGAGCCCCCTGTACAAGTCCCTCCTCCACCTAGTAAGACGTCTACTACACCTTATATGCCTCCAATTTCAGAGAAACCAGTGGCTGCATCTGCAAAGTTGAATGTCGATGAACTTAAGAGAAAAACAATCGCAAATCTCAAGGAGTACTTCAGTATCCATCATTTGGAAGAAGCCCTGCTTTGTATTGAGGAATTGAAATCACCAGCTTACCATTCTGAAGTTGTTAAGGAAGCAATCTCTGTAGGACTGGAAGAAAACCCACCATGTGTCGAATTAGTTGCCAAACTCTTGGAATATTTGCTCAGTAAGAAACTTTTGACAGCTAGAGATGTAGGGACTGGGTGTTTGCTCTACGGTTCTATGTTGGATGACATTGGTATTGATTTACCAAAAGCACCTAGTAACTTTGGTGAGATTATTGGGAAGTTAGTTTTGGCTGGAGGTTTGGACTTTGTAGTGGTGAAGGAGGTCCTTAAGAAGATGGAAGATGAATATTACCGGAAAACCGTACTGGACATGGTGACTAGGGTTGTGAGTTCTAATCCGAGCGGTGAAGTTATACTGGATTCTCAGGCAGCTGAGATTGAAGCTTGCCAGGGTTTGCTATAATAATTTAGGCTTTAGACTTCACAACCGAGTTGTTTCTATAATATGCGCATGAATTTTGTTCTTACTTTCATAATCTGCCATTTGGGAACGCAATATTTGAGGCAGGCAACTTGTACCATCTGATCAGCTGAAGCTGCCAGGAAAAGGGTCGTCTTGTTTCTTTCTTGAGTTGTACATTTTTCACCTGAGGTCCTACAACTGTGTTTTATTTTCAAAGAAATCAAACCACAGTGGTGCCCCCTGTTGCTGGAGAAGAGAACCAAAAAAACAAAAAAAATGTGGTTTTGTATTTGATTAATTTTTGTTTAATTTGACTTAGTTTTGTTCAGACTAAATAAAAGATTTTTCCTTTCAATCTATTTTTCTCCCACAAATTATTGAGTACATGCTGAGGATCAACTTTGAAAGATGACGCTGAGTGGGTTGCCTATATCCGTGAATCCGAAACGACGTCGTATCTGTGCGCTATATGTGTTATTCTTGTTTAAAAAGTGAGTGGGAACCAACATCCCGCGTAAATGGTTACAAATGGAGGCTGCTACGTCAAGCCAACAAGTAACTAACGGCGATCAGTCGCTGAAACTGGCCGTAGCCATCGCTCTTCTCCGATCGAAGCTCCTTCATAAGCAACCTTCTCAATCTGACGCCACTCGTTGGAAGCTTAAGGCCTCACTGGAAACTTCTGTTTCCTTTTGTACGATTTCCGTTTTATAAGTGAAGCCAATGCGTAGTGGTTTAACTTGCGCTCTTTCTGTTAGGCTAAGGAGCGGAAGCAAGAGATTCTTCGGCTCAGAGAAGATCTCAAGGAAGCTGAAGGTTCTCTCTATCATTTGAATATTCTTTCTGCTGCTGATAAGTTTCTAATTTCATTTTGATCTTTTGTTTTTAGATGCGTCTCGGTTTGATCTTTTCCCCAATACTGCTTCGTGCAAGTGCTACTTCTTTCACGATTTGGGGAAGCTCCATGGAGATTCCTCTCAAAGTAGATTCAACGATGTTCTTCGCCGTCGTTTCCTCAGACAAGGTCTCCCTCTTTATCTTCTTGTTGTGTTCTCTGCCTTTTCCTTCCTATTTCTCAGTTCTCACCACAGATTAGGAGTTCTCTCTTGTGTGCTTCCTGTTCTTGCAGTGAGGCTCAGAGAAAGAAGGAAAAGATCGAGTGATTCTAATCAACGACGTTGCTTTTCAGGTATTGAAGCGTTAACTGATGATTTACTCCTTGCTTGGTAACTGACCATAGATTACTGATAATAATATGTAGTAGAATAATATGTGGTTGGGTATATCTATAACTGAACTTATGGTGGCGGATATTCATATGCTATTGCCAAATTAATTATTGCAGACTTCAAGAATGTGGAGGAAGAGGAGCAACTAAGGGCTTCTGTTGATTTTCTTGTAGAACTATGCGACTGTACTTGTCCAGTGAGTCTCTAGTTGGTCGCTCTGTCATGCTAAAGATGATTATGTTTTTTTAGTTTCTTGTTTAATTTCATGGAATAATTTTAAGTGCATTTCACTTTGCAGACCGAGGAGATAAATTTTACGAACTGGTCGCACCAAGCTGTAGACTTCATTCTAGGTCCGATTTAATTTTGGTGTTCTTAAATAGAAGTACAGTGATCGACGTTGAATATTGTCAAGACAAAAACCTAATACTTTTTATGGACTTCACTTTGACCTCTTAAAAATTCATCAAATTTTCACCATTGTAGCGCAATATCAGATAGTGGGTAGAGATCTATCGATTTCATGAGTGTATACATTTAATAGGAAAGCTGAAAAAGGTAAGGACAAGAACAAAATTTTCTGTACTGAGAAAATGGAAAGCAAACTTATGCTCAGTGCTGTGGCTACAGTGTCTGGTGATTACGAGGAGTTTGGGTACTAGCTCAAATAAGCCACTTTGGCAAATGAAATCATCGGTGTAGTTTTGCTGAACCAACCATGTTCTAATTCATTTCATCCACACACTATGTTCTGTCAATTTTTAGTCATCCAATTTCTC
>JANZXV010000008.1:181008-195076 GCA_027576455.1 Erythroxylum roigii | reverse complement strand
TATTATATATTTTTAAACAATTTAAAATTATAACCTGCAAACTTCTGAACAACTAATAAAGATTGTTTATATTTGACTAAAAGGTCACAAATATAAATGACTTTAAATCATTATCAAATAATGTATTTAAAGTACATACTTTATGAAATATTATATATTTAACTAGTGTTTTCTATGTATTTAAAGAATTAAAATTATGATTATGAAAATTTTGAATTATGTTAAAATTATAAATTATTACAACAATTATAGACAATACAAGCTTGACTATAAGAATGAAAACAAAATGGTTTCAATAATAAATGTGATTGTGATTAGAATTAATTATGAGTTATGACCTAGATCTAAGCATAAATCTAAAAACGAGAGAAATGAGGATCGAATTCTACAACTGAACCATGTCTTACAATAGTGTTAAATACTAGAAATGGTTCGTGAAGCTCGGGAAGTTGATATGACGCGTTTCGTTCGAGTTTAAATCTTCTGTCCAATATTATGGTGTCTTATTGTGTTCAATAAATCTCAACCATTTATTTATGTGCATCTCGCGTAAATTCCGTGAAATAAATGACTGAGATTCCATAAGACAACGTAATATTAGACAGAAGATCTGAATTTCCCTTTTCCGCATCGAGAAAATAACCAAAACCCCCGTTTGATCACGGTCGTGGTTGACAAGTCGGTAATGCCCCGTGAAGTGTGAACCTAAAACTAACAAAGTAAAATCCCAAAAGTACCCTCGACCGTGTTCTTGGACTGGAGGGAAAAAAGTCAAGTTTGTTTTCTTATCCATTAAGGCTTCGATCTCGGCCACTGTAAATCCAAAATTTCACCCAAAGTGTAGATAGTCAAGAGAGCCAAACAAATCCAATATTAATAGAGCGAGCAAGAGAGAGAGAGATTTGAACAGACAGAACAGTACAAGTAAGAAAATGCCGACGAGCTGCGAGATCTTCTGCGAGATCCTGATCGCCATCTTGCTTCCTCCGTTGGGCGTTTGTCTCAGGCATGGATGTTGCAGCGTACGTGTCACTCTCACACACAAATTCTTGTAATTAGATCTGGAACTATTGTTGATTGATAGTTTCTTTTCTTTTCTGGTTGTAGGTGGAGTTTTGGCTCTGTGTGCTGCTGACTATTCTAGGTTATTTACCTGGAATCATCTACGCGCTTTACGCTATTGTCTTCATTAATCGCGATGAGTTCTTTGATGAGTACAGACGCCCTCTTTATGCGGCTTATTAGTCAATCGCCGCCTGATTAAGTTCTTATGTATTGTAATTCACTTTCGCATCTCCATTCAATTCTCGTTTATTGTAGTCTGATGTTGAAGTTTATTGTTTGCTGCTTATCTTTGCTAGATCAAATTGGCGAAAATACGTGAATCCGTGTGGTTGGTTAAAAAACCAGTTTTTTTTTTCAGTATAGTCAAAGGGTGTGATAATAGTCATGTTATGTCTCAATGCAATCCTCTTAAAAAGCTCGCTTCTTTTCATATTTGAGATGCATACATCAGTCTACAGTAATTTGTTGCTTGAATGAGAAACCATGGATGATGATTCAAGAAGAAAAATGCCCTCATGTTTGGCATGAAGTGGAGTGATCATGATTACCTTGATTTAATGTTTTTTCAACTTGAAATTGGGAAATGATATAATTGGATTAGGAGAAATGCGCTGTTTTAAGTCTGCAACATTATATGAGGTACTGCAAAGAAACATGTTTCAGATTAAGACATTGAAGTGATCAATAAGAAATTGAAGGCCAACTGCAAAATTGTTGAAGTCTTTGTTTTGATTCTTTTTCTTAGTTTCGTCTTTGATTCAGTGTACTTAGTATCTTTCCTCTCATGGGTACAGTAACTTTGTATTTAAGGATTTGGGTCCTTGGTGGGACTAGTAGCATGAGATTTAGAGAGAAACCCAATTGAGAGGTGTCTTGATATGTTAGGTATTATCACTCATGTTTCTTTTTGTAATTAATGATATACCTAACCATTAACAGTCGTAAGTCCCATTTCATGTTGATCCAACTTTGTTTATGGATACTGTTGTGGTTCTTTTCTCCCTCACATTAAGCATTTGGCTCTAACCTTTCTTCTAAGCCTTGTGATGTCTCATCCTCAACGCCTAATCATTAGTCGGGAGCTATGACCTCCAGGCGTCAAAGGCCTGGTTTAGCCATTCTTGGGAACTTGTGGACTTATTAGTTTATAGTTTTTAGGTCCTCTTGACAGGTAGGATGGCAATACTTCGTAGACTGGGTGTTAGCGGAAGTTGCACAGAAATGATATCCATGGTGGTGTAAATGGATTGATAATAGGAATGACTAATTCCAAAATTAATCATGCGAGTCGATAAAAGAAATCCCCAAAAAATAGCGGAAAAATATGTTCAGATGCATGTTCCTTTTGTTTTAGATAACACAAGCCATACTATTTCAATTACACTTGCAATTTCACAGATATTGACGTTTGAGATGAAACTTATGGCGTTGATATGACTGTTAGTTACAAGCGGAGAATTTAGTAAACAAAAGCAATCATCTTGTAAGAATCTCCTTTATCCGATAAAGGCAATGAGTTGGACATTGACAAGACTTACAATTGCAATATAGGAATCAGACGATAAAACAAAAAATGACTAATCAATTTCCCAACTATTATGGATGCTTGAGATGGTATCTGTATCTCTTTCTTTTTTTTAGAGACCGGACAGTCATTGTTTAATTATCACTTTTTTTTTAATCATCAGTCTCCTCGTTATTACAGGAGATGTGGTTGCATCGTTCTTCTTTGATATGGTGAAGAATAATCTCAACTGGCATAAAAGCATAATGATTTAGTATGGGAGCTAAGCTGTTCTTTGATGCGGTGAAGAATAATCCCAACTAGTACAAAAATATAATGAATTTGTATAGTAGCTAAAAATAATTCTGACCAAGTTGATCTTTCTAGCAGAGCCCCCGTTTTTCTTCACATTTGAATGGGAGATAAAGTAGGGATTGGAGCAAAAACATTGCGAGCCTTTCGCCATAACCAGGCAATTTCATTTTAAACAGTACTGTTACCTAAATACGATCAAATATTATTATGTTACAGGCGAAGTCAGACCAAAATGTTGGAGCAAAGCATAGGGTTTTCACGACTCCTGCAAGAGTTCCCTTTTGCCAAGATATGCCAGGTCAGTGCGACGAGTGAGAGGTTTTAATGAGCACCTTGAAGGCAAGAAGCACAAGGTCAAGCTAGCAGGATTGGGATTTCAGAAGAGTACAAAGAGCCCTGGTTTCACACCATTGCCAAGGACAATTCCAAATCCGACTAATCCAACCATGCTTATGTCCTTGTCTTATACCTGGAGCCAAAAGTTGGAAGACTTTTCACTTCAGGTCAACAAGAGGACACGGTGGTACAGTTCTGAAAATGCAGAATGATAAAAAGGCGGAAAACAAAAATAATGAGCTGTCTGCAACAAGAATTAAAGATGTGGGAAACTTGAAGAAGAAGAAGAAGAAGAAGAAGAACGAACCACCAGATCAAGAGAAGATAAAAGTACAAAGTTCTGGTGTGAGACTTGCCTAGTTGGTACATATTCTGAAGTGGTGATGGAGACAAGGGGAAGAAGCAACGACTCGGCTTCAGGAACTTGCGTCAAAAAGGAAGAACAGGTGGAAAACAAAAATGTTGACTTACAAATGTTTAAAAAATGAAGACATCGAAAATTTTGACAAAAATAGAGCTACATTTCTTGTGTACTCTGAAGTGGATGTGGAATGTCACGATGAAAGGAAGAAGCATGTGGCACGTATTGAGGGACATATTGAAAATGGCAAAGCCATTCCACCCATCACCACTTATCGTGGGAGCATCTGAAGCTGATGAGAAGCTTCATATGTCAAAACTGAAGACGAGAGAAAATGTTTTCAAGGCAGTGACGAATAATTGTAAACAAAAATACTAATAGACAGGTTGACGTTGTCTTTGGAGTTGGTGCATAATCAATGTTCCCTTGGATTTACATCCTTTGGCTTAAACCTGTTGAGACGCCGGCAGAACCATTTATACGATGAAAACAAGGAAAAGGCATAGCTAACAACCATGCATAACCTCCTGCACTAATTTCTGAAGAATTTGGCACACCAGACAAAAGATCAAGGTCAAATCTACTCTTATCTTTGAAAACTAGTTTGCTTCTGAACCAAGGCAAGATTGATGAATCATGACCAACAACGTAAGAGATACGAACTCCTATACTATGTTACAAGCTTGAATGGTTCCAAACCATCGGATCACTCATCTGTAGTTCTTTGTCAGGATGCTGAAATTTGTGTTGGCCAGCACGAAAAGCTCCAATCTAACTTTCTTTCACAAGCCAAAGCAAGAGTGTAAAGAAACAAGCTTCGTAACTTCAAAGCATATCCAGGGAGGAAACTATTGCAAGATTCCAAACTGACTACTAATTTTACTCCGCTATCAAAAAGAAACATTTATGAAAAACCAAGCAAGAAGGAAAAATAAAGATAAATTTGATGATGAGCATCGATTGTGCCGTTTCTTGTATACCAGTATAACTATATTGAAATACGTTTTGCTTTACAATGATAAGAAGAAAAGGTAACTAGAATGTGAAAGTTAAACAAGGTAAAGATTCAGGCCAGGATAACCTTTAATCCTCGAAAAGCTATAGGAATGGCAGTTGCAATTGAAGAATAAACTCAAACCCTCAAAGCAACTGGATCTTGCCAGGAGATCTTCCTTTTCCCTGCCTGACCAGACCCATTACTAAGATTCCTACAAGCTGCCAACTTTATATCATTATGGTCGTCATTTCCACTTCTCATCGAAATTAGTTTTGGTTCATCTACTCTCACCACCCCACTATTAGCTTGCATGTCTTCTTCTTCCATCTGCAACAAATTTGATATCAGTATTAGCTCATCTGTGAAGGGTCTTCATCAATGAATTGGAAACTTCTAATCACATTAACAGTTAACTAGCTACTTACTGAAATCTCATTCAAATCAAAAATTGGAGCGTTGCTTCGAACAGCAGCTTCCTTTCCACTATAAATCCTTTCCCTCTGATTCAAGTCAGGAATTGCGAATGAGCTTCGCAATGAACTGTCCTTTTGAATTTGGGTCTTCTGCCTTTGTTTCATGCCAGCAACTGGAGCAGGTTCATGGTGAAACTTTTCTGCTTGGTTTGAATCGACGTGTAGAATTTGGTGTCGTAAAGCTGCATCCTTCCTACTAAAATTCTTTTCTTTTCTTGCACTTCTACTTCCATTCACTAACTTCTGTGATTTCCCTGAATTCCGCTTTAGGGGAGGATTCAGAACCTGGTTTTCTGTCAAATACTTGTATCGTCGCTGCAAAAATCTACAACCAAAAGATCCAAAATATTGAATGGTCACATGTTAAAATTTCCATTATATATCAAAGGCAGAAAACTGATACCTGACTTCATCCAATAAGGTCAACTTCCTGTTTCTCATCATCTGCAGCTTCAATTTCTTGGCTTCTGTTTCCTGAGAAATCCTTAAAACCGTTAACCAAACTAACTGCTTTGAAGTCCTTACATTAAAGAGAACAACACGATAGACTTGAGTAAAAGCTATACAGGAAAACTAATCATGCCAATATACCATGAGAAATAAAAGCTTTGCAATGAAAAGGCCGATGTAAGAAGGTTTCTTCGATAAATAAAATGTCAGGGGAGAGCACTATAGGAACTTGCCAACAGGAGATATGGATAACGCAAGTTCACAGTAACCATATAAAACGTCATGTAGAAACACAATAAGCACGCAGATCACACAGATAAAACCCCCAAGATCACAAATCAGACATGAGACTAAGGTTCTAATCCGTGAGGAACTAACGAGTAGAAGGCTCAATTATAAATTTGATGATTGAAAAGGCGCATAACAGAGTCTACAACGCCTTCACAAAGGATAAGAAAACATAGGAAAATGACCAGAAGCAAGAAATAAGCTTTCTTAACAGCTCTTATTCTCTAAAGCATTAATATATACCGAAGGGAACGATAATTCATCTATTCATGTGGGTTTTATCAGCTATTCATTCATAATCAAACAAACCCCACGTCCATGAATTGTAAAACACGAACAGGAAACTGTAACCTAAAAGGTCTATTTCAGGCCTTTAAGTTTGCAAACGATATGCTAAAACAAAAAAACAAGTTTCAAATCTTGTTAAATCAACAACAAAAAAAAGAAAGATCCATGCTTAAATTCAGCACAGTAGATCTAACCAAAATCTCAGAAAAAGAAATTCCAAGAAAACCAAAACCCAGAAAACCCTTTACCTTGTATAACTCTTCAAAGTCCTGCAAAAGACTCTGATGCTTGAATCTGGTCCTAGCATCATCGTACAAAGGAACATATGCAGAAGGAGACGACTCCATAGCAACAGCAGCAATGCCCTTCATCTTCTTCATGATGAAATCAAATCACCGATGAACAATCTAAACCAGAAGAAGCAGAGGATAGAGAGAACCCCAACAGAGAGAAGACAACACAAGCAAGGAGAAAGAGCGAGAAACAGGAGAAAGCTGAGAGGGTTATTGGTAAAGAAGAAGAAAGATAAAGAGACGTGATGAGATACAATAAAAGGACAGGAAATCGGATGGTTGAGAGAAACATACAAGGAAGAAAGAGAGAGATAAGAAGGTTCTCGCTTTCCTGTTTTCCCTGTGAAACTCTGACCGAGACAAAGAAGAAAAGAAGGAGGAAAAAAAAAACCCAAAGAAGCCCACATAACTCGGTGAAAAAATTGTTTCTTTTGAGTGTGGAGACAGTGATGAAGATGGCATCTTTTGGGGGGTTGCAGGAGGGCATTTCAGACATATACTTTAGGTTTTTATTTTTGTTGTGAAGGAGAGGGGGTGAGTGAAAGAATTGTTTTTGTAAGGTGGGTTTGGTTGGAGGACAACAATTGAAGACATCTACTATCTACTAAATCAATCTCTCTTCGCCTTTCTCTCAAATTTGTTTTCTTTTTTGTTTTTCCTCCCACGTAAATTTTGGTCCAGCTGGGCCATTGAAGAAGGACAGAGAAAGAGAGAGAGAGAGAGAGAGGATGGTGTGGACTCTTCTTTGCGTCTGCGTGGAGTTCCCATGTTTCTTGTAACTGTTGGAGCTGGTGGTGTAAGAGAGACAAAGGAAGAGATACGGTTTTTGTTTTTTTTTCCTAGTGAGATGTTCAAAAGGGTTGGTGGGTCGATGAGATGAATGAGGAGAAACAAATGGGTTCTCTTTGTTTGTGGGAAGAGGCTGAAAAGGCAAAGCAACAGAGAAAAATGGGTTGGGACTTGGGATGATACTGTTCTGTGATGAGTTGTTGCTATTGCAGTTGTTGGGAGTACCTTACTTTTAGGCTTTAGTTTTGGTGGTTGTGAGTGAGAGGGAGACACCAAATGCAATTATTAGTTTATTATTATTGCACATACATTAACACATCATCTCGTATATCCACTCTACAAGAAGAAGAAGAAGATGCTTCTTCTCCTCTTTCTCTGTTTTCCTCCTCCTGGATCTTGCTGTTAAACCAGTATGTTTATGTTTATAATTTATAAAACCCAATTTTGGCTTCAACCTAAAAACAATAATTCTTTTAATTTTTTATTAAAAAAATCGATTCAAGTAGTTGTTGGGATCTTCATCTTCTTAACTAACTTTTCAGATAATTAATAAGTTCGTATCTTAAACTTAAACCGAGAAGCAAACGACAAATCGTGAGAATCCTTCTTTGTTGAATTTTCAGAACCAATTGATGTGATCTCTTTTAATGGAGGTTGGTGTTCATGTCAAAATCTAACTTTCCTTTAGGGGTCACGCTCACACAGGTAATTCCAGTGGAGAAAAAGACCATTATCTTATATCAATCTGGCCAAATTAACAACCTTAGCCAACTACAATGGACAGGAAACCTTCCTATCCTATGCCCACCCCCTTGTAAATGCCGCAGGGCCAAAAGGGTTTTGGCTGACTGCTTTTACCAGACTTCCGTTTTTGGTCTGAGTGAAGCTTGGTTCTCTGCTCTTACAATTTGGTCTGAAAAAAACATAGCTCCTTAGCATGTACAGAGAAAGGAAAGGAAGATATGTAATGCCCTTTCTTTTGTCCATCCCACTGCACTAAGTATTTATTAAAATGATTCCACGATCCATGCCTTAGCAGCGAAGAGTGGCATATATTATATGGGTGTGAGAATGGCATCACGTAACTGTACTGTGTGAAGATGCTTCTCTTTAAGTGATAAAACAAATAACAAATTCAGAACAAGAACATGGCCTCTAACGCTTGAACATGTAGCAGAAAACAATGGAGCTACAAGGAAACCTATCGTCAAACCGATGGAGCCATGTGTGTTGAAAGTGAACTCAGTCATTGGAAGAAGCTATGAAGTTCAGAGTTGGTTGACTGCTCTCCTACGCAATTCCTTGGAAACTTAATTACAAGAGGAAACTCATGAGCAGCTCACTTTATATGACATGTAATTTGTCCAACTTCTTTGGATGGAAAATATCATACAATTAAAAAAAATTAAAGTAATTTCAACATTACAATGAGGTTTCCTTAAATAATCAGCAAAATATTACATTACAATAGGCAAAACAAAAGTTACACTACATACAAGTCCCAACAGCTATGTTAAAAATACCACCTAAGCTTCGTTGTTGTTGACAAGTCCTGAGTTGCTTCCTTTGCTATTACGAGAGCTCAGATTTCACTTATAATGTTCGCTGTCAGTTGATATTTGGTTGTCACCACCCATGAGTATAGCCTGCGGTTTCTCTCCATCCAAAGGTTTTAAGTTGTGATAATGAGGGCTGCTTTATCGAGTTTGTCGTCCTTCTTTTGCTGCTTAGAAGTACGAATGAGCCAATTCATTGTGTCATTCAAGTCATAAGAGGTGTAGTAAACATCCAGCTTATGAAACAATTGACTCCACACAGCTTTTGAGTAAGTACAATTTAAGAAATGGTGATTTCACTCTTCAGCTAATAATTTACATAGCGCACAAATAAGATCAAAGCTTCCATGCCATCTGTCTTTAGTGCTTAGACGATTTTTAACGACTAGCCAAGTAATCATCAAGGCTCGGGGGCTTAGGCTGTTCTTCCAAATGGTACCATTTGATATTCAGGAAGAAAAATACTATAGCAAGTTTTGTCAGTGAATATACCTCTAGGGTTTGGTTTCCAGAGAATCATGTCTTCGTTGCAGCTGTTATTGATCATTGGGAAGTATTGACAAAGTTGGCTAAACCCTCGAAATTGGCCAGACCAACTCCCTTTAGAATTGAGAAATGAGACTTTGAGGTATATGCCTTTGGAAACGAGCTAGTTCTGTTCTGTGAATTAATGGACTGAAATTAGTCCAATTATCATACTACTGCCATATGTTGTCCCCGTCCCCTTTTCCCAGTTTGTGATATATCCAAGGGTAGATGATCTCTCTGGTTTTCAGCATTTGTGTAAAAATCCAAGAACAGCCCCTAATCAATGGTAATTGCCAAAAGATGCGAGTGTGTACGTATTTTTCATGGATCCACTAGATCCAAAGAGCAGTTCTGTCGACGTGAAGCTCCAAATTTTCTTACATAAGAGTACTTTTTACATGATATTGGTAGATAGAATTCCTAAGCCCAAATAATCTTTTGGGAATTGTAACCTCCTCCCGGGAGCTGATCCTCTGGCCCAGGTACTCTGTACCTAGGCTGAGATCCTCTGGCACAGGCTAAGTACAGAATACAAGTTGAGGGCTGAGATCTTCTGGCACAGGCTAAGTATAGAGTACAAGTTGAGGGCTGAGATCCTCTGACACAGGCTAGGTACAAAGTACCTAGGCCAGAGGATCTGAAGGTCCTCCTCCCAGTTTACTTTTTCCTTTTTAGCATTGTCCATGAAGCCAGGCCAAACGAATGCTTTTATTGTCTTGTCCAACTCCTTGATCAATCTTTTTGATATAACTAGAAGATTGATCCCAATGGATATGTAAGTTGCTAATTACAGAAATTATAAGGGTAACTCGAGCCGCCATTAAGAGGAATCTACCAAGACAAGATTCAAGATTTTAGATTTGTATTTTTCCAGGAGAGGAATGTAGTCAGCATACGTGAGTTTAGCATGAGAAATAGGGACTCCAAGGCATGATAATGGAGGTGTATGTAACTCAATTGTCAATGCTCTTGCAAGGATCAGAACAATTTGTAACATCTGAGGAACAATAGAAGCTGCTCTTATGAAAGTTAACCTTCAATCTAAATCAACTAGACATTTAGATCTGAACTAAATAGATTACATATAATTTTATAGAGATTTAAGTTGTATTTAAATTTGAAAGGCTAACGCAAAATTTTGAATTAAATTGTTAGAATGACTTCAATTCTTTTTATAAAATGATGTTTTTATTTAATTTTTAAAATAGCAACATTTGATATATAAAATTAAAAAATTAAAACTTTAAAGCAGTGCAATTCATTAACATAAAATCAACACCAACAATAATAACAACAACATCCAGTTAGAGTCCTACCAAAAAGTTAGGTCTGTGGAGGTCCAGTAGTACATAGCCTTATCCCTACTTAATAAAGAGGCTATTTCCGTTATACCCACTTGTAATTAAAAATAATGATAATATAAAATATAAATAATATAAATAAAACTATAAAACTATACAATGCACTACATAATACAATGCATAAAGAATTTGGTAAAGAATACAAATAAAAAAATAAGTAACTAAATACACAAACACAAAAAAAGAAGAAGATGCAAGAATAAATCAAAGCATCAAATATAAGAAAGTAATTAAACTAAGTAAAAAATATATAATATAAATAAATACATGTAAATAAAACTATAAAACTATGTAATGCACTACATAATACAATGCATATAGAAACTGACAAAAACAATAAAAGGTAAAAAAAGTAACTAAATACACAAATACGAAAAGAAGAAGGACACGTGCAAAAATATTTCAAAGCATCCAATACAAGAAAGTAATTAGGTTAAGTAAAAAAATAGGTCTAAGCTAAAAAAATAAGAGGAAAGTATTACTTAATCAAAATATTACGGCTAAATATAAAATAAAAGATTTGAAGAAAAATGCTTAAAAGACTAAGAAAACGAGAGTGACATCTCTAAGTCAGAATCTTTATCTGTATCCTAGCACGCTATAGTTTTCTATTGCAGGTCATATCTTCGATAAATTCCAGCAAAGTCATAACATTCATAATCACTTCCCCCGATTTTTTCTTAGGTCTTCTTTTTTTTCTCTTACAGTCTTTAAGTACTATTTTCTCACATCTTCTCACTAGAATACCAGAGGATCTCCTTTTAATATATTTGAACCACCTAAATCTCGTCTCTTTTATTTTTTCATTAATAGTAATCATCTTTAATTTGTCTCTTACCATTACATTTATGACTTTATCTCTTCCAGTAAAGTGGACTATGTTTTCATCTATTTCTCCATTGCTTATGATGATAAAACCTAGAACACTCCTTCGATGGTGTAACTTTTGAACTAATATTTACCTCCACATCTGGAGCCACCTTATGGCTCAAAAAATTATAATTTAAGCACTCAATCTTAATCCTGCTCAATTTAAAGTTCTTCAAATCTAACATATCCTTCCAACATTTTAGCTTTACATTGATACCCTCTTTTGTCTCATCCACTAAGATAATATCGTTAACAAATAGCATAACATAACACATTCCTTTAAAGATTCTTAGTAAGCTTATCAATCACTACTGTAAACAAAAAAAGCCTAAATGAGGAGCCTTAGTGTGGCTCAATATTAATAGAAAAATTTTATGTATCTCCTCTTATCGTCTTTACTATAGTCTCTATCCTTTCATACATATCCATAATAAACATGTATATATGTCACATACACTTATTTAACCTTTAAACACCTCGACATGATTTTTGTAGGTACTATGTCATATGTCTTTTCTAAATCAATAAAAATCATTTGTAGATTACTATGTCTTTCTCTGTATATTCTATTAATCTCTTAAAAAATGTAAAATTTATGCCGTGAACCTTCCTGGCATAAAACTAATTCATTAACATACCTAATTACAAATCATATTGGAGTTAGTTTTAATGCTTAAAAATTTTAACTCTTTATAGATTCACATTTTTAAAGTATATTTATATAATTAAAATTAATATCTTTTAGTATTAAAAATATTATTAATAAAAAATTATTTCATTTTTGTTAATCTTTTAATATAAATTATTACATAGCTAATTGTGGCATGATTGAAAGTATTTATATGGATATCCTTACGATATATATCAATTATTACATAACAATTCACATAAAAATAACTTAAAAATATTTAACAATAATCTTTTTTAGTATTTTTAAATAATTTCAAAACACATTAATGTCTTATAAAGATGTAAATTATTTCAAAATTTCAATTTTTCATTTAATTATAATATAAAAATATGTAAAATGAATTTTAATTAGATGGCACATTATATATTTTTTATAAATTAAGTTAAATTGAGAAATAGTTATTGACTAAGCCCAAAATCGTTCTTTTTGTTGGATAAAGGCTTAATTGGGCTTGGTCTGGCCCAATAATTAGACGTACTTGATCGTATATCTATTAAACATGCTGTAAAAATGTTGACAACAATGCAAATCATTGCAGTTCGGCTGGGGCTAAGCCTACTTGAAGGCGAAGCATTCACATTACCCAGTCCAACCAACAAAGATGGTGTCATGCTGGTCATTTGCTTGGACGCAGATCCAACATGCAAGCCTTCCAAAATAGGACGGAGAGATTATTTTGAATTATTTGGAATGGAGGCAAAATATTTAAACTATTCTTATATTATTGAAATTTTTAATTTTTAATTTTAATTTCATTGAAAAATTAAAATTTTGCTTCCATTAATTTAATTGGCGACAAAAAAATAATAAAAAATTATAGATCTATTAAGATATTAAATAAAAAATAAAATCCATCTATTTTTATTTATAAGGGTATCTAGGGTACTTTTTTTATCTCTATTATCATTAGTGGTGGATGGTTTGTACTGTTTTTATTCATTTTACGACTTTATATGCTACAATTTTTCGTCTACAATAAGAAATCTTATCTTGCGTCTTCACTAAAAGTCTAAATGAATGTAATGATTAAAATTGTACCAACTCTATTAAAACTTACAAGAATTAATCTCTAAATTATACGTACTAAACATTCTTTCAAAGAAAATAAGTGGGAATTTACCTATTAGCAATAAAATAGGGTAATGCCTGTGGAAGAATCCTTTCCACAATTGCGTTCAATATAGATTATTGTTTTTTTTTTCCTTTGGGTGTAGGAGTCCTTGTGGAGTTAAGGGAAGAAAAGTCAAAAAGCCAAAAAGTAGTGTAATGAATAAGCCAAAAGGGTAGAAAAATTTGAATAAAAAAAGTCAATTAAGCATGTAATTTTTATTTCCCTATTTATAGGCTTTCATTTAAAAAAGTCATGGACTCAAATAATAGTAATCTTAATAAAAATAGATTAACTCAGATTTATTTTTTATTTGATATCTTAATATATCTATAATAATTATTATTATTTTTGGTCACCATTAAGTTAATTAGGGCAAAATATTAATGTTTTTATGAAATTAAAATTTAAAATAATAATTTTAAATTAAAAATATTTAGATACACTTGCCTCCACTGTGGCTCCATCCATATTCCAAAACATCTTCTTCTGAGGCAATCACGCCAACCCAATGGCTAAATTGGGATTTCCAGCATCATAAGGACATGTACATCTTGTTCCAAGGCAATCACGCCAACCCAACGGCTAAATTGGGATTTCCAGCATCATAAGAACATGTATAAAATAATCTCCAATCGGTAAATACTGTTGAGTTTTTGGCTCCTTTGTTGTCCCATATTGGTTGGGGATAACAATTGAGGCAAGGTTGTTACCTATATAAGGAGGTTACTACCTCCTTGTTTAGTGCACCAACCAAAGTCAAAGATGTAGTACAAATTTGACTCTAGTTAAATT
>JANZXV010000008.1:158728-177464 GCA_027576455.1 Erythroxylum roigii | reverse complement strand
AATATAAGTGGTCCCTTTTTTTTAAAAAAAAAATCCTTATCTTTTCTTCTTTTCAACTTTGCACACACAGCCTTCTTTTTTCAGGTCTCCCTTAGAGTTGAATCTGGCTCCAACGTAGATAAGTTAGAAATCGAGTGGCAGCGAAGGCGCGTACGTCTACCATGAACAAGAGCCTCATAAGTTGATGTCGTAATTTTGGACACTCACTTTTCCAACGACGGCATTAATGATCCTCCAGTCCCGGACTTATTGATGACAACAACCAGTTGCAACTTGCAACCAAATGGTGCACTGCATCCACAAACATTAGCTTGTTCGCTTAACTTAATAGTCAAATTAGAATTATATAAGTTTTAATTAATTTTGTTTTCTCAGCTTGAAAGCTGAAGCTGAGTGGCGTTGAACTGTTGATTTGCATCCAATTGTTGTAAGAATAAGTTGAACGGAAGTTGGAACTGTTTGTTCACGGACGACTTCGTAGAAGGATAGTACATGTACATACTTAGATTTAGCAAGACATAGGAATGAATGGTTTATTTATTATAGTTAATTGCATACCTAATTTTAGTAATAGTCCATACTCTTACATGTGAAAGGAATGATTTTGATTTACCTCCTTAATGCTTTGTCCGACAAAACTTCAAAAAGGAATCCTTTAGATTGTAAATTAAAGGCAAAAGACAACAAGGGTCGCCATTGGGCAACCTATTTTTCAATGTAAGACATTTTTTTTTTCCACTCAAGACATTTACGTAAATACATACGTCCTTAAACGTTTTAAGCCTGGAAAAAAGTAAAGCCATGCATATTCCTTTCTCGGTGAACCTTATGCTGTTGTAAATAAACCTAGCATTTAAAATATCTCTATCTTTATTTTTTTGGAATAGGAAATAAGTTTATAAATAAGCTGATTCCTTCTAGCTTCTCATACAAGAGCCTGCCTTTCTTCTACAGAAATCTCGGTTTCAGGGTCTGCTTCCGGCTCACAGGGTACGCAGAGCAGCTTGTGTTAATCCGAAACTTGTTACTAAAAGAGTATATGCATTTCATATCTTTCGTTTACGCACTTTTCGTTTAGCTCTGAAAAGGAAGGATTTTGCATTGTTCGAGTTTCAGTTTCTAATTAAAACACCCGTGTCGTCCTTTCTTCTAAAACAAGTTCAGAACAGTTTGTTGTTTATTCTTCTTTGATATGACTCGTCGGTGTACGGTAACCATGCATGTATGTGCACTGTTGTGAACTCAGGTGGCGAGTCTGAAAATGAAGATCAACGTGAAGGAATCAACCATTGTACGACCTGCACATGATACACCGGAGACGAGCCTATGGGTCTCGAACTTGGATCTTTTGGTCCCAACGGACCACGTTTACACGGTTTACTTCTACAAGGCGAATGGGTCTTCGAGCAACTTCGATGTTCAGGTGCTAAAGGAGGCTTTGAGCAAAGTGCTTGTGCCATTTTACCCAGTAGCAGGTCGACTTGGGAGAGACGAAAATGGCAGGATTCAGATCGAATGTAACGGTGAAGGTGTTCTGCTGGTTGAAGCTGAAACTACTTCTGTTATTGATGATATTGGAGACTTCACTCCTGGCTTGGACATGCTTCAGTTTGTTCCTAAGCTCGAACGTTCCGATGATATTACTTCATGTCCTTTATTGTTAGCTCAGGTATCAAAAAGGGGTACAGATCTTCTTCTGTACGTCTTATTTTATGTCCTCTGTCCTTTTTTAATCTCAACCATCCAATTTTAAGAAATTACTGAGTAAGTACAGAATAAGAATAAGGAGGCAGAAGCTAATCTTTTGAGTTTTGATTTGACGGGATTGAGAAGTTAATTCATTTACGGATTTACTTCCTCTTGTTTACTCCTAAAATTAAGGACAAGCTGTTCCTTCCTGTCACAGATAACAAGGTTCGGGTGTGGGGGGGTATGCATTGGAGTCGGCATGCATCATACGGTGGTGGACGCAACAGCTGCGTACCAATTCATCAATTCATGGTCTGACACTGCACGTGGATTCCCCCTCAGCGTTCCACCCTTTATTGATAGGTCCCCATTGACAGCCCGGGACCCACCCACACCAACCTGCCATCACGTGGAGTACGATCCACCACCCGCAATGAATACCTCCGCACCCCAACAAAACCACAAAGCCGTAGCCAAGATTCTCCATATCGCCACTGATCAACTCGACGCCCTAAAGACCAAGTTCAAAAGAGACGACGGAACGAGCAAGTACAGTACGTACGAGACCCTCGCTGCTCACACGTGGCGCTGCATGTGCAAAGCACGTAAACTCCCCGAAACCCAGCCCACGCGCCTCTACATCCCCACCGATGGCCGCTCCCGCCTCCGCCCGCCGCTCCCGCCGGGATTCTTCGGCAACGTGGTGTTCACCACCGCAATCAACTCGATCTCACATGAGGTCGAGTCGGAGCCCATGGAGTCCACAGTACGGAAGATCCACGAGGCGTTGAAGAGAAGAGACGACGAGTACTTGCGGTCGGCGCTCGATTACTTGCAGTTACAGCCAGATTCAGAAGCGTTAAAACGAGGAGCACAAACGTTCCGTTGTCCGAATCTGAACGTGGTGAGCTGGATGAGATTGCCCGTTTACGAAGCGGACTTCGGGTGGGGCAGACCCTTGTTTGTGGGCCCGGCAAGTGTGGGATTCGAAGGAATGGGGTATTTAATGCCAAGAGCACACAAGAGCGAGGGAGTTAACTTTGTTCTGTTCTTAGATCCAAATCAGGCGGAGCGCTTCCAGAAGTTGTTTTACGAGTTCTAATTTCGATTCCCCTAGGCTAAACACTGGAATGTTCGTGTCGTGTCCACTCTTGCTGTTTCAATATCTACCACTCGATCCAAATGCATTGATTTCCTTTTCTCTAGCTGTATCATCACCCTCTGCCTTGGCATCTCTTGTATGTTTTCATATTTGGTTAGTGAGGAAATGAAAAGAAAACCAAAAGATGTCTCCACGTAATATAATAATGAAAACTAAAATATCAAAGTGCATGGTAATATTGAAAATTGAAATAATTAAATCGTTAATTAATTCGCAGACTATTCCTAAATTTTTCTTTGCGAAAGTAAAATATCAAAATGCATGGTAATATTGAAAATTGAAATAATTAATTCGTTAATTAATTCGTAGATTATTTTCAAATTTTTCTTTACGCAAGTAGATAAAAATCACAACTGCAAAATAATGGAAACATCGACGTTTGGTAAAGTAGTTCGGTACACCTTGCTTACGTCTATGGGCCCTTCACTCAGATTAAATTCTTTCACTGTAATTCACAAAAATTACATAAGATTAATCTACCTCGTAAGACCCAATCTATGTAACTGACCCACAACCTAACTACCCGTGAAAGATTTTCACGCTCAATAATACGACCGACTCGTATTAACCTCGTCAGAGAATTTTTCAAACTATTTCTACTAAAAAATAAAGACAAATAAAATCAATAACGCAATAATTTCAGATCTGAAATTCTTCACCAAAATAGTCAAGTGGCAACACCAACAATATATGTACCGATCTATGACCAAGCCTTCTTTGTGCTGCAAACATCAATTAACATAAATCACCCAACAAAAACATCAACTCCCATTATGCTTGGACTGCTTGACGGAGACGAAGATAACGTTACTGTGCTGCATGAAAAACTCCACAAAAATTAACTCAATCAAGGGAGAAAAACCAAAAACAGAAGCAGCAGTCAATAAGGCAATTTCACCGCCGTTTTTCTAAACAAAAACAGAGCAATTATTCGCACAACAAAAGATGCTCTGCTCGTATATTCCACGTCAGCCCAAGAGAAAAAGCAATACACCATCTTCATGCAACCCTGCTAAAAATCCTTTTCAGATAATGATTGTATTATATACGAAGTCAACCACCTTTATTACGTTGCCACACATGTATCTTGAAATATGTGTTTCTCAATAAGCAATTAATGCACACTAATAGACAATTAATACATACTCCAATATTACCTTGTCTCTCATAAGCTCTATACCTTATACACACATAGAACCGTGCACATACCGCAACTAATGCCCATAAATTGTATGCCACACATGTAAGTCAAAACCTCCTTACTGCACACTCACATTAGGGATAGATATTTGCTACAGATTTACGATATACACAAATCCCTTTATTTTTTTCTATCCATAAAATTCACAAATTCACACAAAATTAGCAGTAAATTAATTCCAATATTCTCATGACGATAGGCTCTAATGTAGTGCAGAATTCTTTCACAATCACAAATGTGACAACCACTGTTTTTAAATCCCACTACAATTAAGATTTTATATGTTCAATTAAAATACCAAAACTAAATAAAAGATATATATCATATATCTTAACAAAAATAATTAGAAAATACTAGTCCCAATATTATTCCTTCTTGTGCAAAGAAGGAATTCTCAACAGGAAGTTTGGATTCTTGGAGCTTTTTCCAACTTCTTAAGTCCTCTTGGGCTCAAAACCAGGTGGACATAGTACCTCTCTAGACTCTAGTCATAACCTAAAACTCTTGTGAACAAATTGGTCCAACTGAAAACCAATCTCTAGTAATTGCTATTAGATGCATAGAGGGTAGATAAAGTCTATAAATTAGGAATGATAATAAGTTATGACAGAGTTGGGGCTTGGCTGAAGTTTGATCTTGTTGAGTTCAAGCCCGACTATACATACGACAATTCGACCTAAGCTGAAGCTAGCTCGAAAATTTTAAATTAAAAATGTAAAATAATGTTGTTTCTTTTATAAGAATTGAGTCTCATATCAGATTAAACTTAAGCGGCCTGAACCAAAGCTCAACCTGAGAATTACTTAACCAAGGCATGGTCCGTTAACTTCGAGTTATGCCAAGTCAAGGCTTAGCTGTGATCCCTACTAGAGATGCCATAAGGTGGATTAAGTGAGAGCAGTGACGGATCCAAGATTTTAGTCTTGAGGGACAAGAACTTAAACCACAAATTTTTTGTAGAAGCAAGGAACTATATATATGTATATATTCTAAAAAAATTTTAGTCTGGAAGGCAATAACCCCTGCTAGCCCCCCTGGATCCGTCACTGAGTTAGAGAGTCTTAGATATGGTGCGAAGTCCAATATACTGTTAAGATATCAAAGTGATGTGGATGAGTAGGAATGTTCAAGGTGACAAGAATAAGTTGAAAGTAATAAAAAAGACTTTTGCGTAGAAGAATAACAATTTCATTGAGAGTTTGGGGAGAGAGTTGGAGGAAAAGATTTATTGATTCTAACGTTGAGAATGAATTGATGAATTAGAAGTTGGATTGACATTTTTGGGTTTAAAGAGAAAATTAGAAAGTACGTTGTGATGACTTTTGATGTGATAAATAATAAATTTATAATGCAAGAATCAACCTTTTTAATGAAGTAATTAATTGACTTTTGATGTGACATAATAAATTTATAATGCGGGAATCAACCTTTTTAATGAAGTAATTAATTGTGTGGCAATATTTTCCTGATGGGCTCAAGAATTTTTGGAAATAATTTGTTATCCATTTCTACTACAAAATGATACGAGCTAAGTTAGAAATTAAACTTTTGAATGCTTTTTTTCACCTCCAAGATCTCTTTGTAAATGGTACGTTAGTACATTTTTAGTCCCTTGAACCGGTGGCTATAATAATGTCGTTTTTTATCAATCTTTTTTTTTTTTGATCGAAAGAAAACTGTCAGATCAGGTTATAAAATAGATCTGAAAAAATTGGTTCTTGGCATATTCTCAAAAAGGATACGTTGTCACCTTAGAGGTGCAATAGTGAAGTAGGTTACACCAATATTAAAATGCACTGCCTAGATAATAAGTCAATCAATACATTTATTACTCTCTCGATAAACATGCCGATAAAAAACAAACTAGTTACAAGTAAACAGCTCGTGAATGCTTGCTATAATAAAGTTGGTCACCTGCGTGCGGTAAGTCAAGGAAGATATGAGCTGGTGCACCTAATTGTAGTCACCAACACCTGTTTGAAGGAAACATTGTCCTTATTAGGAACCTTTACATGCGGTAGATGCTGAGTCGTTTTAAGTACTAAAAAGCCCTGGTTTTATCCTATACCAGTTAGGCAGCAGACAATGCCCGTACAGGAATGGTTTGGTCCCTCGACAAAATCAAGTTTCTTTAAGAATGAAAGTGGCCACCGCACCGGCACCGGTTGAAACGCAACTCTTTTTGTGTGAAACACGTAGGCAACGGGCTCTGAGTCTCTCTAGGAAAATGTGATTAATTTCCATCAAAGCAGACCAGATCCATTGTCCCAAACTTCTTTGTGAAACTCGCATGTTTGATGTAACGCCGAAGCTCGTCTAGAAGTGGCATGAGTTGTCGTGACCTAAGCACGAACCCAAACACGTGTAAGAAAGAGGATCCCAAGACTTCACGACATGACAAGTAGATAAGACGTTTAAAACGATGTTAGCTTGCTAAAGGATCGCAAGTCTTCATTTTTGTTGCTTGACTTTTTCGCTTTAAACCAAACAGAAAAACGACAACCTAACACAAATTTGTTGCATTTTGGATCGAGTGGTCGATATTAAAACGGCAGCGCTGATCATCACAGATGATCCGAAAATTGTTATTTCCAATCATGCAAAACAGGAGTCAAATTAATATCACGACATAAATAGTAATATTAATAAAAAATTAATTGATACGAGATTTAGATATATTGAAAATGTTAAAAGTAGACATTATGATGCAGAAAATATAAGAGAATATTATTTAAAGACTGTAAAAAATGAATATTAAAAAAAAGGAAGTAACAAAAAACAATATGGTTGTTCAAAAATTATCAGAGACATGATCAGTAATAAAAAATTTTGACATAATAAGATATAAATAAAAAATCTTATATAGAGAAGTGATTCTTATTTTCTTAGATCTTTTAAACATTTTTTTCAAATATTTTTATTTTATTTTTAGCTTCAATTTTTATTTAGCTTAAAAGCCTCTTATTTAGCTTAATTATTTTCTTATAATGACATGTTTAATTTATTCTTGTGTTTGTCTTCTGTCTGTCGTGACTATAAATTTATTTACTTATTTTTTTTCTTTTATTATTACTCTTTATCTTATTTTATATTTATTGTATTATGTATTACATTACATATGTTTATATTTTTATTTATATGTATTTATTTATATTTGTATTATAATTATTTTATATCTATTTTATTTTTATATTTATTTATTTTTCTTGCATCGTAACCCTTTGCCTGGTAAGAGTAAAACTCCAAACAACAAGAAGAGCTGTGGCTTCAACCGTTGCATTAGGAATCAAAACCAGAACTCATATGACAAGTGTTAGGATTTATTTTTTAATATTTTTTATTTTTTATTTTTGACATTTTAACTGAACATGAGAATTTTCTCAATAACTATTGAAGATTATCTTCCTTTAGAAGTTGATGATGTTTGAATTCACGGTGATTGACTTTCTCTTTAATTCTATCCTTATTTGAAAAAGGACTCTCCTAAAGGAAAATTGAAAGATTGCGTGAATATTGTGGATTTGGCATATTACTTTTATGGCTGACGTGGCATATTGGTGTAGGGTAATCCTGATTCTGTATCGTGTATTGCTTTTGCTGTTTTTTGTTGAGTGAAAACCGTGTGGGTATCTAGCTTGGGCGGCTGTGCAATTACTTTGTTTTTTTCGGTCAGAAACCCTGGGTGCTATAGTATCTTGAAGGGGCTGTTACTCTCGATTGTTTTGTGTTGATCTGTTATTGTGCTGATTTTCTTAGTGTTTTGGTACAGTTCTCTTTATTAATTCAGCTCTATCAAATAGTTCACGATATTAGAATGTTGCTGGATTTTTATGAGTTCTTGAAGTGACTGATTTATGCAGCATAAAGATGACGTTGTTGTTGATGATGGCATGAAGAACATGTGCAGTAATTCATTTGTGTTTGTGGGAAATTTCTGATCTCTAGTTTTAACTTTTGCTAGTTTTAATTATTCCTTTGGTTGAGTAAAGTAGTTAGGAAAATCTTCTGAAGAGGTTAACACGAATCGGTCGTATTAGTGAGTATGAAAATATTTCACGGATAGTTAAATTGTGGGCTGGTTACATAGATTGAGTCGTTCGGGATAGATCAATCTTTTATAATTTTTGTGAACTACAGTGAAAAAAATTAATCTGAGTGAGGGCCTCCAGACGTAGGTCAAGTGTACCGAAATGCGTTATCAAACATTGGCGTCTTTGATATTTTACTTTTGTGATTGTTAATTTACTTGTGCGGAAATTAAATTTTGGATTGCCTGCAAATTTATTAACGACTTAGTTATTTCAACAAGTTCTTGAAGTCTTTCTCATTTTAGCGAAATCATCCAGCTCCCATAATCAGAATCGGAATGCGAAACGTTTTTGCTCCTGGTTTTAGTGCTCCTAAATCTGGCTGTAACTGCAAGTAATCGAGCGCTGATCGCAGTTACTCATCGTCTCTTTTCTTCAACACCTCGTGGATTCTACGCATTGTGGCTTCTAGAGGCCCCGACTTGAGATCGCCAGAGATCAAGGTGAGTTGCCGAAGAATCCCGGGGGCAGGGGCGGGCGGAGACGTGACATCCGAACCGTGTTACCTGAACAAAAGTGCATTAAGGAAGAAGAACAAAGAAGGAATCGACTTCTCAATCTTAACAAGAGATTTTGGTTCGATACCTGAGCAGAGGACATGAAGAGATGTCATCAGAAAATTCGAGCTTTGCAGCAAGCTGAAGAATGTGCAAGCTGGAGGTGAAGTCTGCAATAATATTATCAATAACAGAAGTAGTTTCAGCTTCAAACAGAAGAACTCCCATATTCGTCTCTCCCAAGTGGACCTGCTAGTGGGTTATACCGCACATTAACTTTGCCCAATGCTTACCTGAACATGGGAGCTGTTTGAAGACCCATTGGGCTTGTAGATGTAAGCCTTCTAATTATGGCACTGGGACCAAAAGATCCAACAGAATACAGGCATGCATTGTTACCATGAACACTATTATTCAAATGTCAATATATATATATAGCCTTAATTTTCTACTAGATTTATGTAAATTAATACTATGTAATTATTTAGTTGATTTTGTTTCTATAATTAGCGTCACCTAAAGTATATAAATAAATGGATGTATATAACATCAAAGATACACAGTAAGTCTTTCGTCTGTTTTTCTTTACTCTTTATTTTCACGTGGTGTCAAAATCCCCTTTTTAAAAGGAAGTCAAAATTCAAGATTTTTTCTTCGACCCTTTCTCTGTAACATTTTTTTGAACATTTGGAAGGGATTCTTAATCTACTTCAAATACAATTTTTCATATACCAAATTAATTCTTTGTTTGAGTAGATTTCAAAACTACAAAAAAACACCAACATTGCCCAACACACACCCTCATGCACCACCCAAAGTTTCGAAGCTCAAAACCTTAGTTGCAGTTGTTTTGAGATAGAAGACAATCTAAACGATGTTGTTTAGCTTCCAAGCAAAATGATGACGTTTTAGTCACGAAAGTTTAGAAATTTTGTGGAGCCATGTTATTTACCATGTGTCGAGCATCTTAGTCAATGCTAAGTCATCTTATATAATGCTAATATACACGTCAGCTGTCACATCATTGGCTACTCATTGCCACCTCAACAAATATTTAACAAATTAACTTTCCACGTTTTGCTACCTAAGTTGTCCACGTGTCAACATAGTTCTCTTCCTTAGTTCAGTTCAAAGCCACAGGTTCACTTTGGTTTGGTTTAAAAGAAGTTGACTGACATTTTGACTGCTCGATTTAGCATATTTTTATTTGATTTATCTATAAATTAGGCTGATTTCTAATGTTTTTAAAGTTTTGAATTCATTTTTGAGGTCAGAATAATCATTTTCATCTCTAAAAGTAAGCTTTCTCTTATTTTATTGTGTTCATTCACTATAGATGCCTCTAAACTTCCCCAATACATTCCTAACCCTACCAATATCATTTTTTATAGTTCCAACTATGATCTTTAAGTTGAGGAAATGTGTAGCTTTCTTAGGGAGAGACTCCTTTAGTGTATTGTTACTGGAAAAATACCTAAACACACTCAAAAGAAAGATAACAACATTTATGTATTTATTGAACGATTAGTAGCATGGAATAAAATGAACCATCAAATCTTAACATGGTTTTGAAATACATGTGCTAAAGCTATCAAACTTGACATTTGATTTTTGACATAATATAGAAGGTATGAAATTTTTTGAAAAATCGTTATTCTGTTTCTAATGATGTCCACCAATTTCGGTTGTATAGGAGTCTTCACCATATATAACAACATCTTGGATAAACAATACATAGTAATGTGTCTTAATTGCAAGAACTTTGAGATCAACTAGCACTTAGTGATCCTACCTAACCTAGTCTTGATGCTGCTATGATCTACACAAAACTTTGAGATCGTTAACATATATGGCATTTACTGATGAATCTCAAGGATGAATTTGAACTCATTCGTAGCTCTATTCTTTGTAGAGAAACTCAACCCAATTTCAACATTGTGATTAAGGAGCTCATCTTAAAGGAAAGTCGTCTTAATATGCTCTGTAAGAAAAATAATTGTCCCATTTACTAATGTTATTCTTGCAACTCATACCTCTTTTTAAACTTCTCTCAACTCACGTAAGAAGTTTTATACAGGATCTTGCAACTACTGTAAAAAGCTCGGACATTACATCTTCAAAGGTAAAAATTGACTTAAATAAAACTTTAGGTAGGGCAATTCTTCCAAGTCTTTTCAGCCTGCTTCCACTGCTACTGCTACCACTGAGGGCCAATAAGAAACATCTCTCCTAAATTTTCTTTAAAGGACTTCCACGCCCTTCTTTAACAATTTCAACTAGATTTTGTACAATTTCCTCCTTTGCCCTATTTAACACTTCAGGTACTACAAATTCTTGATATCTCGATTGCAATCATATAACCTCTGATTCTTCCATTCTTGAATCTTTAACAATACCATATGTTCCACACGATGTTCATACCGTCAATAATTCTTCTATACTATACAATATATAGGTCTTGTTCACACCTCCAAATTGCATTTACTTGACCCTTTTTGTTCTTAAACTCTCAATTCTATGGGATAATTATGTAAATTTGACGTAACTTATCATTTTTTAGTCGTGGTTGCATTGTGTAAGTACCACAAATGGGCGAGATCCTTAGGAAAGGACATAAGGTTAAACGAATTGTGAGCTTGCTTCACTAAATATTCCTTCAAAGTTTGATGTTGGTGTTGTCACTTCTCATCCATGGGTCACTCGCTTAGGTCATCTTTTTGTTTCTATCTTTAATCCCTAATGTTAAATTAGGTCATATTAAGATTGAACATTTTGATTATGTCCCTTATCAATTGTCTAGAAGTTATACTTTACCTTTTTCTCCTAATGATTCTATCCCTTTAACACCTTTTGATCTAATTAATTATGATATTTGGGTCCTGCACCTCATGAAAATGTGGGTGGCATAAGATATTATGCAATCTTTGTCAAAGATTTCACTTATATACTTTGATTTATCTAAGGCATCATATATTTGAACTATTCTCTTGTTAGTCTCATTTTACTAATATGATTCAAACTCATTTTTCTTGTAAGATTAAAGTATTTAGCATTGATAATGTCATAAAATACAGTGATACAAAATTTGTCAACTTCTTTAATCAACAAGAGACTATCATTCAAAGATCTTATCCAAACACATCTAATCAAAATGATTGGGCTGAACGCAAACATAAACATATTCTTGACATTGTTTAAGCCCTTCTGATATCTTCTTCTTATACTTAAATCCTTCGGGGAAAAGCAACCTTTATTGTTGTTTATACTACCATTCACATTCCTTTCTCCTATCATAGGTAATATATCTCTTTATGAGCGCTTATTCAATGATGCTCCTAATTATTAGTCCTTTGAAGTTTTTGGATGTGTGTGCTTTGTTCCATTACATCCTCACGAGCACACTAAACTAGAACTAAAAGCACACTTATGCTGTTTTCTAAGATATGTCATATAGCACAAAGTGTATAGATGTTGAAATCCACTGTCTTAATTACTTTAAATCTCTCGATATGTCACTTTTTGGGAGCATAAAATGTTTTCCACAATATCAAACTTCGAGTAGGCGAAATCTCACACAAGTTTTTTTTGACCCTACCATATCTTTGCTCCTGATATTTTATATGGAGGTTCTTCTTATAGTTCTAATAGTTTAACATAACTGACACCAGATTTTATTGTATCTTCTCTAGTTTTAAATCCTCCACTTTCAACAAATATCTCTTCCTTTTATATTCATTCACCATAATCTTCTGAGTCTCAACAAGCCCCTCGTCAATCCTTTCGAGTAACACGATTGGTTATAGAGGGTTTACCTAAAAATATGGAATTGACTATGAGGAGACCCTTTCTCTAGTCATTTGCTTGACTTTAATATATATTCTTATTACAGTAGCAGCCAACAACATTGGGAATTGTGCCATGTTGATGTCAAGAATGCCTTTCTCAATGGTGATCTTCGTGAAGAAGTATATATGAACCTATACCTAAATGTGCTCATCTACCTAATAAAATTTGACGTCTTTGTAAAGTCTTGTGTGGTCTTAAACAAGTGCCTCGAGCATGGTTTGCTACATTTAACTCCACCTTCAACCATATTGACTTTACGTCCAATTCTTATGATCATACTTTATTTATCTGAAAAATATATCAAGGGTGTGTTATTCTCCTTCTATATGTTGATGATATGATAATAACTGACGATAACACCCAAAGGATTGCTACTCTCAAATCTTATCTTCATTAACAATTTGAAATGAAAGAGTTTCTCCTGAGCTATTTTTTAGGTCTTGAAGTATCTTATGATGATACAAGCTACTACTTATCTCGAGTTAAGTATGTTATTGATCTTATCTCACGTGCTAGCTTTGCTGACATTAAGATTTCTAACATTCTACTAGATTAATGATCATATCTCTGTCACTGATAGAACTCCTCTAAATAATGGTATACTTTATCGACAACTAGTTGATAGTCTTAGATACCTTACTGTGATTTGTCTAAATATTGCTCATGTTGATCATATTGTTAGTCAGTTTACGTCTACACTTTGTATTACTCAGTTTTATGTTGTTTTCTGTATACTTCAGTACATTTGAGGAACCTTGTTTCATGGGCTTCACTTCAGTCATTCATCTTCATTGGAATTACCTACATACTATGATGTCGACTAAGCTAGAGTGCTAACTGATCGTCGAACTACTACATGCTATTATTATGATGTTGACTAAGCTAGAGACCCAACTGATCGTCGAACTACTACATGTTATTATTACGTTCTTGACACCTCTTTTATTTTTCAATGCATAACAAAGCAAACAATTGCCTCTCGGTCAAGCTCTTAAGCAAAATATTGAGCCCTAGCTAACACTACTTCTAAAATTTTTTGGTTGCGATGGTTACTTCAAGACATAGGTGTCTCTTTCTTCAGTAGCTCTTCTCTTTTGTGATAACCACAGTACTATGCATATTGCTCACTATGATGTCTTTCATGAACGAACTAAACATATCGAGATTGATTGTTATCATGTGCTTCAAGTAACTATATAACTTGTCTCAATCTCACCTAAATCACAAATTGTTGCTTTTTTACCAAATCATATTCATCTCGACTTTTTCAAGATCTTCTCTCAAAATTCAAATTATCATCTTCGCAACCACCTTAAGTTTTCGAGGGAATATTAACATAATCTTTGAAATTCAAGCATCAAAAATATATTTAGGCTTAATTTTCTTCTATATCAAGTACAACAACATAAATAGATGAATATATGTAATATTTAGGATACATAAAAATGCAAAAAGCCTTTCGTTATTTCTGCCTTGATCATTATTTCCGCAAACACACACGCTTGGATAATATGCGTGTTTGGCAAACAGCTGATAAATTGTTTTTTAATTGCTTGACCCAAGTAAACTGTTTGACCCATGTTAAAAAAAACTATTTATCTGTTTGGTTTGAACTGGTTGGGTTGGCTGATTCAACTTAACCAACTAATTTTTTAAAAGCTCCTTAAATATAGCATTTGAGGTTAGCTGTTTGCCTAATGACAGAATTGCCCTCCACTTTACTCTCAACTTTTACTCTATGTTTTTCTAAAGTTAGCTTTTTTTGATCATACAATTATGTTGTAAAGTTTGGAAAAATATAATAAAGGGGTTAATTAAACTTTTTAATCTTTATTTAATTTTATAATATTAGTTTATATTTTAAAATACCATAATATTAAGTTTTTGAACATAAAGAGTCGCATCAAATTAATATTTGTAATATATAACTACTATATATCATATTTGTGTCATATTATAATTATTGATATTTTCAATTTATTAAGTAATAAAATTCATACATATTATATAAAAAATACTAATATGATGCAGCTCGCTGCATCATTCACATTGATAGTGAATTTAATGTTAGACTATTGTTGTTGTTGTTGTTGTTGTTGTTGTTGTTGTTATTATTATTATTATTATGTTTTTATTAAAATTATAAACTTAATTTTTGTAAAATTAAATATCTAATATCTTATAAGAATATTCAACGAAATACTAAGAAATATAATATTCATGTCCTTATAATTTTTTTAAAAATCGTATCTTTATAAGTTAGTTTACACATTAAGAAGTAATGCTAAATATCTAATTTTACCAAATATCTTTAATAAATAACTATCTGCTATTCAAATCAATTAATATAATCAACTATCAACTAATCGCTGATAGAAGTAACTAATAATTAATACAATCCCCAATCAGGCAAATCTATCCGAATCAAGATTCTAACCTTGTTTCAACAAGAAGGATGGGCGCGTGTGATTGGAACTGATGTCCCACAACAAGTGAACGTAAAATCTAGAGGTTGGTTAAAATTTCTTTAAAAAAAAAGATAAAATCAAATAACAATTAATACAATCCATTTTTAACAAGAAGGAATGGCAATTAATACAATCCTGTTGTCTGGCCACTCCAGGGCTAGTTCCCTCCCCTCCCTCCCCAGGCGTACACTGAGCTGTCCTGACCCCTAAGTCCAGAGGGAATAAAGTCAGCGGTTTTCAGTATGGCTCCCAACAAGGCCCCAGGAGTCGACGGGTTCACAACACTTTTCTACCAATCTTAATGGGACATCGTTGGCCCCTCACTAACTACCTTCATTCAACGTCTTTTCCCCCACGAAATTTGGGAAGCAGCACTCAATCACACCATTTTAGTCCTCATTCCAAAGGTGTCGTCTCCCAAGTTGATTACGCAATTTTGGCCCATTGCACTTTGTTCGATTCTGTATAAAGCCATTATCAAGATCATTGTCAACCGTCTTAAACCTTACTTAGACAGGCTGGTTGCTCAGACCCAAAGCAGTTTTGTCCTAAGGTGTCTAATTACGGACAACATCATTATCACTCAGGAAGTTATGCATACGATAAAGTGCAAAACGGGGCAAAAAGGGCTTATGGCTTTGAAAGTAGATCTCAAAAAAGCTTATGATAGACTTTCATGGGCTTTCATTGAAGACACTTTAGTTGACATTGGTCTCCCAGCTTCCTTGATTAATCTTGTCATGAAGTGTATCTCCAGTGTCTCGTTTCAAGTGAACTGGGATGGCGAGCTTGGCCAAGCATTCAGCCCTTCCAGAGGTATCCATCAGGGAGACCCTTTATCACCCTACTTGTTTGTTCTTTGTATGGAACGCCTAGGTCATTTGATTAATCAAGCAGTGACCCAGGGGAGGTGCAAGCCTATCAAACTCAGCTTCAATGGACCCCCTATCTCACTTATTTTTCACTGATGACCTCATCCTCTTCTCGAAAGCTGCCTTCTCGAAAGCTGCCATGGATCAAGTGCTAGTGATTAGGAACATCTTAAATTCGTTTTGTGATGCATCTGGCCATCATCTCAGCCACGATAAATCCAGATGCTACTACTCTAAAAATGTTTCCCGTCGTTGTCACGCAGCTTATCCAGAGCTCTGGGCTTTATACGTTATCTAGGAGTGCACCTGCTGCATGAACGCGCCAGCAAAAGAACCTATCAGTTCATCCTTGATAAGGTTCAACAACGACTATCTGGCTGGACCGCCAACCTTCTGTCTATGGCAAGCCGCCTCACTCTGACCTAGTCTGTTATAGCCTCTCTCCCCAGTTATATTATGCAGACGGTTCGGTTGCCACGTAGCCTCTGTGATGACCTGGAGAAACTTATGCGACAATTTCTCTGGGGGACGACAAAGGACCACCGGCGTATACCGCTTGTTAAATGGGAGGAAGTGTGCAAACCTAAAGAGCTTGGGGTACTTGGTATCCACATGCTTCGAGCCACCAATGATGCCTTCCTTGCGAAGTTAGGCTGGTCCCTGCTCACAAAGCCTAATGCCTTATGGGTGAAAGTTCTCTCCGAGAAATATCACTTTGATGCTAGTCATATTCCCTCCGCTCTAAATGCTAAAGGGGGTGATCTGGCGAAGCATCGCGACCACTTGGCACCTCTTTCTGTAAGGCACGAATTGGATGATAGGTGATGACCAGAGGACACGGCTTTGGCTAGACATGTGGGCGTAGAACCCCTTATCTCTCATGCGCTGAACCCTATCCCCGCTGCCATGTGTAACCTCAACGTTTTACATTATGTGGACGCCAGTGGTAATTTGGACTGGGACACCTTTCAACCTTACCTCCCACCTTCCATTTGCAGGGCCATCGCCGGAACATTTCCTCCAAAGGATTACTTAGGGCCGGATAAACTCATCTGGTGCATTTTTAATACTGGTCAGTTCACTGTTGCTTTCACATATTCTATCATCACGGATCATGAGTCTAACTCACCCAATGGCGTCTGGAAAACTCTGTGGCAGTGGAAGGGCCCTCCACGAATCCACTCTTTCCTTTGGCTCCTTGCCCATGACCGGCTTCTCACCAACCAGTTTCGTGTCCGTAAATAAATCACTACGAACAGCAAATGTCATCACTGTCATTTTGAGGAATCATCGCTTCATGTTATGCGAGACTGCATCAAAGCCCATCAATTTTGGACTTCCTTCCCTCTCCATTTGCTGTCCCCTGATTTTTTCACTGTGCAAACTCAGGAGTGGCTTCTCCACAATCTTCAAACTCACCGCAGAGAATTTGGGCACGACTGGTCATGTCTATTTGGAATTACTTGTTGGTTCCTCTGGTAATGGAGGAATTCGACTATATTTGATGCCCGGTTTACCTGGCCTCTTCCCCACTCGCTGTTATTTTGTCTTATGCAGGTATTGTCCACTAGTCCCTTGTGCTACACAGTCGAGCACTTCCTGGAGGGCAGTCCTGCCCAGTGTAGCACACCGGTTGGCACAAGCCCCCGGTTGGTTGCATCAAGCTCAATACGGATGGCGCCTGCAAACGCAACTCGGCTTCAACCGCCGCAGGAGGGGTACTCTGAGACAGTAGCGGTACCTGGCTTGGAGGGTTCGCTTAGAACCTCGGCTAGTGTTCACCTTTGGCAGCGGAGCTCTGGGGCGTCTATACAGGATTAACATACGCCTGGAATCTAGGATTTCGCTGGATCTAGTTAGAAGTAGACTCCACTGCGGTGATAGATCTCCTTTCCTCTATAGCCCATCGAGGACAGACTCTCAATCCCATCGTTCAGGGCATTCATGAACTTTTTACGAGGAACTGGACTAATGGTTATCGGCATATCTATCGAGAGGGCAATAGATGTGTTGATTGGTTGGCCAACTACGCAGGCCATTTTGATGTCGGCGTCACATATTTTGTAAATCCACCCATAGGGTGCCATCTTATCCTTCTAGAGGATATATCTGAAAGTTTTATTACAAATTAATTTGTAATTTTCCCTTAAAAAATCCTTTCTTCGAAAAGAGCAACATATGGGAAAGATATGAATTACAGAATATCTAAGAAAGATCGTACGGAGAATTTACAATGGTTTACTAGCAGAAATAATCCTAAAAACCTCAAACAAAACATCCAAAGGCTTTCCCAAACGTCTCGGACACTTTTGCTCAACTTTCTCGTTAAAGAGGAAGAAAAATATACTCAACTTTTATTAACTTTGAATTATAAAATGATCCTTGAATTATTTGAAAATCTGCATAATAGTTTATTGTTATATTATACAGTCATACTGTATATTTTTAATTCTATTTTTGAAAATAAAAATAATAAATAATGATTACAATTAGATATCTCACATCTAAATAATTACCGCAATTTATATGAAAAAAGACAAGTATTATTATATAAATATAAAATTAATAATAATATAAAGTATTTAAAATATTACAATTTTAATTTTAATTATATAATAAATAATAATTGCATCAAAACATTCAATAAAAAGAATAATAAATATTCTTATCTTAAAATTATTATAATTTACAACAAGAGTTCGTGATAAGGAAACAACCAAATAAAATTGAACATGAAACAAAAACATATATTATTTAATTTACTAGCAATTAAATACATTATTAATTTAATTAATTGAAATTAATTATTAATAAAGTTATAAATATCTTAATTTAATTTAATTTTTAAAATTAATATAATAATCATTAATAAGTATAATTAAATTTAAAAATATTTTTAAAATATACATGTTT
>JANZXV010000008.1:132576-143394 GCA_027576455.1 Erythroxylum roigii | reverse complement strand
AAAAACAATTTCATCGTTAAATTATTAATAATATTATATAAGATATTGGAATAAATTTAATTAATTAAAAATTTTATTTTTAAGTTTTATAATTATTATCAGTAATAAAAATATAAGTATATTAATATTAATAATTAAACAAGTTTTGTTTTTATTTAAAAATAAAAAATTACAAAAAAACATAGAAAAAGACCTGTTAGTTACTATTTACAACTATTGAATATTGACAAACATAATCAGAAGACAGATTTGACTTTATAAATGACATAATTATAAACTGAAAGGTCAGTCACACCTTCCTCACCCCAATAAATATCCTATGAAAAGTTGCCATACCTATACTTTTCGTTTTGACTCTCTTGACGACCTAGGCTAGTGCCCTGTGCCCATCACAGTCATAAAAATAAGGCTCATACATAAAAACCGCATCAAGCACTGAAAATATTGACTTCCTTACCTTTGACATGACACAGCACAGAAGAATCCTAAAAATTTGACTCTGATCTGCCCATGATTTCCGAGATGTGCTTCCAATTTTCTTTTACTCGTAAATATTTCCCATGTGTCATGTGCATGCAGAATAATAAGATTGCTCATTGTTTGATTTGACTCTGCCATGGAAGCTTCTTCGTCAGAGTAAAAGAAAAGAGAGAAAAGAACCGGCACCAAGCTAAGTGTATCTCTTCAGTTTTACTTCTCAGTTCTCAGCAAACAAAGAATAACATTTCCATAAAAGAAGGATATATACATATTCCTGAGTGCACGAACACGATATTTTTTTTAGAGTAGGTAATTATCTTAGCTTAGTTTTTGGATCCCGCAACTTGCGGAAGGATTTGATTTTAGTATTAGTCAAAGAACAGCTACTTGTTTGTTCTTAATTCCATTAGCATTTACTACCTATAGGCCATCGTGAATGATGAAGGCGGCTACCGTCTCTTACCAATGTATTAGATATATATATAGTTAATACAATTTAATATTAATAAAATTATTCTTACTCTCTGTTCTTCGTCTTCTTCTTTCTTCCTCAATCTTTAATTGCTTCAAGCCAAAATGTTGCGTTTAAGAAAAGATACAGATAAGTACAGCCTAGACATGGACGGAAGCTTCGGGCCCGATGTTCGAGATCTTGACTGAAACATTTAGAGCTATTAATCTATCAATCCCAATTCTTAATTCGTAGCTGTTCCCAAAAAGCAGGAAGAGGAATGGATGAGGTTGTTTGGTCAACCAAGAATACAATTTAGACTCGGGTCTCACGAGCCTCAACCGGCCCATTGCAAGAGGTTGCAGTATACTCGGGTCTCACGGACCTCAACCAGTACATCGTAGGTGATTATAATATTGTATTGGGCCTCTACACTTACGTGCCTAACTATAGTTGGCCTGAGCTAATCCTTCACAGGTAAAAGCATGGACCAGTGGCATGGATTGTTGGGAAATGGGAATGTGGATATTTGGAACTTTTAAGATCAGCCTCGGGTGCGAACCTATCCTGAAATTCTGCCAACAGACGCAGACGCAGACGTAGACCTAAACATCACCGGTGTTGAACAACGTAGTAACTTCATTACAGCTATTTCATGAGTTAACAGCCACTCTGCAACTAACCTGAAGGTCCAACATGGATGGTCGGATTAAGGAGTTAAAATGAATATTGATTCCATAATGTTCTTTAATTACCATCAGGACTTTAGCTGAGCATTAATGTCATCAGAAAAAGGTTTTCACCTTTCAACTCCTATATTTCACCTGGAATATGGAGAGTTGAACATCATTTGCAGAGAATAGCGTTAATCTGAGTTCTTTTATTTCTTTTTGGAAAAAGTGAGATTTGATTTTCAGTTTAGGCCCTGGAAAACATAAGATGGCTTGCTTGAACATGGGCAGCCAAGTTCGGATCCCCGTGCATCGATCTGAAGAAAAACCAATGTTTTTGGAGATTCAGTTTATGGAGTGGGACCAGGTCTCATCAGAAATGAATTGGGTGCTTATGGGGAGAAGCTTCTTTGCTCTGCTTATATGCAAAGCAATGTACGAGAACTTCCTGTTCATCATCACCTGTTTAGTTTGGTAGCTAGCATGTTTAGTTCTGGAATAATGCATCACAGATTGATTTTTGTGTTACTTCGTTTGTTACAGATTAGCAGATACCTGTCTAATCCTCAGTATTACTTTCAAGTGAACGATGTGTACGTGAAGAAGAAGAACAAATTGAAAGTAATCTTGTTTCCATTTCTTCACAGGGTATGCAGATTAGTTATGCGTATCATTATTTCAGAAGTGAAATTTCAGTTTGATCTCTCTCTTTCTAATACTTACAAACGACGTGCATAAATATCAAGGGACACTGGATGAGAGCAACTGAGAAGTTGGGAGGCCAACTCTCTTTTAAACCTCCAATTCATGATATAAACACACCTGATCTGTACATTCCGTTCATGGCGTTTGGTACCTACCTGGTCTTGGCAGGTCTCTTCCTGGGCATCAATGGCAGGCAAGTCTCCCTCTCAAAATTTCACTCTCTTAAACTTCTCACAAGATTCAACATTGCTAAATGAAACGGCTTATTCTCTCCTGCCATGATAGGTTCAGTCCTGAAGCTTTAGGAGTGCAACTCACAAATGGCCTACTGTGCTGGTTGTTCCTAGTACTCATTCTCGAAGCCACACGGCACACGTTAGGAGACGGCGACGTGCCTCCACAGGCTCCACTCCACTGGACGTCATCGCCTACGGCGGATACATTTCGCTGCCGTATATGTGATCCTGGTCGCAAGAATTCTGTGCAGATACTCGTTTCATGCGGTGACTCTGTGGGAATGCTTCTGCATGGGAACGTTGCTTGTAAAGATCCTGAAGAGGATTTTGATCGTGGAGATGAGAAGCTGCTACGAGCATTCCAACAAACGCCATTATCTCTTGCTTCTGGTCGCTTTTGCTCAAGTTCCATTACTGTTTTGGCTTGGCAAAGTTGGTGTTTGATCACCATGGATCATATTAACCATTGTGGGGGGTGCTTCAATTCCATAAGATCTGATAAGCTTTTTCTTATGCTGTTCTTAAACATCTTCACTCATATTAAGTTTGCTGTTTAGACAATTATTAAAAAATATGTTATTTTCCAAATTATGAAATAATTTTTCTGTTTATTACTCTACCCTAAAATTTTTCAATAAATAAAATCACCTTAAAATCTAATTTTTGCTTATGATAACTCTTAATTAAATATTAAAATTTCATTAAAAAATAAATATATAAGGACAAAAAAGTAAATAAGTCATATCTCGTTATATATCAAAATTCTATTTGTGAGTCAATCTCAAATTAAATTGTATTTCGGATTCTAAATTCTAAATTGAATATTACTTGTGAAAAGGACTCAAAAGTAAAAAGTGAACTTAAAATCGTAAAAGGAGGGGGGTCGGAACTAAGTGGAGGGCGCAACTTCTTTGATCCTCCTCAAAGCTTCAAAACGGAGTGGAGGCTGAGTCAAATCCCATCTCTCCAAATTACATTTTAGCCACGCTTTTCTCCAATATTTACAAAACCACCCGCCGAGCACCTACCATCGTTTATATTTCTTCTCTTCTTTGCAAGTTCTGCGGCAGACAATACAAAGGTACTTCTGTTGTTTCAGATTATTTTTTGATTATCCTAATTTGTTGATTTCGATGCGACGTGTTTTCTGCTAGAAGTTTGTTGCTTTCTCGTGATCTATGATTTTTGGATCTCAAAGTTGTGATCTTTTTCCGATGGTGTTTTGTTAGATGTGATGTGAAGCTGGAGGAAAATTGGAATCTTTCGAGTTTTTCTTTTCCGGGAAATTTATCGGTTGGAGGGAAATTAAGGGAATCCTCTTTTCGTTCTGTTTCCTTTGTGGCCGAAAAGTTTTCATTTTTGAAAAACAAAATCCGAGTTTTTGCCAATAACTTGACAATATGTATCTTTTAGGTTGGCTGTGTTAATCTGGTGTATTTATTAACGGGACAAATTGGATCTGCATTATTTATTTCTTTCTTTTCTGGGTTTTGTCATAGTTCAGGAAACGTATAGTCGTGTTTTGCTTTAGCTTTGTTCTTTTGATTAGCGTGTAATGGATATGCTTAATTCTGTTGGGTTGTCCTTGTTTCCTGCCACTGACTTGGCTTATATCTGCAATTACCCTTTTTCTGATTTTATTGACGTTCGGTTTCAGGGTATATTTGTGTAAATTAAGGATGTTAGAGCAATTGCTTATCTTTACACGAGGAGGTTTGATCCTCTGGACATGTAAAGAGCTTGGAAATGCTCTGAAAGGATCACCAATTGACACCTTGATCCGATCCTGTCTTTTGGAGGAACGATCCGGTGCTGCATCTTACAACTACGATGGTCCTGGTGCTGCATACACCCTCAAGTGGACGTTCCATAATGAGCTTGGCCTCGTGTTTGTGGCTGTGTATCAGCGGATACTCCATTTGTTGTATGTGGATGAACTGCTTACTATGGTCAAGCGTGAGTTTACGGAGATTTATAATCCAAAGCGTCTGGATTATCATGATTTTGACGAAACTTTTAGGCAGCTTAAGAAAGAAGTGGAAGGTCGTGCTGAGGAATTTAAGAAATTGAAGCAACCACTAAGCAAGCCTGTGAGTGATGGTAAGAAGCAAGGACAGTTGAAAAGGGGTGGATTTGGGGGAGGAAATAAGAACAAGAGTGAAGCAAGTGATGGTGATGATGGTGGTAATGAGAAAGGCCGGAATTTGGAGAATGGACACTCCAATAGTAACCATGTTGAGATGGAAGTGCCTAGGGGCAGAACTGTTGCTAATGGTAAAGAAAATGAAAGTTCCAATGTTGGAGCTTTTGATGTAAGTAAGCTTCAGAAGCTTAGAAGTAAAGGTGGAAAAAAAACTGACACTGTGGCTATTAAGGGTTCCAAGGAGGACCCGAAGAAAAAGATAACAAAGAAGAATAGAGTTTGGAATGATTCAGCTCCAGAGTCAAAATTGGACTTTACTGATCCTGTGGAGAACATGAATGAGAAAGTAGAAGTTGTGGCAACTGATCATGGTGAAAGCATGATGGACAAAGATGAAATTATCAGTAGTGAAAGTGAGGTTGAAGAAGATGAAGAAGTGGGGAAGGACAGCAAGCCTGATGTGAAGAAGAAGGGATGGTTTTCATCCATGTTCCAGAGGTAGATGTTACTTTAATTTTTTTGTTGATTAACTCGCATTTTTTTGGGGCATTGATGGCTCAACTTTCTATATGCACTTCCCTTTGAAATATTTATAGTATCTGATCACCTTTGTGAAGCTTTTGGAACTGATGATACGACCAAGTTAGGCTATAAGTTCTATTTTCCTTTTCTGTGATTAATTATCTGAATTGCAAACGGCCATGAATATGTATATTTTAGCTGTTGAACTAGTGATAAACTGCAAAGTTGTGGCTGTTTAGACAAATATCCTTGGTTTCTTTATCTTCATACTCAAATTTGTAGGGTTTGCATCGCTATAGATCAATGAAATAATAGTGCAATGGTTCTTGCTGCTAACGTAATAGTTCTGTTCTCTTAGACTTGCATTGCTATCATATTAATGTATAGTGTGTATGTCAGAATCATAATGGGTCGGCTCACGGCTGCATTGCTCACTTAGTTTGATACTTCCTATTTTTCTTGTTCCTTGTTTGGCTCAGTATTGCTGGGAAGGCAAATTTGGAAAAGACAGACTTGGAACCAGCTCTGAAAGCACTTAAGGATAGGCTTATGACCAAGAACGTGGTGCGTATTCTTGTCCACCAGATTCTCCATTTCCTTGTGTGAATCAATTTTTGTAGTACGTGAACACTGGTATAACATTGTTATGGTAATTTCAGGCTGAGGAGATAGCTGAGAAGCTTTGTGAGTCAGTTGCAGCTAGTCTTGAAGGAAAAAAATTGGCGTCTTTTACAAGGATATCTTCAACAGTTCAGGTTTGTTCATCCTGCCATTCAGTTCTTTTATTTTGCTCCAGGGCATTTAAATCTTTTGATGAACTCATAATTTGATCCCTGTACTCCCACTCGCCTGTTTTTAAATTTTGGAATGGTTTCACTGTATGCTTCATTTTATGACTGCAGGCAGCTATGGAAGAAGCTCTTGTTCGCATCTTAACTCCTAGGCGCTCTATTGACATTCTGAGGGATGTTCATGCTGCTAAGGAACAGGGGAAACCTTATATTGTTGTGTTTGTTGGTGTCAACGGAGTCGGAAAATCCACGAATCTGGCAAAGGTTAAACTGAATCACTCTCTCTCTCCCTCTCTCTCCATTCGCTCATGTATGCTTCTATTCTTGGAGTTGGTCTGTGCATCACAATGTAGTATTATCAAGGCCATCTTCTGAGCAGACACTCTATATTTGGCTGTTGAATTTCAGGTTGCCTACTGGCTTCTGCAGCATAAGCTCACTGTTATGATGGCCGCTTGTGATACTTTTCGATCTGGAGCTGTTGAGCAGCTGCGTACTCATGCACGTAGACTTCAGGTCTGCTGTTGATGATACTGCTCACTGCCACAGCTTTTATATACACTCGTATACTGAGCTTACCTTTCAACTTTTTATGCTAGATCCCTATATTTGAAAAGGGCTATGAGAAAGATCCTGCCATTGTAGCAAAAGAAGCAATTCAAGAGGCTACACGTAATGGCTCTGATGTTGTTCTTGTTGATACTGCTGGCAGAATGCAGGTACTTGCAGTAGCTTCTTGTTTGATTCTGCTTTTGTCTGAAAATAACTTGTATTAGTCCTTTTCATTTCAGAAATGCCATTAACCTTTTCATTGTAATCTGAAGCATTATTCATCTTGTTTTATTCCTCTCCTTTTGTTTTTCTGAATTTTGATTAAATGTCATTGGCCTTGTATTTCAGGATAATGAGCCGTTAATGAGAGCCCTTTCAAAGCTTATTTCCGTCAACAATCCCGATCTGGTCTTGTTTGTTGGTGAGGCATTAGTTGGAAATGATGCTGTTGACCAATTATCAAAATTCAATCAGGTTCCACTATTGTATTGAACTTCTCCAAAATCGGTTTTATTTTCCTTCTTCGAGAATCGGTTTACCAGTCAATGGTTCTTTTTCATTTTGTGCATATGTGCAGAAATTAGCTGATCTCTCTCCTTCTTCTAATCCGAGGGTAATCGACGGGATTTTGCTCACTAAGTTTGACACCATTGATGATAAGGTAAAGGACATTGTACCCTGTGGTCTCCATCTTCTTCCTAACCAAATCCCTTCATTTTTCTTTACCTAAAACCTCAAATCCTTTCTCCTTTTACAGTTTTCTATTACACTTATGGAATAATTTCCCGTTTCTGGTTTCAATGGGTACAGGTTGGAGCAGCACTGTCAATGGTTTACATCTCTGGTTCACCAGTCATGTTCGTAGGCTGCGGGCAGTCTTATACTGATCTCAAAAAGCTCAATGTGAAATCCATCGTCAAGACCCTCCTTAAATGAGTTTTATTCACATGTTGAATACTGTTCATTGCCTCTTTGTCCACTGTCAATCCCCGTTTTGAACAATCAACAGTACTTGCCAAACTTCTGTCTGTCTGTCTGTCCTATTTCTCTGGATCTGTTGTTGGAGATGAATCAGTTCCTTGTTTATATACGTCATTCTAATTGCTTCTTCAAGAATCTTTACACTGCAACCTTGCATAGTCCTTGTGGAGACTTTCAGACAATAATCTCAAGGTTTTCAGGCCAGTAAATAGGGTGAGGTCCTTCGGAGCAACCAAAATATGGTATTTTAAAGGCTGCTTGAACAGAACCCTTTTAAAACTGTTATTTAGAAGAAAAAAAAAACAATTTTGATGCAAGTACACAAAGAATCTTAAGAGTTTTCATAATGTGGAAGTGATTGTAAATATACTAATATGTAATGTTAAATCTTTTTTGGCCTCTTCTAGCACAGGATGAGATTAGTTAGTTAATGAATTTAAATCCCATATAAGCATACATGAAAACTTCAGGCCTGCAATTGGGTGGTGACGATGATAAGCATATGTGAAAACAATACTTTAAAAATTGATTTGGCTTGATTGATTTAATAGTGAAAACTTTAAATTGGTTAATTTTTTTGGTTGGTTTTTTAATTTTCGGTTTGATTTAGTTTAATAATTTTTGTTGTTAAAATTCAATCAGTTAATTAATTAATTGGCTTATCAGTTTTTATAAATTAAAATAAATCAATTAATTTTTATTTAACCGTTTCTTTTTTAATCTTTTTTAAAAATAAAGTTTACATAAGTAAGGATAATATTTTTCAATAATTTTCCAAATTCTTCGATTCTATTAAATCTTTAATAAGTTTTATGACGGTTTAATACTGATTAAACCTTTTAAACTTTAAACATTATGTCTCATTGATTTAATTTATAATCCGATTTTGAGAACATCACATAAAAAAACTAATTTTATCGATCAGATTCAAAAGGAAACATAATGAGTTGCATGTTTACGGTAAAGAAAGACTTAAACTTAAAGGACAATTAATCAATAAATTAGTGATGTTCCTGAACAAATCAAAATGGAGTTAAATGATTTACCTTTTTTTTTGTTGTTGGTATAAGCACAATTTTATTTCTTGATCAATTCCCATAGTTAAATGACATTAGCATTCAATAGTTATTGAAGTGTTTTACACAATACAAGCATGGGAATTGGACACCAGACCTTCTGTGCCGTTTTTCCAACTAGGTTGGAACTTATTAAACAGAACTGAAGATTTGGGTCCTGAGAATCGAATCAGGATAAGCAAAACTAAGGTAAGTTACGTCGTGAAACTATTATTGCATAATAAAGGAAACCTATGATAATACACTAATTATAATTTTTAAAAATTTATGATTTATCTCTTTCTATTATTATTTAAAATATATAAAGATTTTATAATAATTAAATAATATTCTTCTAGGAGACATAGAATAGGCATTTTAGGCCCAAATTGAGATTTTACACTTCACAAGATATTCAAAGAGTAAAAATACCATTTCCCATGCGAGCCCAATTATATCTCAGATTTTCAGTCTACACTCTCTTCTATCTTGCCATAGAAATGGCTGATATGTACCGGCTCAGGCTACTCCTTTCTTCTCTATTCATCATCTTCCCATAAGACACTTGACTTCTGCTTCCATTAGATAGATTAGTGCCCTTTTGCTGACAGATTACGTAATCCTCTTTTGCTGTTGGTTTCTTCGTCACAGTGAGGTTCTGTAAACTGCATATTCCTTTTCCATGGCTCTATTGCGCTGTGAATCAACGGTTTTCCCTGCTAAAGTTAGCGCCTTTACGGTTTCTTATCAGAAAAGGTCGGAGTTTTTCAAATTTAACCATTGCCCAGGTCTTGGTTTCCTTCATTCTTTGCAGGTACGGAGCGTTTCAGTGCTATGAATTTGATGCTTGGTTCAAACGGGGTTTTCTTGTTGAGTTTAAATCGCATCTTGTGCTTAATGGGTATTTATTTTTTGGGTCAGCAGAAGACATTTCAGTGGAAATCTAATGCGCTCGAACTTTCTTTGAATAGCTTTTGATTTCGTCCCTCTTGTTGTGTCACGTAGTTATGCTTTTTACCTTTTCGAGTAAAATTAGGCTTGCAACGTCTGTGTCACTAAACGGCTGTAGTCAGTAACTTTTTGTCTTAATTTGGGCTAACTCTTGTTGGTATGCTTTCCCTGCTCTGTAGTGAACTTCAATTTCTATGCTTTCGTGGCTGTGTTTTGTGTGGTTGGTATCTGGAAGGACACTCAGTGTCAATTACTCCATTTTGAGTTTTGATTATGCAAAGATCAGTGACGGTGTTACTAACTTTCCTATGGAAATTCTTGTATCATGATTTGTTACACTTGACTGTGTCTGGTAATTGTTTGCCTTGCTTCGAAGTTTCCAGATCAGAGTAAATATTAAGGTGCTAATCTTAGATTCCACAGTTGCTTCAGTTCACTTTGATTCATAGGAAGTGTCAGTATAATTGTTATCTTTCTAAATTGAGCAGTTTCAGATATCATGTAGTGCATGTGATGGTCGAATTTTTCCCCATCTGTAGAGTTAAAAAAATAACTTATTCCTAATTGCGCTTCTTATATTCCAGCAATTAGCTTGGCTTTGCCAAGTATAGTTGTTAAAAACCATCGAGATCTTTTTGTTGCTCTTCATGCTCTTTTCTTTTTGGGTTGGTTGTTTATCCTTGTGTTTTCTGCTTCAGCATAACAATGGTAAACTTAGACATCAGTTAAAGTGCAAAATCACATCAAGGAAGTTACGTCAATAAAAAACATTAGTGATCACAAGTGAGCTTCCTCAAAATGTTGATTTTCCTAAGTATTACTCAAAGAATGAAATGAAGCCATTTCGAATACCCATTGTGGAGTTGAGGCGGGCTGCAACGGAAAGACTCAAGAATAGAAAATATAAAAGTAAAGGGAGAGTCCACCTCCAAGGAAGGGCTTGGTTGTTAAGAGCCTTATGCCACTTGCTTATGATGTATACAATGCAAGGATTACGCTAATTAACAATCTCAAGAAGTTGTCGAAGGTGGTGCCAGTACATGCTTGTGGGTAATTTTCGTCCTCTTATTTATAGTGAAAAGAGGAGGCTTTCATTCCCTCTAATACAAGGAGGTTTGAGTGTAACACAATTTGAAACTGATGATTTTTTAAAGTCATTTTATTTTTATTATTGTTGTTGTTGTTGTTGTTGTTATTATTATTATTATTATATGTTCTATGTTTTTTATTAGAGTTATAAACTTAATTTTTGTAGAATTAAATATCTAAAATCTAAATTC
>JANZXV010000008.1:122098-132476 GCA_027576455.1 Erythroxylum roigii | reverse complement strand
ATCAAGGAAGTTATGTCAATCACAAACATTAGTGATCACAAGTGAACTTCCTCAAAATGCTGATTTTCCTAAATATTACTCAAAGAATGAAAAGAAGCCATTTCCAATACCCATTGTGGAGTTGAGGCGGGCTGCAAGGGAAAGACTCAAGAAGAGAAAAGATAAACCTAAAGGGAGAGGTCCACCTCCAAGGAAGGGCTTGGTTGTTAAGAGCCTTGTGCCACTTGCTTATGATGTATACAATGCAAGGATTACGCTAATTAACAATCTCAAGAAGTTGTTGAAGGTGGTGCCGGTACATGCTTGTGGGTAATTTTCGTCCTCTTATTTACAATCACATAGAATGGGTACTTTGTCCCGATGATTATCATCGTGGAACATGATTGTTGTTACGATAGACTTGAGCATTAATTGAACTAGTTCATCCTCTGGAGCGTCATTTGGACAAGTGTGGTATTGGGTATAGGGCATTGTTGATTTTGTTTGATAGCTATAGGCTGGAAATATTAATCACGCACCAGAATAACTAGTTTTTAATTTCTTTTGCCATTTGGTATTGTCTACTGTCTTTATGTTTAGAGAAACTAATGAGGCCATTAATTACCAGAACCTTCAATTTGGCTGGCTGATGGCATTGACTCCATAAGTTTTTGGTATAATATGCATAGGTCGCAGCTAAATAATAGTATTCTGGATCCAAGATGCATATATTCATGTGAAGCAATTGGACACAGATTTCATCAGGTTCATATAAAATCCTTGGTGAATGTTTTGATATGCTTATTTTCTGCATTTTGTAGTTGGTGTAACGAAATCCATGTAGGACCTGAGGGACATCCATTCAAATCGTGTAAAGGCAAATATGCTACTCTTCGCAAGGGCCTACATTTATGGACAAATGCAGCTGTTGAAGATGTGCTAGCTCCTATTGAGTCCTACCACCTTTATGATCGACTTGCCAAGCGTATTACTCATTATGAGAGATTTTCAATTCCCCGAATAGCTGCTATAGTTGAGCTCTGCATTCAAGCAGGCGTTGATATTCCTGATTATCCTACAAAAAGGAGAAGAAAGCCAATAATTCGGATCAACAAAAGTGAATTTATTGATGCAGATGAAAGTGATCTACCGGATCCTGTCCCTGAAGTTCCTCCGAAGCCACTGTTGACTGAAACACCTATCTCACAAATAGTAGCACCATCTAATGAGGACGAAAAATTGTTGCTTGCTGAAGAAACATTAGCAGCATGGGAAAAAATGAGAAAAGGAGCCAATAAGTTGATGAAAATGTACCCTGTGAGAGTCTGTGGATATTGCCCGGAGGTGCATGTTGGACCCAGTGGGCACAAAGCGCAAAACTGTGGGGCGCACAAGCACCAACAACGTAACGGACAGCACGGTTGGCAAGCTGCAGTGCTTGATGACTTGATACCGCCAAGGTATGTATGGCATGTTCCTGATGTGAAGGGCCCACCACTGCGACGGGAGCTGAAGAGCTTCTATGGACAAGCCCCTGCTGTTGTGGAAATCTGCATTCAAGCTGGTGCTGCTATACCAGAGGAATACAAACCAACAATGAGATTGGATATTGGCATCCCTTCCAGTCCTAAAGAAGCAGAAATGGTTGTTTGAGATGCTTCTGTGTAGTTCATTTAATCATTATATGCAGAACGTGGAAGGAAAACCAAAACACAATAAGGTGCTTCTGGAGCTTTTTCTTTATCCACCTCTCATGACTCTCCCATCTTCTTCTCCTATAATCCATACCATGCTAAAGCTTAGCCATGTCTACAAACCAAACAGATGAACCAGAAAACTCAAAAGTGTAAAAAACATGGCCGTCCTGGACCAAGCACAGTGCAGCAAGCATAAGGAATTGCTTCCACCTGCAATTGATGCAAACCCCATCTTCTGATGTCCTGCTTTTCCTATGCTCAATAGTCAATCCCATCTTGGTTTTGCACACCCGAGGCCTTGCATGTTAACTTTTTGTTTCATTATTTTTCAGTTACCTTGCTGTATTGTTGGGTTAAACTTAATATTGTTACTAATTACCTCTAGGACAAAGTCCAAGGAACGTGTTCATGCAATTGCCTTTGTTTCTTGTTGTGCACACTGTACACACCAAAGTTTGATTGTTGTCGAGATTAACAAAGAAATGTATAAAGCATGGTGACGATAGCGCCACATATATTCCTTTGATAGGCCGTATTATCAATACATATATTATACTAATTGGAGTCTTTAATATGTTAAATTAGTTCCAACTTCATTTTGTACGTGATATTTCATATTTGGCAACTTAGACGTATGACACTATCCTATGAATTGACGAAGAAACCTACTGTCTAACTAACTATAACGGTAACGGATGACCTATATTTAATTTCAATCTTATAATCCAAACCCAGACTGAGAACGGAGGACGAAGCCAGGATTGTGTAGCCTCGGAATTCATAACTTCTTTCCAATCAATCGAAAAACAAACCCCAAAAGCTTTATCTTTTTGTATTTTCTTCATCTTCTTCTATCATATGCATACTGTTGAGTGTCATGCATGAGCATGACAGAGAGTAACCCATTTTCTAGTATTTCCAATGCAAGTCGCTCTTCATACCCCTGTTTTCTGTAGACTGCCTCTCTTGTCTTTGGGTACGTACTTCTATATGATATGTATGTATGTTTTTGTTTGGGTTTATAAGTATATAATTTCTGCTTTCTTTGTGATAATTTTGCAGGTCATAGAAGATCCAGTAAGCCGGTTCCCTCGTCTTCTTTGCCTGTAAGTATCCCTATTTTTTTTTAACTTGATTGGCTAAGTATCTAGTGGACTGTGTCATTGGGCAAGTTGTAGTTCGCCTTTGGTTTGTTCCGTGTGATTGGTGGAGTGTAAAATAAAAGGGCCGGTGACTTGTGTATGAGCATCAGGAATTACTGTAACAGTTGATGCATAAATTCAGGAATCCGTGTGTCTGTTGATACAAGGACTTCTTCGTGGTAATTCTTTAATTTGAGCAACAGATATCCAACAAGAAGTTGGAGGCATTCAAAGTTTCAATCGGATAGCATTTTTGGTGGTATCCTGACAAGTAGGATCAAATCAGTTGAAATGAACAGACAATTAGGCGCCTGTCTGCTCTCTCTTCTCCAGTTTGTTAAGATGAGATTAGGGTGTCAAATATTGCAGTTTTAAAGCTATAATACATTGTTTTTATATCTAATACAGGACATTTCCTTTGTTTTATAACTTTGTATGTTCTTTTCCCATTCACGCAGCCCTCTATGAGTACAGAACTAAATCTGGGATTCTCTCGCTATAACCAGGCAGCTTTTAGGAATTCAAAACACTGTAAGTTCATAAATTTCTTTCTTTTTATGCCTTCTCTTAATAAATGACAAGAATTAACTTAACGTTTCATTTTCTGAAGTTTTTTTGTACTTTAATCATTGGTTTTGGGTCCCTGTAGTAGTGTAGTGATCATTGGTTGCTATAAAATGTATTCTCACATGCAATGTTATGTTTATGAGCTTTGTAGTACCTTTAATGGTTAAGATAGTGATATTTGGGTGTATTGCTTCATGAAAATTATGAGATGCGTTGATTGATTATCGATGCTGTCTTGTTGGTCCTTTGCTTGATAATTTAGTGTTCTTAGCTCTTCCTTGTGTTCTTCCTTTGATAACAGCTCTGAATGGTTTAAGCTGTGTTTCAAACAAGCAACAAGAGATTCCATTGCACCATTTTGTGCAGGGTTTAAACCAAACACATTTCCACTATGATCAACACAAAAGAGATAAGTTGGTAAGGAGTGCTGTTGTGAGCTCTGAACTCACAGGAACTGCGATACCTGATGCAGTGTATCCACTATCAGGTCCTTCTAAGAACCTCCTCAGTTACTTGCCTTCTTCAACCTCACATACCTTGGACAAAATTCTTAACTTGCAGCTATTAAATTTCTGTCAAGAGTTAGAGGAATATGCTTGTATGCTGTTACTGCCATTGCTGCTATTTTTCTGTTTGTGCTAATGTTGGTGCAACATCCTTTTGTGCTTTTGTTGGATTGTTATCGACAAAAAGCATATCACTTAATTGCAAAGATTTGGGCAATAGTAACTATTACTCCCTTTTTCAAAATTAAGTATGAGGGACTGGAGAATCTCCCACATCCAGATGCCCCTGCTATATATGTATTAAACCTCCAAAGCTTCCTAGACATCTTCACTCTCACACTTGGCAGAAGCTTCAAGTTCATCAGTAAAACTAGCGTATTTCTGCATCCTATTATCAGGTGGGCCATGTCTATGATGGGTGTCATTCCTTTGAAGAGAATGGACAGCAGAAGCCTGGTATCCCTTTTCATTTATTTCTTTTATGGTGTTGTAAATTTTAATTTTTATTCTTAATGTGGATTTGAATGTTGATAGTTCTACACATGAAGGAATGTTTAAAAGAATGCATGGATCTGATCAAGAAGGGAGCTTCTGTTTGTTCCTTTCCAGATGGCACGCAGAGTAAAGATGGGAGATTATCCACTTTCAAGGTTAGCTCTTTCAGATCTTTTGTTCATGTCTAATGTGACTGTTGAAATACGAAATACAAACTTTCTATTAATCAAAAAATAATTTGATTTAAGAATGATTTGCAGGAAAAAAAAGATGGTGGTTCTCTTCTTATTCATTAGCTATATGTGAATAATCTTCAAATAGATTTAAAGAAAATGGATGTGATAAGGTAATGAAACATACCATAATAGACTTATACTGAAGAGATACTTTAGTTGTGACTTTGACATGCATCACAATCTTGTGCTACTGCATCTGGGTATCTTTTCTGATGTTATGATTTTCTTTTTGTTCTCTGAACTCGTGCCTGGAGAAAGCTCTCTCTTTTTTTTCCCAGTTAAGAGTTGGGTGAAATAGCCTTTTAAGTGCAAAAGTTTAACCTTTAGCACTTTTGAGGACATCCAGCTTTTGCCCCTGGATCACTTAACCGTCCTTAATAGATCTTATAGCTTGGTCAAGGAGATGGGCTGCTTGTCTGCCTTACTTTCTCCCTGCTTTATGCATAACTTTTACCTTTTACCACTGCTGGATTGTAATACCAGTACTCCAAACCCTTGTCCTGTGATGTTACTAACTTGTAGAAGGGTGAATTTAGTGTTGCAACAAAAATGAAAGTGCCAGTGGTTCCTTTGACTGTTCGGGGAACTGGGAAAATTATGCCTGCTGGGAATGAGGGTATTGATAAGCCCATAGAAGGAAGTGAACCTGAGCTATTGTGCAATGCAGCTAGAGATGCACTTGCTAATACTCTGTTGTAGAGGCAAATGAAGAAGACGATGACGGAATGAACAACGGAAGTTTACTAGTCGTTAGATGTTAAACTGATAAGAACTGAGTTTCTCTGTAATTTGTAAACAAACAATGAAATGCAAAGGGAAATTGAATTTCTTATTGGCAGCAAATCATGCAAGGATCTTAAACACTATTACAACCAATAAATTAGTCCGCATGGAGTGGACAAAGCTCCAAGAAATAACAATATCATTCAATGAATGCTAAAGATAAAACTGAACAGATATTTAAATGAAATGATTATGCAAACCAATAACTAGAATTCTGGAAACGTGCAACAAACAGCTAGAAATCTGGAAATAATGGTAAAGTGGAGTAGTGGCTTGTTCACGGTGCGACTGCAGCCAATTCTTCAGGTGCGAATCCAATTCCCAATAGCTGAAAAATTGAGACTTGGTCAAAAGATGGTTGTCTTCCACGTGTCTTTCTCCTCACATAGGTCTTCAAAGGTGGATCTATATCAATTAAGGATGACAGTGGGTTTTCAACTCGATTAATATCTATACTACCCGACCTAAAAAAATAGACATGGAAGCTAAAAAATAGATTTTAAATGGATGCTAAAAAATAGATGTAGATATAGATTTGGATATGGGTTTAGTAATAACCAGAACCGATGAATACCCATATCCTACCCGTTTTTTATTAACTATATTTTTCTTGAATATTTATAATAAAATATTAATATTTTCTGAGAAGAAACAACTTTAAAATCTCCACTTTATTCCTTAGTCCTCACCTTTTTTATCATATTTTATTTTCTTATAGGATGATAATAATGTAAATGATACGGAGATGGAGGTTTGAATGTTGTGGAATTCACGTAAAGACAATTTGAAGCTTTGGATATTTCAGTCTTTGTTCCAGTTCTTGATTGTGAAAAATATATGTTGTCTTTGCATTAGATATTATGATTTCTATTATTCCAATTTTATGTTTTTTTAAGACATAAAAATCAAAATATTGACTTATCATTATTAAAGTAAATTTGATTTGGTTTGCTCTTTATATTTTCTATTTAGAAGTTATATTTTTATATGTTATACAACCCAATGGATATCCAAAAACTCAAACAATCCAATGGATTTGGATATGGGTAGTAAATCTTAAAAACCGATGGATACGGATATGGATATGGATATGATTGGAGTCATAAAAAATAGATATAGATATGGATATGGGTAGAGTAATACCCGAACCGAACTCTACCCATTGCCATCCCTAGTATCAATGCATCCCCCCCTCCCGGAAAGTCGCCTTGTCCTTAAGGTGGAAAGAAGGAAATTGGTCAGCGAGCAGATCATAATTTTCCCTGCTAGCTTCTTCAAACAGACAATCTGCCTATTGAACTAAAAGTTCCAAAGTAAGAATACCACCTTCTTTAATCCAGCGATGGGAAATGATCTTGACAGGTGACAAAAGAAGCTCCCAATCTGAATTAAGAGGGAGATGAGTTGGAGGTGAAGTTGAAACTTGTCCTCTAGCTGGTCGTAATAAAGAAACGTGAAAAATGGGGTGGATTTTGGAGGAGGTAGGAAGTTCTAACTCATATGCGACTGCTCCAATGCGATGAACCACCTTGTAAGGGCCAAAGAATCATGGGGAGAGTTTCTCATACCTTCACTTGGCAAGGGAATGTTGGCGAAAAGGTTGGAGGCGTAAGAAAACAGAATCTCCCACATTGAATTGCAACTCGCTTCTCTTAGAGTAAGCTTGGGCCTTCATTCTGGACTGAGCTTTTAACAGGTTTCCTTTCGACAGTTTGAGCATATCATCGCGTGCAGTGAGTTGTTCTTCAAGTTCAACAATACGAGTTTCTCCTTGGACAAATGGATGAAGGGATGGTGGGTCTCATTCATAAACTATTTTAAACGGAGTAGTTCCTGCTGAAGAGTGAAATCCTGTGTTGAAAGCATATTCTGCCCAGGGAAGAAATTTATTCTAGTTATGAGGTTGTTCATGAGCGAAACATCTTAGATAGGCTTCTAGACAATGATTAACCGCTTTGATTTGTCCATCTGTTTGTGGATGGTAAGCAGTGCCCATTCTCAATTGTGTGTTGCTCAACCTGAAAAGTTCTTGCCAGAATGCACTAAGGAAAATGACATCTCGATCAAAAAGTATTCACCTTAAGATGCCATGAAGTCTCACAACCTCTCTGCAAAAAACATTAGCAATAATCTTCGCAGTAAATGGATGAGACAAAGGTATAAAATGTGAATACTTGTTGAGACGATCTACAACCACCAATATTGTGTCAAACCGACCAGATTTATGAAGACTAAGAATGAAGTCCATGGATATATCTTCCTGGATTTGGTTTGGTACTGGCAGGGGTTGCAAGAATGTCAAAGTTTGGTACTTGTTTTGCTGACATACTAAAAAATGCTGAACAAATACTCTGACGTCCTTCTTCATACTAGGCCAGAAAAAATTAGAAGAAAGTCTTTTTAGAGTCTTCAAGTGACCCCCATGTTCGGCAGCTGGTGGAGTATGTGATTCAGTCAATAATTTTCCACGGAGAGGACTATTAGGAATTACCAACCGATGTTTGTAGTAGAGTTTGTTGTCTACCACTTGAAATTCAGGATTCTGATTTTGACCTGTTGTAATTGAGGCCATAATGTTCTGAGTGTAAGGATCTTGTTGCAGAGCGACTTGGAGGTCCAAAAATTCAAGAGAAACTGGAAGAGCCAATGCCAAAAAATCTGCATATTGTGGATGTCTAGAAGGAGAATCAACTCTCTTATTTTCCTTACCCGCCTTATACTTGATGGAGAAATCAAATGGCATTAACTTCATGAGGAGCCTTTGCTACATATGGGTAGTAATTCGCTGGTTGAACAGATATTTAAGGCTGTAATGGTCTATACTAACAAATAATGTCGCCCTAATAAATAATGCTTCCACTTCTGAAGGGCGAGCACAAGTGCAAGCAGCTCTCATTCATATGCCAATTTCAATCGGTTTGAGAAGGAAAACCCTTTACTGAAGTAAGCAATTGGATGTCCATGTTGAAGAAGAATGGTACCAATACCCTCTGATGAAGCATCACACTCTACTGTAAACGGTTGATTAAAGTCCTGTAATTGTAATACTAGAACAGTGGTTAAAGCTTGCTTGAGATGTTGGAAAGTAATGTCAGTTGTGGAAGACCATTTGAACCCATTTTTCCCAGTTAGAACAGTGAGGGGTCGTGTGATAATCCCATAATTCTGTACAAATCTCTGGTAGTACCCTGTCAACCCCAAGAATCCACGTAGTTCCTTCACATTTGAGGAGACTGGCCAATCTATAACAGCTTGAATTTTCTCCTGATCAACTCCAACTCCTTGTAATGATACCACATGACCCAGGAAAGAAATTTAGTTTTGGGCAAATAGACAATTGGAAGCTTTTGCAAAAAATTGATGATCCTGGAGGAGTTGAAGGGCCATTTGAAGATGGGTAAGGTGTTGTTGGGGGGTTTTGCTAAAGATTAAGATATCGTCAAAGAAGACCAGGATGAATTTTCGGAGGTAGGGCCTAAAAAGATCGTTCATTGCCACTTGGAAGGTAGAAGGGGCATTGGTGAGGCCAAATCGCATGACTAAGAATTCGTAGTGGCTAGAATGGGTTCAAAAGGCAGTTTTAGGGATGTCAGTAGGGTTGGCGTGAATCTGATGATAACCAGATCGCAGGTCAATTTTAGAAAAAAATCGAGGCACCGTGTAATTCGTCAAGAAGCTCGTCAATGTTCGGTATATGATATTTTTCAGGAATGGTAATCTGATTGAGGCTCCGATAGTCAACACACATATGCCAAGAATTATCCTTCTTCTTGACTAGAATGACAGGACTGGTGAATGGACTAGAACTGTGGCGAATGAAACCTGATTGCAGCAAATAGAGACTTGTGTTTCAATCTCTGACTTCTGGAATTAACGGTAATGGTAAGGTCAGATATTTGGTGGTTTGGAGTTTGGAAGTAGGGGAATGGAATGAGTATGGTTACGGAAGGGTGGAAGGGTATTGACTCCTGAAAAATAGCTTCAAGACTCTTCAATAGAGATTGAATATTCAGATTTGGGATAAGAAGAATACCCGATTTTCCGTTCTACTTTGAGACGTATTGAAACGTGGCCTTTGTGGGGATTTTGTGCAGAACCCCTTAAAGCTTATATCACTTCCCATTCAGGTTAAAGACTAAAAACATTTCATTCCAATTTTCTTGTACAATATTCAAGGAAGCAAGTCATTGAATTCCAAAGACCAGGTCAGCACCCCCAATTGAGAAGGATAAAAATCTTGAGTAATAGTCAAACCGGGTAGCTGCACAGAGATATCTCGACAAATCCTATTGCAGCGAATCACTTCACCATTTCCAATTTGAACCCTAAAAGAAGAGATAAATTGAACAGGGAGATCAAGTTCCTTAACCAACTAAATTGAACAGGGAGATCACGTTCCTTAATCAACTTCTCAGCCATGAAATTATGCGTTGAACCATTGTCTATTAATATGAGGACTTGCCTTTTGCCTATTACGCCCTGTAGCTTCATCGCGGTACCAGCAGTTTTCCCTAGAATGGCGTTGAAGCTGATTTTCGCTAATTCCAAACTCATCGCTAAGTCCGGGTCCACATCGTCACTGTTTAGCTCGTTGTCGACGTTGTCATCACCCTTCGTGAGTTCCATTAAAGAATATGAAGTTGGCTTCCACCTATGTCTCGGAGCGAATTTGGCGTTACATCTGAAACAAAACCCTTTGGCTATATGATTCTGCCTTTCCACCTCCCATAGACGAGCTTGGGTGGTCGCCGAAGTGACTAGGTTGTGGTTTTTAGAATCGTGTGGAGTTGGTGTGGGGTTGTTGTGATTTGCGGCGGTGGAGTAATGGGTGAGGGGATTATTTCTGTAACATCCCGCCCTTCTACGAAGGATTAGAACCCAAAAATATGGTGCATATGAGCTAAAAGGTTTGGTTTAAATGAAACTAGAGGAAATGGATTGCAATTCTTATGATTGGGAAAATTGGGAGTGTG